>PVIH01000103.1:0-23719 GCA_004025045.1 Sigmodon hispidus | reverse complement strand
TATCCAGGAACATGGGAGAGCTTTCCATTTTCTGATATCCTCTTCAATTTCTTTCTTCAGTGATTTAAAATTTTTGTCAAATAGGTCTATTACTTCTTTGGTTATAGTTACTCCAAAGTATTTAATACTATTTGCAGCTATTATGAAGGGCAATGTTTCCCTTATTTCTTTTTCAGCTCTTCTATCTTTAGTGTACAGAAGGGCTACTGATTTCTGTGAGTTAATCTTGTATCCTGCTACATTGCTGAAGGTGTTTACAGCTGTAGCAGTTCCTTGGAAGAATTTTGTGGGTCACTTATGTATACAATCATATCATCTGCAAATAGAGATAGCTTCACTTCTTCTTTTCCAATTTGTATGCCCTTAATCTCTTTTCGTTCCCTTATTGCTTTAGCTAAAACTTGGAGAACTATATTGAATAGATTAAGGGGAGAGAGGACATCCTTGTCTAGTTCTTGATTTTAGTGGGATTGCTTTGAGTTTTTCTCCATTAAGTTTGATACTGGCTGAAGGCTTCTTGTAAATCGCCTTTATTATATTTAGGTATTCCCCCTATATTCCTGATCTCTCCAGGGCTTTAATCATAAAGGAGTGTTGTATTTTGTCAAAGGCTTTTCCGCATCTAAGGATATGATCATGTTGTTTTGTTCCTTTAGTTTGTTTATATGATGGATAACATTTTCAGTTTTTCACATGTTAAACCAGCCCTGCATTTCTGGGATGAAGCCTACTTGGTCTTGGTGGATGGTATCTTTTATACATTGTTGTATACGGTTTGTTAAAATTATGTTGAGAATTTTTGCATCGTTATTCATGAGGGAAATGGGTCTGTAATTCTCCTTCTTTGTTGTGTCTTTGAGTGGCTTGGGTATAAGGGTAATTGTGGCCTCATAAAAGGAATTTGGCAATATTCCTTCAGTTTATACTTTGTGAAATAGTTTGAGGAGTAACGGTAGTAATTCTTCTTTGAATGTCTGGTAGAATTCAGCACTAAAACCATCTGGACCAAGGCTTTTATTTTTGGGGAGGTTTTTAATGACAGCTTCAGTTTCCTTAAGGGTTATAGGCCTGTTTAGGTAATTAATCTGATCTTCATTTAATTTTGGTAGATGGTACCTGTCCAGATAGCTGTCCATTTATTCTAGGCTTTCCATTTTTGTGAAATACAGATTTTCAAAATATGATCTGATAATTCTCTGTATTTCCTGGGGGTCTGTTGTTATGTCTCCCTTTTCATTTCTGATTTTGTTGATTTGAACACTCTCTCTCTGTTTTTTGATTAGTTTTTTGATTAGGGCTTATCTATCTTGCTAACTTTCTCAAAGAACCAACTCTTAGATTCATTGCTTCTTTGTATTGTTCTTTTTGTTTCAATTGTATTGATTTCAGCTCTAAGTTTGATTATTTCCTGCTGTCTACTCTTTCTAGGTGAGTTCGCTTCTAATTGTTCTAAGGCTTTCAGCTACACTGCTAGGTCTCTAGTGTGGGATTTCTCTAGGTTTTTCATATAGGCATCTAGCGCTATGAATTTTCCACTTAAGACTGCTTTCATTGTGTCCCACAAGTTTGGATATGTTGTGGATTGATTTTTATTAAATTCTAGGAAGACTTTGATTTCTTTCTTAATTTCTTCCTTGACCCAGAGATGGTTCAGCTGAGTGATGTTTAGTTTCCATGAGTTGGTAGGCTTTCTTTGGGTTTTGATGTTGTTGAACTCTAACGTTAGGCCCTGGTGATCCAATATAATACAAGGGATTATTTCCATTTTTTTTGTATCTGTTGATATTTGCTTTATGACCAATTATGTGGTCAATTTTGGAGAAAGTTCCATGAGGAGCTGAGAAATATGTATATTCCTTTGCATTTGGGTGGAAGCTTCTATATGTATCTATTAAATCCATTTGCATCATAACCTCTTTTAGACTCCTTATTTCTCTTTTGAGACTCTGTCTGGTTGATCTATCCAAGGTTGAAAGTGGGGTATTGAAGTCTCCCACTATTAGCGTGTAAGAATTGATGTGGGATTCGAGCTTAGCAGTGTTTCTTTTACATAAGTAGGTGCCCTTATATTAGGGGCATAAATATTCAAGATTGAAATCTCCTCTTTACCAATTTTTCCTGTGATGAATAAGTAGTGACCATCTTGGTCCCTTTTAATTGCTTTTAGCTTAAAGTCTACTGTAACCTAATTGTTAGATATTAGGATTGCAACCCCGGCTTGTTTCTTAGGACCATTTGACTGGAAAATTTTTCCCAACCCTTTATTCTAAGTCTTTGTCTGTCTTTGCGGTTGAGGTGTGTTTCTTGTAGGCAACAGAAAGATGGCTTCTGTTGTTGTATCCATCTTGTTAGTGTGTGACGTTTTATAGGAGAGTTGAGACTATTGATATTAAGGGAAATTAGTGACCATTGATTCATATTTCCTGCCATTTTTGGTGGTAACTTGCTTGTATTTCCTTTCTCTGGGGTAGTCTTCTGTGGAATTATTGATTGTTTGTGGTTTCATTGGTGTATCTGGGGTCCTTATGTTGGAGTTTTCCCTCTAATACTCTCTGTAGTGCTGGATTGGTAGACAGATATTCCTTCAGTCTGACTTTGTCCTGAAATACCTTGTTTACTCCATCTATGGTGATTGATAATTTTGCAGGGTATAGTATTCTATTTTGGCAGCCATGCTCTTTTAGTGTCTGTATAGCTTCTGACCAAGCCCTTCTAGCTTTCATCGTTTCCATTGAATATTCAGGCATTATTCTGATGGGTTTGCCTTTATATGTGAGTTGGCTCTTTTCTTTTGCAGCTCTTAAAATTTTTTCTGTGTTTTGTATGTTTTGTGGCTTGATTATAATGTGGCGCGCTGACTTTTTTGGGGGGTCATATCTATTTGGGTGTTCTGTAAGCTTCTTGTATCTTTATAGGCATTTCCTTCTTCAGGTTGGGGAAGTTTTCTTCTATGATTTTATTGAAAACATTATCTGTGTCTTTGAGCTGGTATTCTTCTCCTTCTTCTATTCCTATTATTCTTAAGTTAGGTCTTTTCATGGTGTCCCAGATTTCCTGAACATTTTGAGTGATGGCTTTTTTAGTTTTACTATTTTCTTTGACTGATATATCTATTTGAGCTACTGAGTCTTTCACTTCAGAGATTCTATCTTCCATCTCTTGAACTCTGTTATGCTTGTATCTGTGTTTCCATCTTTTTTCTTCAGATTTTCTATTTCCATCTTTGCCTCATTTTGTGCCATTTTTATTGCTTCTATTTCAGGTTTTAGTTCCTGGCATGTTTCTTTCATAGATTTGTTCATCTCTTCCAATTTTTTGTTTGTATTTTCTTCTATTTCTTAAGGCTATTTTTCATATCTTTTTTGGGAGCTTCGATGATCATCAAAAAGGAATTTTTGGTGTTGCTTCCTTCTATTTCCTCTTCATTGCTCAGTTCAGGTCTTGTATTTGTAAGATTGCCACTTTCTTCTGGAGTTACCTGTTGTTCTTTGTATTTTTATGTAAGTTTTTGCACTGACGTTTGCCCATGGCTTCAGTGGTTCACAATTAGGTGGATCCTGGTCAATTGTGGCACTCGGGCTTGTGTGCCTCCTGTCACCCTTCTGGGCAGGGTCTGAGTCTGTCCTTCAGGGACTCTAGTCATTATCTGTTCACTCAGTTGGAGGTGGAGGTGGGTAGCTGTGCAAATTCCCTCAGCAGCAGCTGTGGGTATGGTGACAGGCAGACTTTATCTGTGCCTGCTACAGAGTGCGCTGGGACTCACTCTGCAGACAGCACCCAGTCCCCAGTACTCCATTTTTTAATTGGATTGTTTGGTATGTTGAAGTCTAGTTTCTTGAGTTCTTTATATATTTTAGACATCAGCCCTCTGTCAGATGTTAGGAGGCTGGTGAAGATCTTTTCTCACTCTGTTGGATGCCATTGTTGTCCTGTTGACAGTGTCCTTTGCCTTACAGAAGCCTTTCAGCTTTATAATGTTCCATTTATTAATTGTTGGTCTCAGTGTCTGTGCTGCTGGTGGTCTGTGCAGGAAGTTGTCTCCTGTGCCAATGCATTCAAGGCTGCTTCCCACTTTCTCTTCTGTCAGGTTCAGCATCTCTGATTTATCCTGAGGTTTTTGGTCCACTTGGACTTGAATTTTGTGCAGGACAATAGGTAAGAATCTATTTGTATTCTTTTATATGCCACCATCCAGTTATTCTCATACCACTTGTTGAAGATGCTTTCTTTTTTCCACTGTATAATTCTGGCTTCTTTGTCAAAAAATCAGGTGTTCATAGGTGTGTGAATTTATGACAGGGTCTTTGATTTGATGTCATTGATCTATTATGTCTGCTTTAATGCCAATACCATGCTGTTTTTACTACTGTAACTCTATAGTAGAGCTTTATTACTGAAACTCTACTATAGTAGAGTTTATTGTACAGGATTGTTTTAGCCATCCTTTGTTTTTATGTTTTTCCATATGAAGTTAAGTATTGTTCTTTTGAGGTCGGAAGAACTGTGTTGGAATTTTGATGGGGATTGCATTGAATCTGTAAATTGCTTTTGATATGCTTGCCATTTTTGCTATGCTAATCCTAGCAATCCATAAGCATGGGAGATCTTTTGAATTTCTAACATCTTCTTCAATTTCTTTTTTTAGAGGCTTAAAGTTCTTGTCATACAGGTAATTTACTTGTTTGGTGAGAATTACTTCAAGATATTTTATATTATTGGTGGCTATTATAAAGAGTGTTGTTTCCCTGATTTCTGTTTTAGCATGCTTATCATTTGTATATACAAGGGCTACTGATTTTTTTTTTTGAGTTAATCCTGTTTCTAGCCAGATCACTGAAGGAGTTTATCAGCTATAGGAATTTCCAGGTAGAATTTTTTAAGTCACTTATGTATACAATCATATTATCTACAAATAGCAAAAGTTTGACTTCTGCATTTCTAATTTATCCCCTTGATCTCCATTAGTTGTCTAATTGCTCTAGATAGAACTTTGAGTACTATATTGAATAGATATGGAAGGAGTGGACAATCTTGTCTTGTTTCTAATTTTAGTGGAATCCCTTTGAGTTTCTCTCTATTTAGTTTGACATTGGCTATTGGCTTGCTACATACAGCCTTTACTATGTTTAGGAATGTTCCTTGCATCCCTGATCTCTCCGAGAACTTTATTATGAAGGGGTGTTGGAATTTTGTCAAATGCTTTACAGCATCTAATGAGATGATCAAGTGGTTTTTTTTTTTTTCTTTCAGTTTGTTTATATAGTGGATTACATTGACAGATTTTCATGTGTTAAACTATCCCTGCATCTCTGGGATGAAGCCTACTGGATCATGGTGGATAATTTTTTGATGTGTTCTTGGATTTGGTTTGCCAGTATGTTATTGAATATTTTTGCATCAATGTTCTTGAGAGAAATTGATCTGTAATTCTCTTTTTTTTGTAATCTTTGTGTAGTTGAGTGTCAGGGTAACTGTAGCCTCATAAAAATAATTTGTCAATGTTTCTTCTATTTATACTGTGTGGAACAATTTGAGGAGTATTGGTATTAGCATTTCTTTGAACACCTGGCAGAATTCTGCACTAAAATCATCTGGCCCTAGTTTGTTGTTGTTATTGGGAAACTTTTAATGACTGCTTTTATTTTTTTAGGGGCTAATTTAAATTTTTTATTTGATCTTGATTTAATTTTGGCATATGGTACTTACCAAGAAAAATGTCCATTTCTTTCAAATATTTTCCAATTTTGTGGCAAGTTTTTAGAAAATTGGGAACCATCTACCTCAAGACCCATCCATACCACTCTTGAGTATATACCCAAAGGATGTTCAATCCTATGACAATAATACTTGCTCAACTATGTTCACAGCAGTGTTATTCATAATAATCTGAACCTGGAAACAACCTAGATGCCCCTCAACCAAAGAATGGATAAAGAAAATGTAGTACATTTACACAATAAAGTATTATTCATCTTTTAAAAAAAAAACAATTACATCATAAAATTTACAGGTAAATGGATGGAACTTAAAAAAAAATCATCCTGAGTGAGATAACCCAGACCTAGAAAGACAAACATGGTAGACACTATCTCATAAGTACATCTTAGCTGTAAAGTAAAAGACAACCATGTTACAACCTACAACAGAGAGGCTAGGTAACAAGGAGGGCCCAAAGAGGAACACATGGATTTCTCTGGGAAGGGAAAATAAAAGATCTCTGTGTGAACTGGGTGGGGGTGGGGATGAGGGATGGGATTCAAAGGTTGGGATAGGATGGAGGGGGAGAGTAATGAAAGAGATGTTTTGACAGGGGCCATTTAGAGGTCAAGGAGAAACCTGGTGCTGGGGAAACTCCCAGGAATCCATAAGGATGACCCCAGATTAGACTCCTAGAAATAGTGGAGAGGGAGCCAGAACTGGCCTTCCCCTGTAATCAAATTGGTGACTACCCTAATTGTCATCAGAGAGCCCTCATCCAGTAACTGATGCAAACAGATTCAGGAATCATAGCCAAGCACTGGGCCAAGCTCTGGCAATCCTGTTTCAGAAAGGGAGGAAGAATTGTATGAACCAAGGAAGCCAAGGTCATCACAAGGGAACCCACAGAAACAACTAACCTGGACTCAAAGGAGTCCATACACCTTGGACTGACAGCTAGGGAGCATGCATGGGAACCTCTACATATGTGTGACAGTTGTATAGCATGGTCAATGTGTGGGACTCTTAGCAGTGGGATCAGGACTTATTCCTAATGTTTGATCTGGTTTTCGGGAATCTATTCCTCATAATGAGTTACCTTTCTTGGCCTTAATACAAAGGTAGGAGCCTAGTCCTACTTGAACACGATATGCCATGCTTTGTTGACACCCGTGGAAGACCTTCTGCTTTCTGAACAGAAACAGAGGAGTGGATAGGAGAGGCAGAAGGGGTAAGGTGATGAGAGGGAGGGGAAACTCTGGATAGGATGAAAAATAAATAAAAAATATTTAATTCTTAAAAATGTAAAAAGTGAATGTGAATATAAAACAAACAAACAAATAACAACAACTACAAAAAGAAGTGCCATGGTCATGGTATCTCTTCACAGCAAAAGAACCCTGACTAAGACAGAAGGGAAGACACCCATCTTCCCATTGCAGATCCACCAATGGTCATAGCTGATGCTTCTTGACCTTACAATGCTACACAACCAACCTATCAGGCAAGTTGTGGCCACTAGCATGGTAGTGATATGGCTGTTATGGGTATAAGCAACTGCTTTCTGATTGTATTTGAAACCTGGTCAAAAGCTCAGAGTAAGGGAATAGCTGATATATAAATGAATTATTAACCAAGGTGCTTATTCACTGATTTTTCAATGGAGATAAATATATCATGTACTTTTATCAGTGACTAGAGTATGATTTGTGGAGCTGGTAGTTTAAATAAGTAATTATGCCCCAAGGCATCACCATGGTGTAACTAAAGCCTAGTTGTCTCTTGAAGAGAATAGAAGTAGAAAAACTACCATATCTCAGGGAGACACTTCTGTGTACATTAACTCTGCCTCTATTGCCCCTACCTGTTGCCTTGCCTCTGTGTGTTTTCACGAGGTCTGTACAGCTTAGTTCTTATAACAGATCTACTTTAAATCTTCTTTCCAAGATCCTGACAATGCCAAAAACAGGACTGGCTAACCTGAGTAGGAAGGTATGGTATGGGGTTTCAGATAGGAACTGGGTATGCTGTGTTAGGGTCTGGTGATGCCTTTTGTTTACTTTTGCAGTCAGGCAACTTCTCTGATCTCTCTGGAGCTTGACTTCCACAGTCAACCATTGCAAAATCAATACTTTCCTTGAACACAAAAACCAGATTGCAAATTCAATAACATTTGCAAGGCTTCTGACAGCAGCATAGAAGTTAAGGAAGTGTACTCTTGTTAACATCTGTATTAGTTACTTTTGTCTTGTGCTAAAACATCATAGCATAAAAAGCATCTGTGGTAGTTTGGATGTAATTGGCCCCCATAATCTCATAAGGGGTTGCACTATTAGGAGGTGTGGCTTTGTTGAGGGTGGCTATGGCCTTGTTAGAGGAAGTGTGTCACTGTGGGCTTTGACGTTTTTTAAGCTCAGGATACTTCCTAGTGTCTCAGTTGACTTCCTGTTGCCTGCAAGATGTAGGAATCTCAGCTACCTCTCCAGTATCATATCTGCCTGCATGCTGCTATGATGATAATGGACTGAATCTCTGAAAGTGTAAAAAAGCCATTCCAATTAAATGTCTTACTTTATATGAGTTGCATGGTCACGGTGTTTCTTCGCAGCAATAGAAACCCTAAGACAGCAATGTATAAAAGAAAAAGTTGATTTGTGCTAAGGTCCCAAAGAGTTATGAGTCCATCATGGCAGAAAGGCATAGCCATGGTGGAAGGAGAAGGAAGATGAAAAATCATAGCACAAGAGTAAAGAGATATTTTAGTGGTTAATATCACTAACCATGATGCTAGAGGACCTGGATTTGGTTCCAAGCTCCTACATAGCATCTTGCAAATATATAAAACCCTAGTTTTGGGATATCTGTCCTTTTCTGGCCTCTGTGGGCACTGAACACACAAATGCAGATAAAGCACCCGTACACATAAACACATCTTAAACCACAAGCATGAAGCACAGACACAAAACTGGAAGTGAGGTGAGACTATATGAACTCTCAAAACTTCCCCCAGTGAGACAATTCTTCTAGCAAAGCTCCACCTCTTAAACTCTCCCACACAACACAACCAGCTGAGTGTTCAAATGTCTGAACCTACAGAGAATGTTTCCCCTTAAAACCATCAGATCATCCCTTCAAAAAGACAGAGATGGAAACACAATTCTAATTTTGATCTGGAAGAGCTAATACTCCAACTTCAAGAGAAAATAACTTAATCTTAAAAATCAACCATTGCTCAAGTCACTCCCCTAGGCCTCACTGTCTTTTAGGTAATTTATTTAATCTTCTTGAATTTCTATCTTCTTGTCTATAAAATGGGGAGAAATTAATGTCTGTCATATTTAGCTGATTATTTATTCAGCCAACATACACCTATAAACTACTAGATACTGGCAATGCAAATCTTGGGAAGATGTAGCTCCTCTTTTGCAGTGTTTGGAGTCTAGTGTAATTGAGAACACTTTCATTATTCACACCATAATGTTTATACACCAGTCTTTTATAACACTAAATTAGGTTTTGATCATTTTTGAGGTAATATTTTACTGTGAAACTCAAGCTGATCTCCAATTTTTAATCTTCAAATGTAAAGAACCCCCCACAAAGGCTGTAGATACAGTCATTCACACACCCCCAGTCTATTCATCATGCTGATAATCTCATCTGAGTTTTCACAATTTATATAAGCATATACAAAACATTATCCCCTACTTCTCTATGAATCCTCTACCTCTCTCTGAAAGGTCCGTAAGGCTCCAGAAGTATCTACTATGAGAGAGGCTATTTCCTTCCCTTTTGGTAGCACATAATTAACTGCATTATAAGATGCTATTGCTGAAGACACTACACACTTTGACTGTAGAATACTGACCAGAAAACCTCTTCCCTGCTGGCTGGCTTTTATAGTACCAGAAGGAGCTGTGCAGGCCACTGTGAAGAAAAAGACATCAATGATTTTATCCTACACTAGACCTGCATGCAAAAATAAAAGCCTGTCAGGCACGATGCACCCATTAGGAAAATCCTGGCCTGATTGGTAAGGGGTAACTAACTACTTTCTCATTGGATTTGAAACATATTCCACGGGAGGAAATCCATGATTGGTACTGTAAACATGGTCAAAAACTCAGTTTGAGAGGTATTAAGGGGTGAGTTTTGAGACCTGCAATTGTTATATTTGCTATATGGTTATGTTGTAAAAACATCCTTCTAGATATTTATGTTTGTGTCCATAAATCTGTGTTGGCCAATACTGGTCAGAGCAAAGCTTCTTTTTCCAGTGGTCAGTGAACAATACAAAGACTTGTGATGGTGCCAAGTGCTGAGAATAAGTGACTGCTGAGTTTCTGTCTTAAATGGGACATCTACATCAATCCTCTACCCCAAGGCTCAGGGAACATCATAAGCAAGGGACAGAAAGAACGCAAGAAGTAGAGGATGAAATGAGTTCTGTACAATGTTGCTTTCTGGACATGGCATGGCAATATTGAACACATTAAATTATAACAGCTGTGGGTATACATACAAGCCTTACACAAGATCAAGCCAGCATGGATGTGGGGCGGATGGGGAAAGGAGATCCCACCCCTAGCTGAGGAACTATTATCAAGTAATGGCTGCTGGGGAAACGAAGGTCATTTTCTCTGGAAGTCTGGCCCTCAGTAGGTTGTCTGTGTTCCAGTGGATGGCCTTCACCTTCATACACAGGGCTAACAGTAACAAAATTTGGTAGAATATAAAGACATGAGAATAAGACATGAATTGGGAGAGGAATGTGCTTGGGGGGCATGAGGACTTTAAAAGGAATAATGGGCAGGGTGGATATCACCAAAATACATTTTATTCATGTATAAAATCACCAAAGAAAAAAATGAAAAATACAAAACAGTGGCATCCCCATGTAGATGGGGCAAGTGAATGCAGACAATCCCAGGAAATAGTCAATGATGATGTGAAGAATAACACTTAGCCAGATTACATTGACTCACCCTGGGTGTCTTTATCCTCTCTGAGAGGAATGGATAGGGGGATGGGGTGAGAGGAAGCTGGGGATAACTAAGAAGACGAGAGGGAGGGGGAACAGTGGTGGGTGTGTTATTACAGAAAGACTTTTAAATTAAGAAATAATAACCCTAAAAAGAGTGACACTAAGATCACAGGTCTGGGCACACAGGGCACAGGACAGATGTAATTTAATGAAATGTGATCCCGTGAATCAATGCTGCATTCCCTCTGGTACCCTCGAAGTAACGCCTGTTGAGGGCTAGACTGAGGCCTGATGTATGGAATACAGCTCCTTCTCTAAGCCAAGAACATGCTTGGCAGAACTGTTAATGACCTGGGGCCAGGGCCTAGAGAGAACTGAAGCTTCAGATCCCAGGAACCTAATTCTTCTCATCCTAAGAGGCTATGGTCATCATGTCCTCTTTCGATAACTTGTGTTCCCTTTGTACAACACTGCTTAGTTGGCTGCCTGTTGATTTTATCCAACCCATAAATGGTCTATAAGATGCTCTACTTCTCAATAAGCTTGCTAGGTATAAGTCAGCTGTGCAAGACCTCCTGATCCCAGTTTTGCATCTTATCTTCTGATCCCCTGTCATCTCTGTGCTCTCTCTCTCTCTCTCTCTCTCTCTCTCTCTCTCTCTCTCTCTCTCTCTCTTTCTCTCTCTCTCGACCCTGTCACTGAAGAATGGCTGGCTGGTCGAGATCAAATGCTAGCCAAAGTCAGGCAGCAGCATCTGAATCACAACCTTTAACTTCATCTGTCTAATGGACACAGGGGCTGACTTCCATTTCCCTGCAGGGGAGCAGCAGAAATGATCATGTAACATGTCAGGAACATGTAATATAGTGGGGCAGAAACAACCCCTGAGCCCACTGGATTGAAGTAAGCTACTAGAAACCCTCAATAGACACAGTGCTTGCACACACACACACACACACACACACACACACACACACACGGTGCGGGGTATGTTTGTCTTTTTGTTAAGGTCACTAAATCAGGTCTACAGTGTGTATGCAGCAAACTGTCAGAATGTAGCATATTAATTTGCTCAATTACTATATTCTAATTTTAAAAGACTTTAAAAGAATAAGAAAACAATATTTAAAGGATGACTCTAAAGTTGAATGTAAAGGTTCATGCCTGTAATTGCAACACTTGGAAGATGGGTCAGAGGATCAGCAGTTCAAGGCCAGCTTAGGTTACATGAGACACTGCCTCAACACAACAACAACAACAAAACCCACAAAGCAGGAATATGACTCTCTACCCTGCCAAGAAAGTGAATAGATAATGACAACAACTACATTTACTAAGCAATTAATTTATGTTGTGTACTTTGCTAAGCAATTTATGAAAGACCAATCACAACAGTCCTTGGGGTTTGGCTCTAACTGTCCACCTTTACAGCTTTACAGCTGAGAGAACTCTGAAGCTCAGAGGACCCAGTCACTTCCCACATTGCATACTGGTTAACTGGAAGAGCCCAAAACAAGGTCTATCTGTGCTGCTGCTCTTAACTATGAACTATTATAAGCTTGGTGCACCCCTCATATGTAAAGACATGCATGACCCCCATCGCCCTTCTCATACCTCTCAGTCCCACCCCAGGCCCCATTTTGTATCTTCTACTCAATTCTTTTATCATGTCCACCAGTGACCTCATCATGAAGGACAGCAATTTTGCTAGAGTTGGCCCTTAGGCACTCCTGCAATTTTCTCAGAACATGCCAGGGAGTTTCACACCTCTCTGTCTTTGTCATCCTTCACTCCAGAGTAATCACAGGGATTCTGAGCCTCTGAATAAAGAAGCCTTGGTTCCAATCTAGGCTTCAGGCTTCCCTTCAGTGTAAACAAGTCATTGAATTTCTCTGAGCCTTGGTGTTTTCATCTATGAAGTGGGAGCACTGATATCTATCCCCTCATGAGAAGTAAGTTAGATGAAAATGATAAGCATTAAAATTTGAAAGATGTACAATTGCACATTGCATCAAAACTGAAAATAATCATTTTTATCTTCTTGACTTTGTATGGAACTAACACATAGTCACCCTGAACCCCAGATTAGACATGTGTCCCTTTACCACAGCAAGACATTGTCACTTTGCCACTTATGCTCTAGGCATTCTGTCTTTCTTTAATTAGGATCGGTTTATGCATATGCTATTAAATATTTAAAAAATATATAGCCCCTAAGAGCAAAGGTGTCACAAGAATTGCAAGTATATTTACCCTAGATAGGGAGGAATCAGAAGATTCCATCCAAGGTCAGGTATATTAACCAAAAGTTTATTGGAGTTCCTTATATGACCATGAGTAACTCAAAGGCAGTGACAGCATTGGAAAGTCTTTGTGTGACTCACAGCTAACTGACAAGCCCTATCCTCAGTGTGAAGAGTTCATGAAAAGCTATACCAGTCAAGAGTTCCCCTGGGCAACTTATGGACAGCTATGATCACATGGTTCCAGTCCTGGTCAATCTTCTTTGTGGTCTATGACCTTTGAGAAGAAAGGGTCCATGTGACAATTTCAGGAAGGCTCTTGAGTTCCATGAACCACACATGCCTCATGATCTCCCATCCCCAGCAGGGGATGACTATAAACCCAGTCTCATGAGGAACTTGTGAGAGCAACCACAACTGCTCTGATTTGAAAAATAATACAACTGTCCATCCCAGAGAGAACAGACACACACAACAAAGTACTTCATGTAACCTCAGATTTGTCCACAGTGCCTATCTGTATCTTACCACCACAACTAAATGTCTTAGCTGCAATGGCTTTTCCATGTGACCACTTGTGGAGGATATATGATGGAGAGCAGGGTCTCATTCTCAGCTTGATTTTTTGTTCATACAGCCCCATATTTGAATCACTGGAGCAATTCTTAGGTTGAGAGACATAGCTCTAGCTTGTCTGAGCTCCGTCCTGATTTTGCATTGTGCACTCCATTTTCTACCATTCGCCTGTTCTCCCAGTGACCTCACAGAAACACTGACTGGGATAGAAGAGACAGATATTAATGTGTGTTTGAAGTCTTTTCTCCTTCCGCTTCCTGACTGTGAAGGGAAAAAGAACTAGCTCACCATGTCATTTTTAGAAAACAGGGTAGTTTGTTTTCTGTATCATTTTGACTTAGCCATAAGGTGCCTAGTTATTCAGTCAAATAGGGTATGTTTGCCTGGGTTGGTGAGTGTATGAGGTTATTAATATGGGAATTGGTATGTGGATTGAGGGTCACCTTATGCATAGGGATTTGAATGTATGCTGCAACCCATAGAATCCTGTATGGTCCCTTATTACAAGATACCTCCTTTATCTGAAAATAAAGTTGGAAACAAATCATATCTTTTTCAAACACTTGAGAAAGTGAGAAAGACATAAAACATCCCAAATGCACTCACCTGAAGGACTCTTTTCAATATGAGTGTATAGGTTTCAGTCAACCAGAATCTCCAGCAGAGCAAAAATAAATTTGGTGGGAGAGAGACCTTTCATGTTCTGATCTAAGTTCTAATCTGGCATTTGGAACTGAAACAGCTCTTGTGTCTCAGGACAATTTCTAGCTTTGAGACCGAAACTTAAGCCCTGGTCTTTCCTGAGTTTCCACTGGCTCACTGAAGATCTTGAGGCTTGGTGTCTCCACTCATCATCTTATTTTATTTTTTTTTTAATAAAAACACCTGAGATGGTGAATGCATACATAAAAATAATTTCTTTTGGCTTACAATGTAGGTAGTTCTAATTCACAAGTAGGGAGATTTATATAACAGTGGCGGTGTGGAAAGGATGAAAATGTCCACCTCAATTCCAGGAAATGAAGGAAGGATGAGGATGTAATAGAAGCAGCCATCAAGGACCTAAAGACTCCCCACTAAGTCCCATTTCCTGAAGACTCTCCCACAATTCAGTACCACCACACCAGGGACCAGTTATTTACTATGTGGGCCTTTTCTGATCTTTGGAATATGAGCCAATTCCTTAAAATAAGATAATTAATTTCTTTTTTATATAAATACACCTGTTTTCTATTGAAGAAAACCAATATAGGCAGATTTCAAAATGAAGCTAAAACAGGAAATGTGAAAAAGAAGCACAGCTTATTTGACCTGTATGTGACCATTTAAAAGCAATTCTAAATTAGGAAGAGAAATAGAAAAACAGAGCTTCCTAAATGGTAGAAAAAGAAATATTTGTGGGTTGCAGCATACATTCAAATCCCTATATATAAGGTGATCCTCACTCCACCTACCAATTTCCATAAAAATAACTTCATAGACTCACCAACCCAGGCAAACATACCATATTTAACTGAATATCTGCGCACCTTAAGAATTCACAAGGAATCCACCCTAAGGAAATGGTACTACAAGACCAAAGGCTTCATGGCTGGTGAGATGACTCCACTGATAAAATGGTGAACTCAGTTGGATCCCCAGAACCCACAGTGGAAGACTACCAAAAGTTTTCATCTGATCTCCAGACATGACCTGTGGTAGGACCACACCTGTCACACACACACACACACACACACACACACACACACACACACACACACAATATTAGCAAGAACAGGTAACCGATCATGAGGGTGGTTTTGAAATTTGTTCACTTCTCTCTCATTTTCTCAAGAGTCTGAATTAAGACTGGTGTGATGGCCATTCTTAGTTGTCAACTTGACTATATCTGCAATAAATTATAATCCAGAAATGGAGGGCACATCTATGAGAGATTTTATGCCTGCTTTGGAGTAAGTGGATCCACTTTTACTGAGGACCTTTGATGTAGGAAGATCATAAGGCTGAAAGACAGAGGCCTTTAACACAGACCATGAGGCAGGAAGACAGACACCTTTAATCCAAATCTTGAGGCAGGCAGGTACGGGTCATGCCTTCTGATGGTGTCTGTATAAGGACATAGAGGAAGGAAGCTTTTGCTCACTGCCTGCATGTCATTACTTTGCTAGCATGTCCATTCTCCTTCCTTCATTGCCATTGGAGCCTACTTCTTTGGGATTCTGAAGATCAGCTGAGACATCTAGCCTTGTGGGACTGAGAAACTACTAGATATTTAGAGTTTCCATTCATAGATTAGCCATTATTGAATTAGCTGGATTGCAGCCTATAAGTAATCTAATAAATCCTATCTCTCTATCTCTCTCTCTATCTATCTATCATCTATCTATTTTACATGTCTATATCTCTAATTATCTACCTATCATTTATCTATTTTACATGCCTATATCTCTAATTATCTATCTATCTATCTATCTATTTCTTAAGTTCTATGACAGTAGAGAATCCTGACTAATACAACTGGTTTGTTTTTAGTTTTATTTTATGCTAAAACAAATCATTATATCAGACAAGTAAGACAGGACTTATGGGTTCTGGTACTATATGATTTGGTACACAGTCATACCCATTTATAAGGTAAATCAATCTCTCTTCCTCTCTCTCTCTCCCTCCCACACCCCATCTCTCTCCTTTATATCTCTTCTTAATGCATCCAATTTATTATGTTTAGGGTACAGAAATCTACTGGACTCAAATGGTTGCATAGAATAGTGTCCATGGTGATATTTCTCTTCTGGCCCTAGAGTCACTGAGAGGACATAGTGACATAAATGTGCCAGACTAAGAGCATCATTTTTGCCACAGTCCTCAATTTTATCTTCCCAAGGTACATAGAAATGGCTGTCTCTCACAAGCTTCACGCAGCAATCAAGAAAATTTTTGTTAGAAAGCATACACACCCAATGGTTCTCCCGATTCTTCATAAGTCCAGGACAGCAAGAACTTGGGAGGAAATACAGAGGAATCAGAGCAGAATTTATTCTTGGGTTTCCTGGCAGTAGAGGAGTCTGACACTCCTGTCAAAAGTGCATGTTTTTCTGTCACAAAAGAAACCATCCTTATCAGGGTACTGCAGCTATCGGCAACAGGCTCCATGGTGTAGGCCTATAACATCAGCTACTATGGAACCTGATGTGGGATGATATCAAGTTCAAAGCTTGCCGGGGCTACAGAACAAACTCAGCCCTGCCCACGTAACTTAGTGGGACCATGCTTCTTTCTTTTTTAAATTGTATTTATTTCTTTTTCATTGTACAAAACAACCACAGTTTCCCCTCCCTTCCCTCCTCCCATCCCCCACCCCCAGTCTCTCCTAAGGGAGGACCCCCATGGGGGGTCAACAAAGTTTTGCTTATCAAATAGAAACAGGACCAAGCCCCTCCTCACTGCATCAAAGCTGAGCAAGGTATTCCATCATATAGAATGGATTCCAAAAAGCCAGTTCATGCACTAGGGATAAATCCTGATCCCACTGCCAAGAGCCCCACAAACTGACCTAGTGACACAACTGTCACCAACATTTAGAGACCCTAGTTCAGGACCCTGTTTCAAAATAAAATGTAAGGCTGAGGATGTAGTGTATATGAGGGCTTGGGTTTAACTATCAATACCAGAAGAAGAAAAAAAAAGACAGAGACAGGTTCTGTCTCTGAGTTTATCTGCCCCTGAACTTCATGCCTTAACAGCCTTGTCTCTGATAACATATTTCAGGAAATAGGTACCAACTAATACAAGGATGCTTCTTTGGCCATTCCAGTCCTAAGAAGATTCCAAGTAGTCAATGGGTATCTCTTGAGGACCTGAAATGGAGCAGCCAATTCCCACATACATGTGAGGTCCTTTATGATTCAGATCTAAATTAATCCAAGTAGTCAGTCAAATAGTTCTTTAGTCAAAGCCTTGGTCTACAAGCAGAAAGCATGGCCTAAGCTACCGAGCTTACCACGGGAAGCAGGATTGAGTCATTTTCCCAGCACTGCGGGTTAGAAATGGTTCAGTACCAATTTTACCTTAGTTTGCTCTGATAGAAATAGGCAATTATATATGTCCAGTGAAATTTGCTTTTGAGGGAAAAATGTGCTAGGATGATATTGGAATGTGCTTAAGTATGCCAAATGTCAAATACTAGCAGCCATAGAAAGAAAAATTGAATAGTAAAGAAAAACCTGCAGTGATTGATGCCATGGAATATGGAGAATTTCAGTGTACAGGATAAGAAGCACACAGAGCTAGAGAGACCCTTCCAGCATCCTCATGGACAGTTTGGTAAATCTGACTCATAACCCAGAACTGTCAGTTCTCAGGCCTGGAAACCCACCATTAAATTGGAAGCTAAGGACTAAAACCACATAATGAATAACTTAATCTTTCTCCTTAAAAAAAATTTCACTGACACAATTAAATATTTTAGAATGCATGCCCAGCAGGAAACTTCTAGCACCTCCCAGAGAGCAGAGAGTGTTGGGGTAGTCACAGGACCTGTCTAGGGTAGGGTCCCAGTCTGTGTTTTTATTGGGGAATGGCCCCAGGTAGGGGACACTTTAGCACTGTTATACACTTCACCCATTTTCAGAGACCCTCAATTCTCCCTTGTTTATTGGAAGCTCTTTGATGATCAACAGGAAAGACAACACAGTATTTGCTAAGTCATGTAGCCTACACTCCAAGCACTACAGTCACCCTCCTGGTTGACACATCAGGTAACTCAAGATACCCAGTGGATGTGTGAAGCCCCAGATGACATGGGGCTTATGTGTTTGTTTTCTATATGTCCTTTGTCTTAGCTGCTTTTCTCATTGTTATGAAGAACACCTGTCATAAATACCTTAAAATAGAAAGATTTATTTGGTTCACAGTTTGCAAGAGTGTAGTCTATCACAATGGGGAAGAGATGACTGGGTTTGTGACAAGAGGAGCCTACAGTTAGAATACCTCACACCAACACAGACCAGTGAGCAGAGACTATTAGAGTTAGAACTCAGTCCGAACTATAATCCTGAAGGCTGAGCCAGAGTGACTCACTTCCTCCAGTAAGCATTCACTCCCTGAAGTTCCAGAACCTCCCAAAACAGCACCACTAATTGGAGGACCGGTGTTCAAATACCGGTTCAAATGAGCCTCTAGGGGACATTTCTCATTCCAGCCATAACAATGCCTGTGATAATAGACATTCTTTTGGCACAACTGGATGGCTCATTACTACCCTTTGGTGTGGTGCTATATTTTATATTTAGTAAAATCAGTCTGAAATATCAGAGAACAGAAACACCCACAATCAAGCCAGGAGGGTCAGAGAGCGGTAACTCACACCTTTAATCCCATAATGGGAACGATTCAGTGGTGATTTAGGCCTTTAATCCCATAACTCCAGAGATAGATCTTTCTGTATTTTTGTGAATTCAAAGCCTAATTACCAAACAGTAGTAGCTCACACCTTTAATCTTAACTCTAGGATTGTGATGCAGAGTTGAACCCAGAAGTGAAACAACAGGGCGAAGAAGATATTTAAAGAGGTTATTCTGTAGAAGCAGCAAGCCAGGCTGAGGACTTTGGAAGACAGCTTTACCCTGAGAAGTTGTCTGGGTAAGAAATGACTGTGGTCTGTTTCCCCTCTCTGATATTCCAGCCTTTTTTCCAATATCTGGCTTTGAGTTTTCAATTAATAACAACTAGAATTGGTGTTTCACTTTGGAGTGATTATTAAGTAAAAGGTTGTTTGTTTGAACATAAAACAAAACTTCAGCCATGGATCACTAAGATGGTTACTAACTGATTAATGAGTGGACAGTGTGTAACACACACTTGTAGGACAGAGGGCTGTGACACCCTGTATAGAACAAGCAGATCTGAGCTGATTTCTTCATACAGTAAGGAATTTGAAACTCATCAGCTGTTCATTTCTGCAACTTTCCACTTAGTATTTCCATACCATAGCGAGCACAGACAACTGAAATCATAGAAAACAAGAATTCAGATCACTGGATTTTGCAAATGAAATCTCACCAAAAACAGTTTCAGAAACCCTCAGGATTTTCAAGCCCCTACTCAATTTCTCCTTTCTGAGCAAAAATGGGATTTTATTCCAATCCTGGGACATATTACCCCCTATGCTCTATGCTGGGACCAAAGGAACAATACAGTAACAGAGGTAATGCCCTTGTACTTGTGAGCTCAAGGAGATCATCAGATCCTAAGGAGTCCCAGTTGCTTTGCAGGGCAGTGAGTGCCAAGCAGAGGATACCAAGAACAAGAAAACATGGCAGTTTAAAGAATATCAGAGTTCTGAGGGCTGGGAAGATGGATTGTGGCTAAAGTATTTGCTGCGTAAGAATTAGGACTCAAGTTCAGATTTCCCAGTCTCCATATAAAAAGCCGGGAACAACAGTAAGAATCTAAAACCTCAGGGCTTGGGGTCAGGGTTACTGTAGACATAAGTAGGTCTCAAGGGCTCACCAGCCAGCTAGTGTTTCTGAAACAGTGGGCTTCAGGTTCAGTGAAAGAGCCTGTATCAAAAAGCAAGACTGGAGGAAGAAATTGACGTTACCCTCTATACAATGCCTATATGCATGAGCCTATTCATAAATATGCTCATCACACATACATGCACAGGCTAGCTTTTGAACATCTACCTAGTTTCCTAAAGGCATATCAATTTAATGATTCTCAAAGTCAAAACTTTAGTGTCCCTTGGATCTCATGGCAAGCTGTTGAAAGATGTACCAGGATCCATTTGTCAGTTTCTAATTTTAGTTCAAGAATTTGCATTTCTCACAATTTTCAAGGTTGACAGCACTGCTGCTGACCAAAAACACTGGTAATTTAGCATATATATATATAATTTATTAGTATATATGTATATCCTTTGAGAATTCCATAGCTTATAATTCTTATCATAGTCTTTCTCATCCCTCAACTTCTCCCTGCTGCTCCACCATTCCTACTCACCCAACTTCTTGTTCTTTCTTTCTCTTTCTTTTTTTTTTTGATTATTTATTTATTTATTTTGTATTTATCAAGAAAAACAGTAAAATGAATTTAAAATGATGAGAAGTTAACAATAACTATAAAGAAGATAAAAGTCGTAAGCATGACTTATCAAGGGTGATAATGCAAATAAGATTGCTACACATATATTGCTTTGTGTTCAGCTTTCCCTCTGAAAATTTTTTTTCCATCCCTGTATATCCTTATTCAAGGTCTCGTCCCCCTCCCACCACATCAGGTCATTTTTTTCTTCTCCACAACTCCCCATCCCCTCCCTGGGCAGGAAGCAGACCTATGGTCCCACTGAACCAATGATGCTTGGATCAGTCTCCACTCTGGGCAAATCCAGTTTTGTCGCCCTTCCTTCAAGAGTGAGTCAGGTGTTCCTATAGTTGGAGTGGGATCCGAAGGGTCAGTCCAGGGTGTCTTTGATCCCAAGATGTTCAGTGGTTGTGGTTTGCCGCTTGGGCATGCTTGGATTTTTTTATTGTTTGTTTGTTTAGAGACCACTAATGAGTGAGTACATCCCCTGCTTATCTTTCTGAGATTGTGATACCTCGCTCAGGAGGATATTCTCCAAATCCATCCATTTGCTTGCAAATTTTAAAATATCATTTTTTCTTACTGCTGAGTAGTACTCCATTGTGTAGATGTACCACAGTTTCTTAATCCATTCTTCAGTTGAGGAATATCTTAGGTTGTTTCTAGGTTCTTGCTATTACAAATAATGCTGCTATGAACATAGTTGAGCTAATACCTTTGGAGTGTGATTGTGCCTCTTTAGGGTATACACCCAGAAGTGGTATTGCTGGGTCCTTGGGGAGATTGATTCTTAATTTTCTGAGAAACTGCCATATTGCATTCCAAAGTGGCTGAACAAGCTTACACTCCCACCAACAATGGAGGAGTGTTCCCCTTGCTCCACATCCTCTCCAACATAGGCTGTCATCTGTGCCTTTTATCTTAGCCAATCTAACAGGTGTTAGGTGGCATCTCAAAGTTGTTTTGATTTGCATTTCTCTGATGGCTAAAGATGAAGAGCACCTTTTCAGTTGCCTTTCAGCCATCCGTAGTTCCTCTGGTGAGAATTTCCTTTTTAGATCTGTACCCCATTTTTGATTGGGTTATTCAAGGTTTTGGGCTCTAGATTCTTGAGCTCTTTGTATATCTTAGAGATCAGTCCTCTATCACTTGTAGAGTTGGTGAAAATCTTTTCCCATTTTGTAGGCTTCTGTTTGTCCTATTGACAGTGTCCTTGGCTTTGCAGAAGCTTCCTAGCTTCAGGAATCCCTCTTATTGATTGTTGGTCTTAGTGTCTGTGCCACTGGTGTTATATTTAGGAAGTGGTCGCTTGTGTCAATTTGTAGAAGTGTATTTCCCAGTTTCTTTTCTATCAAGTTCAAAGTGGCTGGGCTTAAGTTGAGGTCTTTGATCCACTTGGATTTGAGTTTTGTGCAGGGTGACAGGCACGGATCTATTTGCATTTTTCTACATACTTCCATCCAGCTAGGCCAACACCATTTGTTAAATATACTATGTTTTTTTCCATTGAATGTTTTGGGCCTCTTTGTCAAAGATCAGGTGTTCATAGGTTTTTGGGATAATGTCTGGATCCTCAATTTATTCCATTGGTTCACAAGTCTGTTTTTATGCCAGTACCAGGCTGTTTTTATTACTGTAGCTCTATAGTATAGCTTGAAGTCAGGGATGGTGATACCTCCTGAGGTGCTTTTGTTGAGTAAAATTATTTTGGCAATACTGGATTTCCTGTTATTCCAAATGAAATTGAGTATTGTTCTTTCAAGGTCCAAAAAATATAGTGCTGGGATTTTGATGGGCAGTGCATTGAATCTGTAGATTGCCTTTGGTAGAATTGCCATTTTTACTATGTTGATCCTACCAATCCAGGAACATGAGAGAGCTTTCCATTTTCTGATATCCTCTTCAATTTCTTTCTTCAGTGATTTAAAATTTTTGTCAAATAGGTCTGTTACTTCTTTGGTTATAGTTACTTCAAGGTATTTAATACTATTTGCAGCTATTATGAAGGGTAATGTTTCCCTTATTTCTTTTTCAGCTCTTCTGTCTTTAGTGTATAGAAGGGCTACTGATTTCTTTGAGTTAATCTTGTATCCTGCTACATTGCTGAAGGAGTTTATCAGCTGTAGCAGTTCCTTGGAAGAATTTTGTGGGTCACTTATGTATACAATCATATCATCTGCAAATAGAGATAGCTTCACTTCTTTTTTTCCAATTTGTATCCCCTTAATCTCTTTTCATTCCCTTATTGCTTTAGCTAAAACTTCGAGAACTATATTGAATAGATAAGGGGAGAGAGGACATCCTTGTCTAGTTCCTGATTTTAGTGGGATTGCTTTGAGTTTTTCTCCATTAAGTTTGATACTGGCTGTCGGCTTCTTGTAAATCGCCTTTATTAAATTTAGGTATTCTCCCTGTATTCCTGATCTCTCCAGGGCTTTAATCATAAAGGAGTGTTGGATTTTGTCAAAGGCTTTTTCCGCATCTAAGGATATGATCATGTGGTTTTGTTCTTTTAGTTTATTTATATGATGGATAACATTTACAGTTTTTCGTATGTTAAACCAGCCCTGCATTTCTGGGATGAAGCCTACTTGGTCTTGGTGGATGATATCTTTTATACATGGTTGTATACGGTTTGCCAAAATTTTGTTGAGAATTTTTGCATCGATACTCATGAGGGAAATTGATCTGTAATTCTCCTTCTTTGTCGTGTCTTTGTGTGGCTTGGGTATTAGGGTGATTGTGGCCTCATAAAAGGAATTTGGCAATATTCTTTCAGTTTCTACTGTGTGAAATAGTTTGAGGAGTAATGGTAGTAATTCTTCTTTGAATGTCTGGTAGAATTCAGCACTGAAACCATCTGGACCAGGGCTTTTATTTTTGGGGAGGTTATTAATGACAGCTTCAATTTCTTTAAGAGTTATAGGCCTGTTTAGATAATTAATCTGATCTTCATTTAATTTTGGTAGATGGTACCTGTCCAGAAAGCTGTCCATTTCTTCTAGGTTTTCCATTTTTGTGGAATACAGATTTTCAAAATATGATCTGATAATTCTCTGTATTTCCTGGGGGTCTGTTGTTATGTCCCCCTTTTCATTTCTGATTTTGTTGATTTGAACACTCTCTCTCTGTTTTT
>PVIH01000102.1:0-504751 GCA_004025045.1 Sigmodon hispidus | reverse complement strand
GTGGTGTGTGTGTGTGTGTGGTGAGTGGTGTGTGTGTGTGTGTGTGGTGAGTGGTGTGTGTGTGTGTGTGTGTGTGTGTGTGTGTGCTCATACACCACAGTGAACATGTAGAATTCAGAGGACAACTTGCAGGAGTATGTTCTTCCCTTCTTTTAGTCCTGGGGATGGAAGGCAGGCTGTGAGCCTTGGTGGCAAGCACCTTTGTGCCCACTGGTGCATCTCACCAGCCCTCAGATGTCATTCTTGGCTGTGGCTGGCATCATGGCTTTCATTGGTGGGACAGAATTACTTTTCTAAAGTCACCTTTCAAGGGTCGCATGCCCGTTCCCTTCATATTCTGGGAGCACCATAGGAAGAAGGCTAACTGCTTCTTTACATCAATTCGTTTGCTTTCCAAAGAGTTAGCTCTGGAAGAGCAGTCAGGGATGCTTGCGTTAGTCATTATTGTTGGAAAGAAAAAAGAGGAATATAGCTCACATTTGTCCTTCAGCTGCACCAGACCCAGTGATGCAAAGTCAAAAGAAGGGGTCTGCTTCTAGGAATTAAACGGCAGCAACACATGTCCCTGATAGTCATCACTGATGACCTTGATAAACACACTTAAAACTGCTGATGGACACCAGAGAACCCTCAAAGCAAAACCAAGGGATCAGGATCCTGGAGGGGGAGACTGCAGAGACAGTCTGGTGCTCTTCTGGAGGACCTGAGTTCAGTGCCCAGCACCTGCTCAGCATCACCCAGGACTCCATCTCCAGGGGACCCAATGCCTCCAACCTGTGTGGGTACTAGGCATATACAAGAATAATAACAGTATTATGTATAACAGCTCAGACGTGGCGTTATCTCAAATGCCCAGCAGATGTGCAGACAACCAAAATATGGTCCATCCATAGAATGAGCTGTCACTCAGCCTTAGAGGACATTCTGAGATGTGATGAAATATCAATGGGCCTCAAGGTCATAGTCACAGAGGGCCAAATGAGGGACCAGATGGAGGAAACCTGCAGACAGGAGTTGTAATGGTGGGTGCTGGGGACACAGGCCAGGGCAGGGGGCTTGCTAAATTGGGACACAGGTGGCTGAATCATTTGCCAAAAACAACTGAGTTGATGAATTTTATACTGTGGGCATGCAAAGCTGATAGGGTAGAAATTCGGATGAGACGGGAAGAGAGGCAACATAATTTTCAAAGAAGCAAATTTGGCAGCTGCTTTTCAGCAGAGAAAATGTAGAAATCAAAGGACTATAAGCAAATGGGATCATTCAAGTGCTAAGAAAAATAATTACCAACTTAGAATTCTATGCCTGTGACAACCATCTAAAAACCAAGGTAAGCCAGAGGAATCTTCAAATAAAGTCTGAGAAAATTTGCAGCCAAAACACATGAGCTAACAACAATTATGCACAAGAGAAGTCTCCCAAGGGAGGAGCATGGTTCAGGGTGGAGCTGTCAATGAGGAAAGGGCGGATGCCCAGGTCAGTCTGGAAGGACACAGAATGCCTAGAATAATCAAATTAAAAGAGAAAGCAGCCATGTTATAGGAGTGAGTGAAGCTACAATTAGACCTTTGAGTCGCTTGCAAAGTGCTTTAATTATTTATTTACTTATTTATGTGTGTGTGCTTATGTACGTATGCATGTGTGTTGGTATATGTGCGCAGGTGTGTGCAGCCGTGCATTCACATGCAGAGGTCAGAGGATCACTCTGAGTGCCCTCCTCTATTGCCATCTTCCTTACCGGGGACAGGGTCCCACTGAATCTAGAGTTTCTCTTTTTTGGCTAGGTTGGCTGGCCAGCAAGCCACTGTGATTCGTCTGTCTCTGTCTTACCTCTCAGCCTCAGTGCTTGGGCCACAGGCACACACATCCATGTCGAGCTTTTTTGTGTGAGTGCTCAGAATCTGACTCCAGGCTCCCATGTCTGCACAGCAAGCAGCCTTGCTCAATGAATCATCTTCTCACACCAATATTTTTTTTAGTATATAAAATCATACTTACGTAAAATAAATACTGGAGTGTTTGACCATATGTAATAATTGGATAATAGATATATATTTATTTCATATTTTTCCAGAATTTTATAACCGAACAAACCAATTTCTTCCATCTTGCAGTCTGTGATGCCCTCCCTAAAGATACTAAAGAAATACGAATTAAGAAGTTGGTGGGAGCGAAAATGTAATAAGAAGAACCCTGACACTAAGGCAAAGAAAGAAAAGACGAGAAAACATAATGAGCAATAAAGAGAAGGAAAATGAGAGACATATTCAAGGGCTTGGAGGGGAGAGCAGCTCCATTCAGCTGTGGACTTTCACAGGATCAATCCAGAACTTCTGCCCTTCATGAGAAAAAAATGAACAGAAAGGCTGAGGGTGTGGCCTGGTGCAATGCGGGGTGTTGACCTGGTCTGCAGAGAGCGTTGAGTTAGATCCCCACCACCTCAGGGAGAAACAGAGCATAGAACTTGAACAAAAGGGTGCAGCCAACCTGACGAGTCACAGGAAAGTATAAATAAAAGCCTTTCTGTGGCCACAGAGGGACAGAAAGAAGGAAATCTACTGTCAGCACTCACTGGAGGGGGCAGAGCCTCCCGCAGCCCCAGGTGCTCCTCTGGAAGGGAGGTGTCACTGGAATGACAGATAGGGCTTCTTTGGGACCTGCCTTCCAGTGTCACACCCTGAGGTTCCCACCCAGCAGAGAGACACATGTGGGCACCAGAAACGTCCCCAAGGCGGGATGAATCTGTGGTAGCATCCAGGTTCCCAGTCAGAGCAGCAGACTATACCACTGATGCTCTCCGTAACAGCTCTTACAGGCTGTGGACAGAGAGCACACTGCAGCTTTCTGCCCAGAAAGAACTCACAGAGGGTGTCAAAGCCAAGGATGGTACTTCTAAAGAACCCAAAGCCTTGGGGACCTGGAAAAGCTCTCTACTGGGATTGCCACTCCAGAGTGCTCACCATACTCTGACATTTTGGCAATGTTTTGAATAGAAGTTACATTTCAACAAAGGAGTTTATTTAGAAATATTTTAAAAAGAGGTCAAGAGTTGTTTTAGGGCTGTGGTCATTTAACTGCAGATAGCTCAGGAAATTCCTCATTAAAAATATGGTCTGGTGGAAGATTTGTTAACAACATTGGGATACTGATCCAGATAGCCCAGTGGTGACTGCTGAGGGTCAGGGTGTGCATGCCACAGGGACCCTTCACGAGCTTCAGATTGAGAGCTGTCACCCAACTCTGGGCAACTCTGACCAGGAGTGTAACCCCATGGAAGGTGGGAGAAACTCATCTTGGTCTTGAGGAGAGGCTGATTTAAGGAGTGATCCTGTGGAAGCTCAGCCTTTTATTTTTTGTGTATCTGGACTTGATATCCAGACTGACTTGAGATGACTATGAAACAGTCCACATGGGTTGGAAGCCAGGTCCAACTTGGCATTGGACGAGATGAAGGACAGACATCTAATACCTGGTCCCCTTCTGGAAGATGGGGACACTAGCTAAGCTAAGCAGTGTATCTGCAACTCACCTTCTAGAACAAGCCATATCTTTTAGAAAGGCTCCAATGCTCTGGGCATTCTCTAAGAAAGGCAAGTTGGGGTGTCCCAAAATACTAGAGCTGGATTTAAAACTCCTTGGCTTCAGAAACCCTAAATAGGGCAGTTCTTTCCCTTTATCTCAGTTATTCAAGTAGCTCTGAGCCTATTCCTATTATCATGTAGTGGAAAAGTGAGTTTAGCTTCAACTTACTTTACCCTGACCCCAAGAGCCACTTGGACATGGAGAAGTGTCTGAGCCTGAGTTAACAGCTTGTCCTAGGCACTATGAGGCACTCCTCAGCATGACACCTGCATTTCCTTGCAGGAGAAAGGACCTGGGGCACTGAGCTTCTTGGGGACTCTAGGCTCTAAACACTAAAGCCACAGCACAACAGCTTAGTAATGCCACCAATTCTTGGTCCCCAGTCCATGCCTCCTATGAGTGGGCTTCTCTACATTTGTTTCTGATTCTTCTCAGCAGAGTGACAAACATATTTGTGATACCAAGAATCTTATGCACAAGTGTGGTTTCTATAGCCTTGGAATGGACAGGTGTTGGAAACATCATCCTCAGTGGTCTATGGACCAACTGGTGCTGATAGTGGTACCTATGGGGGAAGTACTCCAAAGGCCAGACTAATGTGACTCCAGTATCATGGTTTATGGAAGCATCTGATGGGAGACTGCTCACTCATTGTGCTTAGTTATAGTGTGGCCCCAATCCTTTGACTTACATAGTTAATCAATCTGGCTTCTCTCAGTAATTGTTACATGCTTTAAAGAGGGACTAAAATGTATGGGGTTCTTCCACTGGCTGTTTCCTGCTGGCTATGGCATGCGTTGATGTGTCTCTCAGACCATGTCTACAAAGCAGAGGATAATCTTTGCTCTGCTGTTTATGTATCAATGTGTATACCTCTCAGACCAAATGTCTCCATGGAAACCATCTATGCCTTCATTGAGAGTACATTTCTTCTGCGAACATAAGATAAAATGTGTCAAATGAACTATATCTATTTATGGTTCTTCTGAATGTTTTTACCATATTTAGTTTCTGTGAAATTGTAAGATTTCTCAATTTAATTCCTTTCTGGTACAGAGTATAAATTTATCCCATTAAAAATAGGTGTTCTCTTAAGAGAGTTCCCCTACAAACTAAGATATACCAAAGGAAAGCCACCAAATCTCAAATTTACATCTTATACACAAGAGAGATTTTATCCATGTAGCATGAGCTGCTCTCCTTTTGAATTTGTGCCATTTACATTTAATGTAATTACTGTAAATCTTGCTATTTGTTTTGTGTTTGTCCCATCTGTCTGTTCCTCTCACTTTTTATTCATCAAGTTCTCTCTCTCTCTCTCTCTCTCTCTCTCTCTCTCTCTCTCTCTCTCTCTCTCTGTGTGTGTGTGTGTGTGTGTGTGTGTGTGTGTACATACTTGCAGGGAAATACTCACTATGTAGCCCAGGATTGTCTTAAACTTGTTCATCTTTCAGGTCCCTGAGTGCCAGGATTACAGACTTACAATACCACACTCAGTTTCAAATACTTTTTGAAGTTATTCCAAACATGAATTTTATGTTTTCTCATAGAGGCTTCCTAGAAATTGTCCCATGCATCTACTCAATGTAGTTCATCAGAGCAGTGCTAGTCATGAAGGTGCTCTGAAGATCCTTGAGGACATGCAGGAAGGAGAATAGAGAGCAGCCTCGGGTCTCGCACTTGCAGATCCTCCAAAGCATCATGCTCAGGCCACAGTCCCAGTCACAAGATATTCCAGTCAAGAAGAACAGGACACAGTTAACTTTCTCCTGTTTCATAGGATTCCCTTGAAAGGTGACTATAACTCAAGGCTGCCTGTGGCCCAAAGGAGACCAGGCAAGATGGTCTCAGAGCTGTGCAGTCTAGACTCCTATTTCCTTTCCCTTCCTGGGTGGCAGGGTGGCACTCACCTGCTTGCCTCCCCTCCCTGACCCTCCACAGTGTGTCTCCAGCAAACTTTCCGCAGGCCTGATGCAGTGTTGGAACGAACATGACAGAAGAGATAATGTAATTCCTTGGCCAGAGTCTGCTATTTTGATGTTAATAGGAGGCTCAAAAGCCTGACACACATGGTCATCACTGCTGCTGGCATGCCAGTGTCTCTTACACTTGCACCTGCTTGTGTCCTTCACTGGTCCCCATTTCCTATTGCACGCTGGCCTCCTGTTGAGATGATCTCCCTCAGTCCGAGGAACAAGGTTCTTTTACTGTTTCTTGAACTGTGAGTTTTCTGATGATGAATCCCCATGCTTTTGCTTTTCTGAATACAGTTATTTTTGCCTAAACTGAGAAAATAACTTTAAAAATACATTTACTTATGTGTGTGTGTGCACCTGTGTGTGCTCACATGTATGACACCAAATATGTACCACAGCATTTATGTGGAGGTAGAGGAGACCTTTCAGAGCTCAGTTCTCTCCTCCCTGTTTGTAGGTTTGTCCTGGGAATCAAATCCAGGCTGTCAGGCGTGGCAGGAAGCACCTGAAGTCACCAAGCCATCTCCCTAGCCCTGCTTTTGCTTATTTCTTTGTTTTTCTTTACATAGACTTTTAGGTTTGCAAAATCCTGTCCAACCTCTTTCTTTAAAGCATCCTGACATGACCCTATAACCTCAAGGACTCAAATATTACCCAGCATTTCTGCTCCTTTTGTACCCTAGTTTTCTCGCTATTTTTAAATCCATTGAATAAATGTGTTAGGTTCAGCTATTGTGGTTTCCAGTTCTAGGAAGTCTATATGACTTAGAGAGATTATGTATTTATTGAAACCCTTTAGATTTTATTTTGTATATTTTCCCTACTTGACATATTAACCATAGTTACTTAAAGGTGTCACTTGCTAGCTTTGATACCTGATTTAGCTGTAAGTCCTATTTTCTTTCCTATGGATAAAATACTTACAAAGGAACCTTAAGTAATATATTCCCCAAGGAGTTTGGAGTTTCTAGGGCACTTTCCTATTTTGGAGGAATTGCGTCTTTTCCATTTTCTTCCTGATTTGGGTTTCTTCTCGGTATTTTGAATAGTTATAAAAGTACCCAGGGGTTTGCTGCCAGGATGCTGTGGGCTGGAGGATTTGGGCAGCAAAAGCTTCATGGAGTCTGGAGTCCCCAGCTTTTCACGCCTCACATGATCTGGGTCTTTAACTTGGAGCTCCATTTGTAATCATTGCTTTATCTGAAGTTTCTGAAGCTGAGGTTCTTCAGCGCTCCATTTAGTTAACACTCTGAGTAAAGATTTCAAAATGTTTTTATAATGTGCCATCAATAGAGTGATAGGACATTTGGGCTGATTTCCAGAACTCAGATGTTCACAAAATTAAATTTATGACAGGGGAAAAAGGGAAGCTGTGTACTGCTGTGGTATGCGTGTTTGTATTCAACATAACTCAATCATAGACTCTGTGTGTGTGTGTGTGTGTGTGTGTGTGTGTGTGTGTGTGCGCGCGCGCGCACGCACGCGTGTGTGTGTGTGTGTGTGTGTGTGTGTGTGTGTGTGTGTGTGTGTGAACTCTGTGCACTCACCTGAGTAGGCTGCAGTATGCCCAGACTTATGCTTCCTGGATGTTCGGGATGGTGTGTTCAGATGGGCATTTGTGTGCATGGGCAAAGTCCCTTCCCAGGGACTTTATCTCATCAGAGAGGGCCTGAACCAAATGCAAAGGGAAGGAAGTAGGAATTGGTTCTTTGTCCTGACTCACAGCACAGACAGGATGGCTCAGCTCAGTCTCTCAGGCCTCCCTCCTCAGAGAGCTCACACCACAGGCTTAAAGCTGGGCTCCTGTTTCTAGCGGACTGTGGGGCTACCCAGCCTCAGTGACCAAGGAGGTCTCCATCCTTATCTCTCTTATTTCTCTAGAAGCCCCTCATACATACATACATATATGCATACATACATACATACATATGTCTGTGTTTTTAAGTTTTAATGACTTAACTTGTGTGACAAGATTCTGAGTTATAGTCAATCGGTGCCCACACGGGCTCTCGTCCTCAGGCCCCCTGACTCAGCAGGAGTGTTACCATGCTGTGCACCCACATGCAGTGTCCCTGCAGACTTACTGTCTTATTTGTCCCTGGAACTCCCTTTAAAGCCTGAGGCACACTCACGACACTATCAGATTTTGCACTCTCCATGTTTCCCTAGGATTCACCCTGATGCCACAATTAAATATTAAAGGCAGAACTTTCACGAGAACTGAGTGCACCCGAGGCTGCAGAAGGAATGGCTGGGAATCAGACATCTCTGCTGTTCTGCTCTTCTCTGATCCCTGCTGCTAAGGGAGCATGCCTGGTCGCTCTCCTCCCCTCTGATGTGTATACATGGAAGCTGAGAGTTTTCATGAGCAAATGGACTTAGAAAAATCAACTGATCCGAGTGAAAAGTCATGTTTTACAGAGAATGGGCCAATGTACCTTCTGTGTCTGCTCGCAACTGTGTTACGATTTATAACTACTGTTTATGAATAGCAACTGATCTGTGTGTGTGTGTGTGTGTGTGTGTGTGTGTGTGTGTGTGTGTTCCAGTGCATGTGGAGGCCAGAGGACAAATGTCCTCTAAGGACATCCCCTGGAATACCATCCACTTCGTTTGAGTTGGCTGGCTGCTGAGCCTGGGGATCTGCCTGTCTCTTCCTCCTCAGCACTGAAATTACAAGTGTGTCCTGACATATGCACAGCATTTATTTATTTATTTATTTATTTAGTTAGTTAGTTAGTTAGCTAGCTCGATAGCTGGTTAGTTAGTTATTCTTATATGTATGTGTATTTTGCCTGCATGTGTGACTGTGTAGCATGTGTATGCTATACCTGCAGAGACCAGAAGAGGACGTTATATCTCCTAGAATTGGAATAATAGATGGTTGGTAACTGCCTTACAGGTGCTGGAAGTTGAGTCCAGGTTCTCCAGAAGAGCAATCAGTGCTGCAACCCTTAAACTAGTTGGGTTTTTTTTAATGAAAATTTTCATTTTATTTTCTGCGGTTTTTGTCTTTTGAGATAGGGGTCTCTCTGTGTGGTCTTGGTTGTCTGAGAACTGGTTCTGTTGTTCAGAGCTGGCCTCAGGCTGGCCTCTAAGTCAACAAGATCCATCTGCCTCTGTCTCCCAAGTGCTAGGACTAAAGGCCACCACTGCCCATACCCTAAACCATTTTAACACCCAGCCTCCAAACCCAACATTTCAACAAGAGTGCAATGGACTTAACCCAGGTCCTCATGCTTACAAGGCTGATTTTACTCACTAAGCTATCTTCTAATGTTCTAAGCCATCAACCATTTTTTTTAAGTGTCCATTGGTGTATTCACAGAAGACTGTCTTCTGGTTTTCATGAATCAAGGGTTTCAGACAGGCCTATGGTGAATGATCCACAGATCATTCCTATAGTCTATCCATTCACCATTACCATTATGGAACACAGCAGAAATTTCCATTGGCTGAAAGCTTTTTAATGCTTCTTGTTCTGAACAGGTTCATTGTAAACTGAAAACCATTGCCAGACAATACATTGAATAAACTGTTGCGATTAACTCATTAAAAATAGTAAAGCTCTGGAGTACATATTCCTCCTCTGTTTTGAAGGAAATTGCTTGGCTTGGTTTCCCCCAAATCCCCACTAAGGACTGAGATATCAAGCTGCCACAATGAGGAGGTGGGATTTGCAAGGCCCCCACTGAACAGAAGTTACTCCAGGGCCACCAGGCTGTGGGTGTGTGGATATGCTCATTAGACTTTTTGTCAACTTCATACAACCTAGAGTCATGTTGGAAGAAGGAACCACGACTAACAAAATGCTTCTACCAGAGCGACCTGTTGACAAGTCTGTGGGAGCATTTCCTTGATAGATGGTAGATGTGGAAGGGCCCAGCACACTAGAGTGGAGCCAGTTTTCTGCAGCTGTATAAGAAAGCAAATTGAGTAAACCATGAAGAACAAGCCAGTAAGCATCATCACACATATAGGGTCTGTGCTTTGGTTCCTGCCTCCATGTTCCTCCTGCCTTAGGGTTCTGCCTCCAGGTTCCTGCCTCCAGGTTCCTGTCTTAGGTTCCTGCCTTCAGGTTCCTGCCTTAGGGTCCTTCCTCTCAATTCCTGCCTGAGATTCCTGCCTCCCAAGTATTGCACAAATTCTATTTGATATTATAATAAAAACCCAGAGCCAGATATTGGGGAAAAGCTGAAATATAAGAAAGATAGAGAAACAAACCATCGCCACTTATCACTCAGCCAACTACTGAGGCCTGTCTCCAGGAATCCTCAGCCGAAAACGGAAGTGACAGACCAAGGGAAGAACCCCTACCTCCTCCAGCCTTATCTTTCTTTACCCACCCAGCTATCTCACTTCTTGGTCCAACTTTCCTAGTGCTAGGGTTAAAGGATCATGTTTCCCAAGTACTTGGAAAGGCCTAGGATCACAAGTGCTGGGATTAAAGGTATGTGCCAGCCACCACTGGCTCTGTTAGGCCTTGAACTAATAGAGATCCAAACAGATCTCTGCCTCCCAAGTGATGTGATTAAAAGTGTGGGTCATCACTTCCTAGCCTTTATGGCTTGATTTTGTGGGTGGCTCTGTCCTCTGATATTTCAGGTTATTTTGATCAAATATACAGTGTATTACCACATTCAGGTTCCTGCCCTGACTTCCCTTTATAATGAACTAGAATCATAAGCTGCAATAAACCTTTCCCCTCCCAAGTCACTCTTGGTCATGATATTTATCATAGCACTAGAGATCAGCTAGGATAATGGGCATCTGTGGCCTCAGGATGAACAGGGGTGGGAAGTCAAGAAGTCATGAAACAAGACAACAGAAAGCTTGATAAAGGCAATCGATAGAATCTTCCAGAAACTAAGGTGTGCTGGAAAAGGTGAGGGGTGTATTCTCCTGCTCTAGGAGGAAGGGGCTATGGTGATTATGCTTAGTAAGGTGGCTGGAGAGTGTCCACTACCAGCTAGGAGCTGGGTTGCTCATAGAGCAAGCATTCCTAATACAAGGTCATGCTGGCCTTGGGTTGGCTCTGCTACTCTCCTTCTTTTTCTGGGACATCTTGTCCTTCCACTAGCACTGAGCGTGGCTGGCATTGTCTTAACATCATAGTGGTCATTTTTCAGGGATGGTTGGTATCGTCTTTGCTCCACTAAAGTGACTCTTGAAGCCTTTCTGTCAGTTCTGACTTGTAAAGATGGTCTGAATTTGTGTTCCCAAACCTCTGTCTTAACTACGTGGGTTCACTGTGTGTCCAACATATCCAGGTTTTCCTGGGATATTTAAACTGAGCTGAGCCTAAAGTTGTGAACCACAGAGCAATATAAAGGAAAGATGTCCCAATAAAGAAAAGCTGTGGCCTCAGGGCAAGTGGCTGTCAGAGGCTCTTTGCCACATGAGGCTGGAAGAGGAGCTGAGTCGCTGTGAGATGCATTGTGGCCAGTCATTACATCACAGATCTGTGATGGTTCAGCTCTAGAGTGCTGTGTGACCTGTACATGCTCAGTCCGTTCAGAGTTGCTCTGAGATGCATTGTGGCTGTTTCCAGTCATTACATCACAGATCTGTGATGGTTCAGCTCTAGAGTGCTGTGTGACCTGTACATGCTCAGTTCTTTCCCATAAACTTCTCATGTGACAGTTCCAGGACAGAGGAGCTATGTACCTGTCACAAAAAGGCAATGGATTTCCATGTCACCCCTGTGGAGGTGGCTGAAAAAATATGCAGCTCTTTCTCGGGAATCTGACTTTCTGGGACTCTTGAGTTTAGAGTCTAGTAATATGGTGGCTACTTACACTGGGGTTTTGTTTCCAGCTCAAAGAGACTCACGAGTCTTCTCAGTCTTTTACAGAGTGGTCCCTGACTTACCACTCTGCCTCAGTGTCTCTGTCACAGTCATTCCACTTCAGAGGCCAGCAGCTTGTAGGTGCCTGTCACACTTCTCTTCTCCTGCAAACAGGAATCTTCAGCTCTGGCAGGAAGCACAGTATCTCTTCTCGGGCTGAGAATTCCTGAACACATCCCGTCTCTTGGTGAGGACAGGGCAGAAGGCTGAGATTCTGAGGCACTTGAGAAACAGACCCTGAAAAGAGCTTGGTCATGGACCAAAATTCCTATTGTACCATCTCCCCTCCTTTCTCCTGCTTTGCCCATGTCAGAGCTCAGACTGACTCTGAGATGCCCCTCTATCACTCCCCCCAAGCTGTTAATGCTGCATTCCTAACTCAAGAGGCACAGTCTTACTTTGTGTTTTGAGGTTCCCACCCTTCTGAGGTTTCATTCCTTTGCCTGTGATGGGGAACTAGATGACAATGTGATCCTTTTTTTTTTTAAACTTTATTCATTTATTTATTTATTTGCCTTGGTGTTTGCCTGGAACTGGAACTACAGACAGTTGTTAGCTGCCATGTGGGTGCTGGGAATCGAACCAGGGTCCTCTGGAGGAGCAGACAGTGCTCTTAACCACTGAGCCATCTCTCCAGCCCCCAATGTGATCCTTTTATTAAACAGCTCCAAGTCTGAGGAGCCTGACCATCTCTGGAAACAGCCCCTAACACTCCTCTTACGCATTCTGCCAGAGTCCAGCTGAAGAATGAGTCCCACCTTCTACCAGAGCCAGTTGACCCGTGGGAATCTCAAGGAGGCTGCTAGACAGGATGAGTCCCACCCATAAAATGGATGAAGCAGGTGACACTCCCCTGAGTAAGGGCTTTTCTTGACTTCCCTAGAAAAGCTTGGTGGGCTCCTCCAGCCTTGAGATAGGAAGTGACCTTTCCCACAGCATGGTGGTAAGAGTGGGGACCCATGCCTTTCTCTCCTATATTTCCATGGTGCAGCTCTCTGATCATTTGGATAAACACTGCCCAATTAATGCCTCCATAGAAAAGGGGACTGAAGACCAGCAACTGATGACTCTCAGATCCATTCCACAGCACAAAGTCACACATAGGCATTCACATCAGCCTGGCTTTACAGGTACAAAAATAATCAGCTATTTTTGGAAATTGTATTTTTATGGAAAATATAATTGGAGTAGCTCCTGTTCCATTTTAAGCCTGCAGTTAACTAGGCCCTGGGGCTTGGCTGTTGCTTCAGGGGGACTCTGCTGAACGAGGTCTCTGTGCACAGCCCTCCAGATGTTAGTTCTCTGGGATAACAGCTGCAGATGCCCAGACGGAAGCGCTCAGAACAACAGCTTCCTTGATTGTTCCGGTTATAGTTTGAAATGCCCTGACTCTGCTCTTCACTGGCTCACGAGTCCCCAGCTGAAGAAGATGTCCAGGAGGCTATGGAATGTTTAAGAGGTGGGGCCTCACTGGAGGAAGTGAGTCACTCAGTCTTAGAGATTCTAACCAGCCTTGCTTCTGACCCAGTGTGTTTCTCTCTCTGCCCCTGGATGTGACTAAGCGCCTACCACCACAGCCACAGGCCAGTCACACGTACAATCCTTCCCCACCATGATGGGCTGCCTGCACACACCCTACCCTGGGACAAAATGCATCCCTTCTCCACTCAGGGATGCAGTGCTTGTTTCAGGCATTTTATCGAAGTGTTAAGAAAGTAACGGATGTAGGAGAATTGGTACTGAGTTGTAGGGCCATACAGACAATAGAGATGACCATGTGGTTCTTAGGCTTTCTACACTGGTTTGCAGGAACAATGTAGAAGAGCTATGTGCTAGAGAAGACCCAGAGTGCTCTAAGAGTCGAATAGGTTCTTCTGGTGTGAGCCCAGACCGGAAGCTGAGACACAGGCAAGCAGTGTCAGCCAGAGTCATGAAGCCCACCCTACTGGGAACTGGGCTAAAGGTCATTCATGTCATTCTTGCAAAGAATCTATCTGGGTTCTGCGTATGTTCTACAAATTTGAGCAACATCAAATGAGGTGATTTGTTTGGTGAAAAAAAAAATTCAAAACAGCAAAACATTCAGGCGGTGGCAGGGTTGTTGCTTAGTGCATTTAGTGAGGTTATCGGTGAAAATTCAAAAGAGCAAGCAAAGCAGAAACATGTGAGAAATTTTTGATTTGGCAAAGAAAGAGAGTGAAGAGTTTTAAGGTTTTGGACAAGGGAATGTGGACGAACAAAGTATCCGTGACCATTAAGAGATGACCCAAAGTGAAACCCAGACTTTGTACTGAGACCAAAGGTAAGGTGCTTGGAGGTAAGGCCCTACCTATCAAGAGAGATATTGGACATAAAAGTGAAAATTCATTAGGAAGAATTGAAAAAATAGAGACTTCATGGAACCCTGATGCAAAATGGCTTCTTAGAAAGTGATTTTCCAGATTCTGCCAACAAAACACACACAGGCCACTGCAACCATGTCCTAAGGAGGCCAGACTACAGCCCACACTTCTGTCAGAACCTGGCATCATTTATGTGGTAATTTCTTCATAGGCATCATGCAAGACACAAGAAGGAAGCTTGTATCAGGTTCTAGAAAGCTCCTGAGGTCAGGCAATATGTAGCAGGTCTGGGAAGGAGTCCCTAAAAGAACTGTGTGTCAGGCTGTGAATGAGAAGCCTTAAACTGCAGAGGAGACCTAGGCCATTGGAGAGGCCAAAGACATGACTTGTTCACCAAGGAAAGCACCAAGTCTCTACATGCACTAGCTATGAGAAGACATACCATGGGCAACAGAACAGGGGCACTAACCGAGCCCTGTCATGTGTGACAGTGTGACGGTACCCTCACCAGCTCTACATTCTGACCATGCAGCTTCCGGGTTTGGCATTTTCTTGACTGAGTTCCTGCCCTGCTTTAGTCTGCCATTCCCTGTTATACCCCTGTCCCTCTTCTTTTGGAGTAGAGACCTCCATTTTCTGCCATTGGGTATGTGAGGTATGTACCACACACTTTATCTCACAGAGGTCCCAACTAAGAGATTGCTTTGAGTTTCAGAAGAGGCATTTGGACTTTTGAACATGGTTTGACGGTTAAAGGCTAAGGTTACTTTTGAAATTCACCCGCATGCATTAATTGCATGGCCACAAGCCTATGGGGGCTTGAAATGGAATGTAATAGTTTGACTGTGAAATCTACCCTATGGGCTTGTTTTTATCATTAGGTCTGCATAGGGTGTAACTGTTCGGGTAGGCTGTAGAAGCCTCAAAAGGTGGGGCCTAGCTACAGGAAGTGTGGATCATTGGGGCAATGGGTTTGCAGCGCTATAGGGCTTGGTCCTTGATGTAAGCAAATGTATGAAATCTCTCACCTCCACAGCCATTGGCCGGACTCACAGACATGCCTTTCCTGTCACAATGAACTGAGTTCCCTCAACTGTGGAGGGAACATACCCTTTCTCTTTTAAGTCGCTGCTGTCAGGTGTTTAATCACAGAGGCAGAGGAAGAAATAAAAACACCAACTATGCGCCTCTCAGGTCACGCAGGGTCCACAAATGTTCCCTCTCATGAAAATCCCCTCATTAAAGAGAGCATCTGTTTATGAACTTGGAAGTACTGATTACCTGAGTGTGTACCTGCTGGCCTGGGAGCTGAGACAGCGTTTTGCCATCTGTGAGAGAATCTGAGAGTCTCAGCACCTGCAAAGCAAGTGCCACTGTGCCTCATATTGTACTGCTTCTCTACACTGCCCTCTGCCTCACACACACTGCCTGCTGCCCTATACTACCAGTGTTTAGGGCTCAGACAGCTGTAGCCTGCCTCCTCTTCCAAATTGCATATTTGTGAGCTAAGTGGGTGTCCTCATTATTTTTAGCCTGACAACTGGGACACTTGCTGTGCAGCATTAGTGAACCAGGAAGTTGCGGCACCCTCTACACCAGTCAAGGTCAATGGCATGTAGGAAAGGCAATGAGAGCCAATAGGCCACATGATCATCAAACTGGTGACATTAAGCCATTGAGCTTGAGAAGGCAGACGTGCTGTAGAGCCATTGCCTGGTGGCCTTGTCTTCTGCCTGTGACCCCATGAAAAGGCACATCTGATGAGCAACACTTAGGCCATTGACTCATACACTTGTCTGTCAGGTCTCTGCTCAGGAAGTTGCTGGCTGAGCTTCTGGGGTGTCCTGTCATGCCTGTGAAGGTCTGACCCATGGTTCTCACTGTAGTATATGCCTTCCCTCCAGGAAGGGCTTGTATCTAGCTGAGCAACAATGGCACCAGCAGGCGGTGAGGGCTGGGAGATGGCTCAGAGGGTAAAGGGTCTGCCACACATGTGTGAAGTCCTGAGTTCGGGCCCCAGGCACCCATGTGGTGTGTGACCATAATCCCAGTGGTGGCCAGATAGTCTAACTGAACGGTTGATATCTCGGTCCAATGAGAGGATATATCATTGAGTAACAGAAAAGGACAGCTGACCTTTACCTTTGGCCTCCACATGCTCATGAACACAGCTCCCCACCCCCAACACATAGACCCAGACATACTTAGACACAGACACAACTACACACCCAAGAGAACAGTGTCTTTTAAAGATGATGGAGGCCATGAGCAGAAGTTTGTAGGGCCCCTGGAACAAACTTTGCTTCCCCAAAGAAGTGGCATGTGTGTGCTTGGCAAGATCACTTCTTCCTGCTCAGAAAGGCCTCTCTCATAAATATGACACGAGGCTGGCTCCACCCACATAATCATCAGAGCAGCTGCAAACTGTACACATGTAAACACAGGGGGAGGGAGAGAGAGAAGAGGAGAGAGAGAGAGGGAGGGAGGGAGCTGAGGGGCAATCACAGCCCTCTACATGGACATGGTCACAGGTGCACGGCCTGGGGATCTTACACCTTTGAGAACCAGGTAAGAAGAAAAGGAAATTCGTAAATACAAATTTAGCTGTAAATGTGAATATTTATTTGGAGTGAGGAGAGCCTCAGCCAATTACCATACTTTGAGGCCCACACAGGTACCTCAAGCATCAGAGGCCAGACATACATCATCAATCACTTGTAATTTCCCATCCTCCTCTGCTCACCTATCTGCAATTTCATGGTCTCTTCAGGCAATTGCATTCTTCCTAAAAAGAGAATAGAGCAATGATTCCATGCCCGCCATGATCGAATGGACTTTTCTGTTGTTGTTAAATGCTTAGGACAGTTCATCCTAACTTGGCAGTCCTCTATTTGTACTGCCAAGTGCAACGCCAGAGCTGTTGCCAGTTCCGGAAGAGCCCTAGTATATTTCTTTCAGATGTGAGCTTGCCTTGTAGAGCAATTCCTGTATCTGCTAGAGCTGGGGTGGACGGCTGCACTGATGGAGACTTCTCAGGGAACTGGATGATTTCTCACGGGGACTCTTCTTGGTCGGTGAGGTCAATCCTGTTGGAGATGTGTACGTGGAGGAGGGGGGAGTGTGTGTGTGTGTGCCTGTGGGTGTGCATGACTGTGTTTGTGCAATTGTGTGGTTGTGTAAACAAGGCTGTAGGCCAGCTATGAGTGTCCTACGCTATTGACCTCAACCTTGTGTTTTGAATCAGAGTCTCTCTAACTCGGCTAGGCTAGTAAGCTCTAGGGAAACACTGGCCATTTTCCTCATACCCTGGCCCTGCCCCTGGTGCTAGGCTTACGGAGTGCCCCACCACTGTGCCTGGCTCTTACGCTGAAGCTGCAGATCTGAAACTGGGGCCTCATACTTACACCACAATCACTTTACACACTGAACGGCTGCCTCAGTCCACAGGTCCCACCCTGAATATGAGTGACACCATCCCATGGGTCCCAGACTGAATAAAAAAGGGAAACCATGCTAAGCAAAGAAAGGATTCCAATGTGCACAGTTTGGTTTTACTCATGGGAGCATGGGTGACTCTCAGAGAACTGTATCACTGAAAATTCCATCCCAGCCAGCCTAAGTGGCAACTCATAAAGCTGTGTCACATGAGTGCCCTGGGCAATTTATAAGCGGTTACACTACGGAAGCATTTCCCCCACCCCCAGCAATGTTTACCTCTTAACTAACTTCTGGGAGGAGATGACATCCTGGAAATCTCCTAAAGGCTCAGGACCCTCTCTCTATCTGCATAAGGTTGATATGCAGCATCCGGAGGGTTTCCTGTGAGTGACCATAGATGCTCTTACTCAAGACAGCCATTGTCACGTGTGTCTCCAGGGTACTATCCTGCTGGGTTCCGGCGCTATGCCACTGGGAACTGCAGCTGAGCAGAGAGGGCTGAGCAGCATATCCAGGACTTGGGTGGAAGTGAGTAATGACATGGAACAGGCCAAGGGTGTCAGAGACCACAAGATATTCAGGGCCGTGACTGGGTGACCACACACTCTCACGTCTGTTAAAAATTATGGATCATCACTCAGAAAATCACCATGACAGCTGGTGGGAGGGTGTCATCTCACTCCCTCCTTCAGAATCTCATAGAAGTTAAGGGGCGCATAGGTTTCTTGGCAGCTCATTTAGAAGCATCCATTGGTGGGAAGTGGGTGGAGATGGGCAGGAACCTAAGGTCAAAGGGCAGAAACAAGCCCAAGGGACCACAAGGAATAGACCTGCAGAGTCCCAGTCCTGAGAGGAGAATGGAATCCTGATGTCTTTTAAGTGAAAATACTTCCCGAAGCTTTCTGGTAGGAAGCAACCCCAAGGGTCCAGCTCCCTAGTTTATGGGTGATGTGCAGTGGTCAGGCCAGAGTGGTGAGGTGAAGGGTACTGGACTCTGCGAGGTGGGAAGCAGTTGTAAGCTGAGCCTTGTGGAACAATGACAGAGCCCTGCTCCTCTGAAGGCAGGGAGGAGTGACCAGGGTCCTTACGGTCCTCCTGGTTGCTTCCCCGATAGACGCCCTACCCATGCTCCCCAGGAGGATGTGTCTGTAGCCCCAATGCATCCAGCATGGGATGGTCAAGTGCTGCCTAATGAGGAGCCCCCATCAGCTGGACAGAAACTCCTCGGCCAGAATGTAGGCACAACTGAGGAAAAGCAGAGAAGGGTTTCCTCTACTCCAGGAGGTGGAGACTGCATTCACAGGAGAATAATGGCTGCAGTATGGGTGGGCTGGGCTGGGGCGCCAAGCTCCCCTCCAGAGGATCGATGGATGGAGAGGCATTTTTTTAAAGCGGCTCTCTTTATGGCAGCTACCCCACTGTGTGAGAGATTTCTAATTTTAGAACACAGGTTGTCATGGCAACAGGATGTGTTTTTTGTTAAATATAGCAGCTGTTTCAGCTTTCTTTGCCCTATGGACAAGAGTGTGGTTTTGCCTGGAGAGTTCTTAGGATATTCTGGGAAAGTGGAGGATGAAATAATCGACTTTCTGCGAAGACCTGAGGAAACCTGCCTGATTCTCCCTGACTCCAGAGCTTAGAAAGAACCTGTGGACAGGGCAGGTCAAGTGGCCCTCTGATCCTGCACACGCCTGGGTGCTAGGCAGCATCTGAAAGCCACCATATTGAAGGTCCCATCTCCTGGCTCTTAGGCACATCCCATACCCACTGGCTTGTGTTGTGCCTCTCAAGATCTTCATGGTATGGAGAACAGTATCAGGGACTGCGTGTATAAGGCAGACTTATCCTGGCTGTGTTTCTCTAGGGCAAGATACTCTGGTCACACGAAGGTCTTCCTGGTAGATACCATTGGCTTAACAGAGTGGGTTTGGCTTGGCGAAGCCGTAGGTCCTTATGAAATCTTCAGAAGCAGGTGACTCTTGGTCCTAGCAGTGATGATATTGCAATACCAGGTTTTTTCTTTCCTTTGGTTTGGTAACTAAGTGCACACAGTAGGTCAGGTCCCAGGGATAATACAAGGTCATACAGTGTGTTCAGTCAACTTAGGCCAAACTTGTTTGGCACTGTGGTATCAAGTGTATTGACATGCTAATGCCTTACCACATCCTCATTACCCCACAGGGCCCAAGTTTCCTCAGCAGCACCCCACCTGGGTGGGTGGGGGAAAGGGCGGGGGTGGGGGAGTGGAGACATGCAGTGGCTTACTGTTCCTAAAAGCAGTATGTCTGAGGCTCCTGGGCCCTTCTATCATTGCAAAAGCTTATATTGTGTATGTGTGAGTTCTCCTGTTTCATGTGTATGTGAGGATGCCAGGTCCCTGTGAGGAGCACCAGGTCCCTGTGTGGAGCACCAGGTCCCTGTGAGGAAGACCAGGTCCCTGTGAGGAGCACCAGGTCCCTGTGAAGAGCACCAGATCCCTGTGTGGAGCACCAGGTCCCTGTGAGGAAGACCAGGTCCCTGTGAGGAGCACCAGGTCCCTGTGAAGAGCACCAGGTCCCTTTGAGGAGTACCAGGTCCCTGTGAGGAGCACTAGGTCCCTGTGAGGAGCACCAGGTCCCTGTGAGGAGCACCAGGTCCCTGTGAGGAGCACCAGGTCCCTGTGAGGAAGACCAGGTCCCTGTGAGGAGCACCAGGTCCCTGTGAAGAGCACCAGGTCCCTGTGAGGAGTACCAGGTCCCTGTGAGGAGTACCAGGTCCCTGTGAGGAGCACCAGGTCCCTGTGAGGAGCACCAGGTCCCTGTGAGGAGCACTAGGTCCCTGTGAGGAGCACCAGGTCCCTGTGAGGAGCACCAGGTCCCTGTGAAGAGCACCAGGTCCCTGTGAAGAGCACCAGGTCCCTTTGAGGAGTACCAGGTCCCTTGGAGGAGTACCAGGTCCCTGTGAGGAGCACCAGGTCCCTGTGAGGAGTACCAGGTCCCTGTAAAGAGTACCAGGTCCCTGTGGGGGTCCTTTGCAAACCTCTCTTATTCTTTTTGTCTATTGTGCTTTGCTTCTCTTCAGGGGAAATCCTGTAAACATTGGCCAAAGCAGTTACTGGGGTCACAGTGAAGAAAACAGTGAGAAATGTTATGCATCTTCCCTACAGTAGAAAGCAGAGGCCCATCAAGCTATGAGAGAGACATGGCTTGACCTAATAAGTGTGTGTGTGCTACACTGACCCGGTATGCATGAGCTGAATCATGGCTCCAGAAAGACGTGTCCACATCTTGATATCTAGACCTATGATGATGGGTTCAGTTAAGATGGGGTTCCCTAGGATTCCTCAGGGGCACAATATTCAATGATACAAAAAACATATTTTAGAAAGGGAAGAGAAAGATTTGAGATTGTCTAGGCTGACTCATGCCTCCTAAAATACATTGAAACCCCATCTCTGGGAAAAGGGTGGTTATAGGAAATGAAGAGAGAATGAGGTTGTCAGGGTGGGCCCTGATCCAGTAGGACAGACTTCTCAAACAGAGGCAGCCATGTGATGTCATGGGAAAATGAAGGCAGAGGTTGCGGTGGAGTCATAGAGAAGGGACTCCAAGCAATGCTAGTGACACCAGTGTCTGAGGGACAGTCAGGTTCTTCTAATGGCATCAAATGGACTCAGCCCCGACCACACCTTATCAAGGACCCTCAGTATCAGGAGCAAAGGGGACATTTCTATTGGTACTATCATGGTGGCCATAAGACACTTACATAGAAACTTGTAGAAGAAGCCAAGAGAAGAGGAGGGGAAGACAAGGGTATGTGTGGATGTCACATGACCGTAGAGACAAAGATGGGAACAACAGAGCTGCAAGCTAAGGAAGCCTAGAGCCACCAGAGACTGAAAGAGGGAAGGACAGATCCTCTATCAGAGCCTTGAAGGTAGTGTCGCCCTCATGGCGCCTGGATCTTGGTTGATGACAAGGTCATGGGTGAGGCACAACCACACATTGCCTGTGCCTGGGAAATGAAGAAGGGTAACACGCCCTGGTGGTAGGAACAGAGATATGCCTCACAGAAAGATGATGTAGCTCTATGGACCATGGGGATTTGGAGGTGAGTTCCAAAGTATAGAAACCGCAGGACAAGGCTATCACACAAGGATACGGGTCTAATTTGAAGCCCAGCTTGAGGGCTATAAGTATCACTCTCCGATAACTCTACTTGGGAGAAGGGGCCTGATCTCCCTGACTCTACAGAGACTAACCCTCAAGCCCTGTGATATCTTTTGTTAAATATCAAAGCCCAGGAATAATTGTTATTGAATTTAGTAGCTTAAAAAATAATTCATTCATAACTTGTGATCAGAAACACACTAAAGGATTCATTGAGCTAAAATTCAGGTGTTGACAGACCCGTGTGTTAACAAGTGCTAAGGGGCAGTTCTCTTCCATTTTTATTTAGCCTGTAGGTGCCACCCACATTCTCTTTCTTGTGTCCCCTGTCCTATTTTCAAATGGCATAATAATAAACAAGTGAGCATGCCCAGAATGTATCCTTTCACCCACTTTTCTACCTGCTCACACATCTGTCCATCAAACCATCCTTCTTCCCATCTCTGCACCGTATGCTATTTTGTTTATCCACTCATTCATATCTTCACCCACCTATTTCCCACCCATCTGTCATCCACTCATCTAAGAACTTATCATCTAACTAGCTACCCATCTATCCACCCACCATCCACCCCATTTACCTCTCCGTTAATTTACTCATCCACAATTCACTATTCATCCCTTTATTTATCTATTCCCCTGTCATATATTTATCTAAGTAATAATCAACCATTTATTTATCTACCCACTTTTTACCCATCCATCCCTCCATCCACTAACCTACCCATCTATCTATCCAGTGGCATATGTCACTCAGCACCTATCTACTCATCTGCCCACCCATCCATCCATTCCCCATCCATGCATGCTTCCATACATGCATGCATCTATCTACCCATCTATCTGATCACTCATCATCCACCCATCCATCTGCACATCCACCCACACAGTCACCTATGTATGCATGCTTCTATCCATCCACTCATTCAAGCTCTCATCTCTTTATCTAACTATCCACTCATCCACCCATCTATACATCCACTAATCACTTACCAAGTCCTTACTATTATCTATTGTCTTGGTCTGAATCCAAAGGAAGCAGAGTTGAATATCATGATTTTGACTGCCAAGAGCTCTCATTCTACTATGAAGACAGACAGATCTGTGTAGGGAGACACATGTACTAATCTAGATGCAGGGTGACAAAAGTCCTTTTGTCTGAGAAATATAATAGTAATCAGAGAAGGCAGCTTTCCTTGGGGAACTGAGACCTAGCAGGAGGTCCAAAGACATTTGTGGATCACAAGGGCACACATCAATAAAAAGCTAAGCTAGGAAAAAAACCAAAGGGATACATGGACCAGGGTTGGAATGTAGAAAAGTAATTGCATGTGACCCAAGGTGCATACTCTAGACCCCATAAGGACAATGCCTCTTTGGCTGACCTGGATTGACTTACAGAGTACAGCATCTTCTCATACTACAGCTGATGGTAAAATGGCACAAATGAAATGTTTAGACTTGGAATTCTAGCTCATGATTTTACTGAATCTAACATTTCTTGCCTATAAAGTGGAGCTAAGTTAACTGCTCTTATTTAGGGGAAGTTTCTGGGAGTCTATAAGAGGCCACATGTCAAATGCTGGGCCCACTGTTCAGCAACAGGATTGTTTGGCTCACTTCTAACTCATGCGTGTGGGTACACAGCGAGTTACCCATTTATCAGCACAGTGGCAAGAGACTATGTCCCTGAGAAGGGACAGACAGAGGAAGCCATGGACAGTGGTGAGTAATGTCTGATTAGACTAGGCATCTGGGGAAGGTACCCTGAGGCTGAGAAAGAGCTGGTGGGCTCAAGGTCCAGGGAGGATCTGGTCTTCAGAGCACAGGACAACACTGTGGTCATCCCTGACCATCACTGGCTCTTTCTACCCCCACTGCCTCCTTGGCCATGGACAAACTTCTGCTATCAGCCACACATCCCTTGAGGCATCTTAAGAGGAAAAGAATAATGGATGCTGTATTGAGTGAGGATGAGGTCACCATGATGGATGGCAACCCAGACACAGACTCAGCAGGCTCTGTGAGCCGGAGGGCAGTGCAGAAGGCCCCCCGAGCCTTTCCCACAGAGTTCTGCATCAGCCATTCCAAGGGTGAGGCTATAGACCCCTGGAGTAGGTCCATTAGGTTTGCAAAGCACAGCTCGTATCGATGCTACAGATGTGGGATAGATGGCAAGGAGAAGAAAGAGATGGGAAACTTGTGTCTCTCCTAGCTGGACACAGAGGATGCTGGAATTGGTCTAGAATGTTCACTGGCATCTAGGAGCTTTTATATCACTTTGGTTGTTTCCACAAAGCTGGGCATAGGAACATAGGTGATTGCATTCTCTCTGAGTGTAAGTACCTGAGACAGTGGCCCAGAGGGAAAAAAAAAGACTCAGGAACTCAAAAAGAGCTTGGCTGACACATTTGCTTTCTAGTTTTATGAGGCTATGGTGTACTGTCGTTGGTTACATACCCAAGAAATATTCCTAAGATCTGAGCACTATAGGCAGAGTCATTGGAAGCTTCCAGAAAGGAGGGAACAAAACAGAAGCCTTCTCCTTTCGTGGATATCATTGTCAGGACTGTGAGCTACCAAATTACAACTTTAAGTAGAATAATGCTAGATGCTCTCCTGAGCCACTGGCCATCTGATGTGTACCTGGAGCAAACTCCATGGGTTTCTCCCTACTCTAGGTGGAATTAGTAGGCATCTGATTCTAACCTAGCCTCCAAATTCAACTGGCTGCGCTGTGTCAGGAAATCTGGCAGACACCTCTTTTCCACAATCTTCTCTACAAAGAATGAATCCATCACCCCCTCTTAACCTCTCAGCAAAATGGACAAGTGTTGTACCTACTCAGCCCAGCTTGGGATGCACCAGCACAAGAGGACACTCTGAGTGTCCTGGCAGAGACACTGTGCTGCTCAGGGTTCTAGGCAAAAGACTGACCAGCCTGCTGCTCCTAAGCCATCTCCAACCCTTCGACCTGACTCTGAATAAGAAGGCATGAAAATTAACCCAGGGCAGAGTGTCTTTCTACTTTTATCCCCATCTCCTGCTCTGTGACCTGAGTGCAGAGATCATTAGTTAGAACTTTGAGGTAGCTTTTGCTGTTCTGTCCTCAGTAACCCAGCTAGAACTGACCTTTATTGTTTTCGCTTGGCCTAGAGAAGTTTCCCCCTTTAGAAACACCTCGTCCCTGAGCTGCTCAGAACAAGAGTCTCCTGCTGACGTTACTCCAGGAAGCTGGAGGTTGAAGGCCTGCTATGGTGGATCCCACTCAGGCCAGAGGGCAGAGGCTGGCCATGTAGCCACACAGACCCCTTCCAGCTGGGGACAGACTCAGCTTTCGCTGGAATTGAGTTGTCCCTCCTCATCCCAATTCTGTTCTTTCCATGTGAAGCCCAGTGGTTCTTGCAGTCCAGAGATTTCCCAGCTGGTAATGGCCTCTCTACTGCATAGAGTTTATACTTGTTTATATGTGCTCCTTACCAAGTTACACAAGACATCTATGATGGACCCAACAATATACAAATTTGTCAATAGACCAAGTCCGCCATCACTATGAAACAAGATGAATGCAGAAAAGCAAAATAAGCAGCAGGTAAAGAATGTGGCAGATGGAGGTCAGCGGGGCTCTGTGCAGTTCCCCATCCACATCTCTTTCTGTTCTGAAGCTGTGTCCCGCTCTGGGCCTCCATCTTGCATCCATGAGCATCACACTGAGCAGAGGATCCTGGGTGCACATGTGTAGTCATGCCATCCCCGACGTCAGAAGACATGGCTAGGTTTGTCACTTACTTTCTGTTAATAAGTTGAATGTGACTCAATGGGGCTACTCAGAGGCCTGGCTCCCCAGTTCTTCATACCTTCCCTTTGGGGTGCCTGACTGGCTTAGGAGCATTAATTCTTCCTTCTTGCTTCCCCAGCACACTGTCTTCTCTGAGCATTCCTTATCCCTTGCAAGACCAGTGCCTGAAGTACATATGTATAGAGACTCCACTTGAGAGTATGACATCATATCTCTCCCGAAAAACCCACATCACAGCCTCATAGATATAACACAAAGGCTCCTTTTCCGGTAGATGGAGGGGGGTGTAGTATGTTTGAAAGCAAGGGAAACTGAGTTATCTGTGTAGACCTAACATGGCTTCATTTACTTTTAACTCTTGCCATGGCTGACATTAAAAATCACTACTTTTAGGATGGCTGAGTCAGCAAAGGTGTCACATCATAGCATGAAGACCTGAATTCAGTCCCAAGCATTCATGGAAAAACCAGACATCATGGTGCATAAATAATCCCAACAGTGCGTGTGTGTTGGGGGGGGGATGAAGACAGGGCAGTCTCAGAGGCCTGCTGCCTAGTCTGTCTAATTGAATATGCCAGCTCCTATCTCAGTTGGGGACTGTCTCAGAAAACAAGATGATTAGAGACTGAGGAAGATACCTGGCATGGATCTCTGTCACCACCCACACCCCCCACATTGTCACACCTTGCCTCATGCAATTGCACCCACATATGCTTATAGCACGACCACCCCTTCCACACACAGCACCACTTTAAGAACTGGAAGATGACTCCATCAGTACAGTGCTTGCTGCACAGACTTCAGGAGGGTGTCCAAACATGAGAACCAAGTAGGCAAGCACGCTTGACTACTCCCTTACAGCGAGCATGCTCTTTAGCTACTGTAAGTCGCCAGGAATGGCCTTGAGCAATTGATAGTCATTTCTCCAAGTATTTTATGATGCAAATTTTCAAACATTTAAAAACCCTAGACATATTTTACAGGGCCCAACCAGTAACCCAGCACCCCAATTCTTCATGTCTTGCTGCCCGTTTTATTGCCCATCAGCCTATGAGTTGATGTACTGCTGTTCACTAATGCAGCCTTTGTTTTGCCTTTCAAAGTCACAGTCTTCTCAATGCTATCAGTGATTTTTACCAACTGGAGTTCAGTTATCAAAACAGTGGGATTTCATGCATGCTTTGCATTCAGTGGAGTGGTTAAAATTCCTTCTCCCTAAAGCAGTGTGACCAGAAGCCTGATGGTTTCCTTGGGAACCAGACATCAGCTATTCCCTGTCACCTGCCACTGCCTGTTGTACTGTGTCACTTTTTCTTTTCTGCATGCTCTGGGCTGTGGTCCTCTCCTGCCTTTCTAGTCTTTGAGGTGTGAAGTCAGGTTACTAAATGCGGGGTTTTTTTTTCCTTTTCTTTCTTTCTTTTTTTTTTTTTTCAACTGATGGCTTAAAGCTATAACTCTTCCTCAGAGTGCAGCATTTGCTGCATTGCATTGTAGGTGTTTCAAGAATCCACAGATCCAAGTACTCTCTGACTCAAATCCTGTCACATCCCTAATCCCCATCTCAGTCCAGCCTCTCTGCAGACAGTCCTCTGGAGTTTTCTCTCATAACTTGTCTCTTGTTCTGAAGCTTCTTGTTAACATGTGACAGTCACATGTTTTCCAATGGAATGAGCTGTATTGTATTGAGTGATTTTCCAGTATATATACCACGGAAATTTATCTGGCCTCAGATGGTATATGGACATACCACAGGATGTTCAACTGTTCTCCATGATAGTGTATGGATGGGTATACCACAGTGAGTTCACTTGTCGTCATTTAACAGCGTATCAATATACATAGAGTGTCAGTGTGCCTTCCATTGATTAGTGAATGGATTTGTACAGTATTTGGCTATTGGGATATGGCTTCTAGAACATTCTTGTCCTTTTTGGGGGGTAGAATTCTGGAGCATGGATAAGTGAACATGAAATTTGTTGTTGTTTGTTTTTGGTTTTGGTGATAGGGTTTTCCTGTGTAGCCTTGATTATCCTGGAACTCACTTTGTAGACCAGGCTAGCCTCAAATTTGGAGATCCATTTGCCTCTATCTCCCAAGTGCTGGGATTAAAGGCATGCAAGGCCACTGCCCAGCAACATTTTGTAAGAAAAATCAGATTATTTGTTTGTAGAAGATTTTATATGAGTGAGCACATGTGTGTGCAGATATGCGTGTATGTGCAGATGTACGTGTATGTGAGTGTGTAGTCACAGGTCAACTTTGAATGTGACTTCTCAGGAGCCATCCAACTTATTTTAAAAGACAAGACCAGGATAGACTAGCTGGCCAGTGAGTTCAGAGGGTGCCCTGTCTTTACCTCCCCAGGGCTGGGATTATAAGTATGCACCATCATGCCCATGGGTTCTAGGGTCCTCATGTTTGTATGGCAAGCCCTTTGTGAATATAGTTACCTGCCATCACAGGATAGTAATTTTTCATGATAGTTGCTACACTAACAATCTCTAACTAATCTTCTATGACTGTTAATTGAAAATCATTTCATTTCTCTGTTGGTTTCTTACCTGCTCCCTGGCTCCTGGCTTTCAGATAGACATGTCTGTGGCAATTTTCTTAAAGTCTATGAGTCTTTATACCCCTTTCATGAATATTCCATGAGTCTTTATTTATACCCCTTTCCCCTTAGGAAATCCAGATCCTGGGCAGTGAACAAGATGAGGAAGATGCTGTCCCAGCTTTGGGGCCCCTGGTGTGTGGACACATACCCAGGATGAACACACACTGAAGTCAGACCCCACACTCTTCCAGACTGGGTGCTGGAGCCCTGTGCCTCAGGCAGCATCTTAGATCCACCTTTAGGGGACAGATGGTTCTTTGTTTCGGGAAATAACTTTAATGGGCCTTTTGCTGATGCGAAGGGAAAGCAAATATTATATTCTGCAACAGAAAGTTCTAGTCAGCGAGGCGCTAAATTGCTCCGCATAACGAGGTAAGCGCTGTCTCCCTGGGGTGGGACTGCTTCTCTGTTGATTATGTTTTCTTCAGGAAATTCTCCTAAATATGGATTTAATCTGAGCTGTTCCTGAAGATGGCTGTTTGTTCTTAAAAGATGTATGCTGAATATATTCAAGTGTGTGAATGGTGTGCAAAGGGGTGTGTGTTTGTGTGTGTGCATAAAATAGTGATGTGAGAGTGCAGTGAGTGTGGCAGTATAAGTGTGAGAGACTTATACACGTGTCTGAATCATGCATGACAGTGTGTGTGTGTGTGTGTGTGTGTGTGTGTGTGCATCTTTATTGAGCTGAGCATGACCCTGGGGTAGCCTAAGGTGTGGAATTGAGCTTATCCAGAGGGAATGGAACAGAATGTACAGCTGGTTTCCCAGCATCCCAACATGACACAGTTGACCCTCAAAAATCACTGAATGTATGGTCACCAGGGTAATGGTGTGGGCAAGTGAGCACCCCAGAATTCAGAGTACATTTAGCAGTTACTAATATAGTAGAGGCTCCTCTTAGCATTAGCACCCGCAAACACAGCCTTGTCTGTGGCATGGGGTGATGTGACCCTGGCCTTACCTGTGAATGTATAGAACCTGAGTGGACCTGGGTGGGGCCTAGTGGAGCTGAAGACAGTTCCTGAGCACAAGGAAACAGAGGCTATTTCCCTTGCAGAAAAGCCCCATCTCTTCATCATCCACTTCACATTTGCTGTTCATTCCTGAATGCTTCCAAGGTCTGGGAAAGGGATCAGGGATGAGCACACTCCTCATCCTAGTGCGGATGGGAAAGTGCATCGAGAGTGAAGAGCAAGCGTGGTTCATGAGAGGGCATGGAAAAGGCATCCACCATGCAACGGTGTTGGTAGTGGGCTTTTCCTGCTCCAAAGATGCCCAGCCACACTGAGAGAGGGTTGCTAGAACTGGCCAAGAAAGAAGGTTACTGGGAAACCGTTACCTGGGAAGCCAGGTCTCCATTTCCCACCATTTCACTAGAAGTAACTGAATTGGAATTAGGATCCTTACGTCTTTCACATCTAGCTTTGGAGACATGTGGATGGACCATTCTCTGTAATAAAACAATAGCATTTTCTAGGGACTATGGTGGCTTTGAAGGTCAACCTGTCCATGTTGTACAGAATCACTAGAAATGAGGGAGGCAACCAGTGGGGCTGGGTAAGAACCACTTGGTGGGTAGATGCAGTTCCCAGATAGGACCACAAGGCGGCACATCAAATCCAATATGGCTAAAGAGAGAGTGCCATGCATTCCAAGAGTTCCGTGGGAACTTCCACTCTGCACCATTTCCACTGTGGGACTTCAGCGGTCTCTCATGGTCCTCATGGAGTCCCAAAATTCCAGTGCTTGGATGTGCCTCCTCAAAGAGACTACTATGGATTATACCACAGAGGGCACAGCAAGGGCCCAAGGCTCAAACACTCACCCAAACTGAGACCTACATCCACCACCCTGTGGGAATCCACGTAACATCAAGTCTAAAATAAGAGGAGGTAGGGCCTCTCCTATGGGACTCTGCTTGCCTAATACAACTCTAGAACCCACAACTTGGGAGGCTCTAGTTGCTCAGGGCTTCCTCTCAAGGAAGTCCTCAATCTCTGATAAAGCTTTTGCCTGCACAGGCCCCATGGAGCAGCCAAGCTGTTCTGAGCGGGGCCTCCTGCCTTATACTTCTCTGTCAGACACACTCTACTGCCAGCCCAGAGGCTCCACACTCTTCCAGCCTGTCCTTGACAATATGTCCCCAAGGGTAGAGGACAGAAGCCCTGAGCTATGCTGGTCAAGTATTGTTTCACTCTAGAGTCAGGCTTTGACCTTGCAGAAATGGCGGGTCCTGATGAGGTCGCCCGCTGCTACCATCATTAGAGAACTGTCTCATCCGGGTGAAGCTGAGCAGGCCTTGGGAGCCTACAGCAGGCAGTGTGCTCAATCATGACCTTGAACCTTGGTGTCCGCCCACGGGATCCTATTGGGGGGTGTTGCAGGGCCTTGAAGGCTCCTACTTCATCTACTACAAACCAAGTGGAAAAAAGGAGCAGCTCCCCTCCCCCCTCCCCTCCCCCCTTGCGATTCCACATTCCTTAAGGGCATGTTTTATTTATTGGAAGAAGTGGCTGCCTTGGGAGTAATTCTACTTTGTGACTATTTGGCAGACAGGGCAGATTCACCAGCTGCAGGCTTGGTTTGCTCAGGGTCTCCTAGCACTTCAAACTCCTGGCATGTGACAACCACACCTGCCACATCTCACAGTTAGTGGAAGACACCTGGTATGAGAGGATACTAGAAGCAATGCCACTCAAGGACAGGACATGATCACACTCAGTTGAAGGCAGATGACCCCACCAGAACCCTGGCAGGTAACCTCATTCGGATGCACACAGGTGAATCTACCTAGGACCTGGGCAGTTGACCCCATTCAGAACCCAGGCAGACAACCTTGTCCTAACATTAACAGATACAGGAAGAATATCCTACTCAGATGCAGGCAGATAACCTCATCTCGGACCCAGACAGTGGTCCACACAGGAACTCAGTCCAGTCCCTACCTGGGGAAGTGTAGAAGCCCTCACCAAGGGGACTGAAGTCAGGAAATGCTCATCTGACTGGGAACTACAGGGTGGAACATTGCCCACCGTCTAGCTTCACACTGTCCAGCATCGCAGTGCCCAGCATCCCACCATCCAGCTTCTCACTGTCCAGCATCCCACCCAATGGCCTCACTACTTAGCTTCAGTCCATTTGGCCACACTAAAGGTCCTACCAAGGTACCTCTGTAAGAAGGCTGCATATCTTCTCAGGATCCCTATCAACACTCAGCCGTGCCAAAGCTACCTGGTTTTAGACTTTGGAAGCTTTGGACAAATGATGCCACTCCCTTGGGGGCATTTGTTATATAGCTGCACCCTTGGTGACGCAGGTGAGGACAAGAGAGGAGATGTGAGGAAGCCCCAGAGTTCATGGGCCTCCTGATATCCCCCTCTTGTCCTCACTTGTCCCTGCCTCTCTTGGCAGTGGGAGACAGGCAGAGGGTACCCACACCTTTGGCATGAGGGGAGCATAAGAAGTGTCAAGATTCGGAAAACAGAATGAAGTTGCTGGAGCGCTTCCATGGATGGTTAGGTAAGATCCCTAGCCTCCATAGCTGTCTGCCCACAGCACACGAGTAAGGGAAAGAGTTTGGACCCCTGACAGGGCCCTGACTCTGGAACATCCTCCAGGTGAGTGGGAAGGCACCAATTAGGTGAACCTCTCGAGGGTTCTTTGGAGCCCAGTCCCTACAGGCAAACACCTGGAGATGCCGACCTGGATCTTTGGAGGCCACTCCGCCCGAACTAGTTCTAGGAGTCCTCAGAGCTGTAGATTCAGCTACTTCAGGCTCCCCCCAGACTCAGGAATCTCTGGGGAGATGCAAAAGGAAGCAAGGTACATTCTAGTGTGTAATCTCATCCCTCACAACACCCCTGCAGCCTTTCCAGACTCCCATTAGGAGCCACTAGAGAGGAGAAGGGCCCATGCAAGACCCAGTGTGGCAAAAACAGCTGAAATCACTAGCCAAGCACTAACAAGGATCAGCTTCAGCAGCCATTGCAAGTCAGGTGAGCTGTGGGTCATTTGTGTGACTGTGGATGCTACCCCACCAAGAGTTCCTCAAGGAGTATAAACACACACACGCTCACACACCTCTACAAAAAGGGGTTGGGTTGACAGACTAACAGCAATACTGGACAGAAGCCCTGCAGTGTCCAGGAGACACTGAGAGACTGCAGAGGCCTTGCACTGGAGACATGGGGTCAGAGACTTGGAGTGGCCGTGGTTCCATCTGGCAATAGAAGATGAGGAACAAAATGGGCCTCCCGTCCCACGATGCTTAGGGTATAGTTGGGGTGGCTTTGTGTTCTTGCCTCTTTCAATTCTCTGACACCTCTCCATGCCTTGAGAGTCATTTCCACAGTTATAGGAAGGAACCGGATATACCCCCAAAGATACTAGCGCCCAGGGAAGGAGTCCTGAAGGAACAGAGGACACAGACACAGAGCCATAGCTGCCTGCACACTGGGCCCCCGGGCTGTGGTGGGACTCTCCTCAAAGAGCTGTCTGTTGTTACTGTGAAGGAGAGTGTCTGCCTCCACATATCTCTGTGCCCTTCTCTGTGGGGATTCAGAGACTCTGTGCATCACTTGTGGACCTCACTGCTGAGCCTGGGTTACTCCCCGGCCCCATGGAAATGGCACAGAGATTCAGATGTGTACATGTAGTATGGGTGACTTCCTGTGCAGTGGGTCTGCTTATAACTTTTCAAGAGTCAGGTGATATTCTCTGAGTACTGGGTTGGGCAGGGTTCCAACTGGCTTTAAAAATACCTGGTTGGCTGGAATGTTCCCATAGTGGAGCTGGGTTCTCTTGGACTCATGGCTGGACTTCAGCTTCAAAGACAAGAGGAGGGGAGTTTTCTTCCTCAGGTAACATTTGGCTACACAGACCTGCTCACCCAGCCTTCCGGTACAGGAGACACCACAGGTGCAGCTGGTGGGCATGCTTCTGCTCATTTCTCCTAAGTCACATTCATGGAGCCTATACTACAGCTACCCTGTAACCAGCTTGATTTTTCCCAGCCCATGTTCACTTTGTCCTCAGGGCATCCAAGAAGTGGTCACTCTGTCTCATCTCACATGGAGTGGACTGTCTTTGGGAGAGGAGAGGTTTACATTCAACCTTCCTGCTCTCTTCCAGTCTGTGGAACTTCACCTGGGTTGGCCATGTGCAGGGCCCAGGCAGATCACGATCAGGGGCACATTGGTCCAGATCAGCAGTTCTCAACCTGTGGGTCATAACCCCTTTGGTGGTCAATTGACCTTCCACAGGGGCCAACTAAGACCAATGGACAACACGGATATTTACATGATGATTCACAACAGGAACAAAAAATCACAGTTATGATGTAGCAACAGAAATAATGCTATGGCTGTGGGTCACCACACATGAAGAACTATATTAAAGGGTCACAGCATTAGGTGGATTGAAGACCCCTGATCCAGATGGACCACTCTGTGCTATGCATAGGCTCTGCTTCCTAGGTTCTGGGGTGCACTCATATCTTCTCATTTTCAAATCTCTAGTTAGTTCCTAAAATTGTGTGGAGAGTTCATGTAATAATGGGAATTTTTTCTCGAACATTCCTCAGGAATATGTCTTTTAACTATGAGTGTCTTAGTATCTTGGGAATGCACTTTGGAGCTGGAAAGAGCCCTGCTTGGTTCTGACTCTGCTGTTTATGGCTGTGACTCACCTGGCTGAGCTTCTCTTAACTCACTGTTAATGCATGTGGAAAACAGCAGACGTCACACAGAACCCCCAGGGGTGCCTTGGGTCCTGACCTCTCAGCTCCCTAATCCTAGGGATCATATACCCTACACAACTCAGGTGAATAGTCACCTGAGAACTGGACCATGTGGAGATCTGACAGCTTCACAGAGCCAGCAAGAGGAACCCCAAAAGAACTTGCATGTGCCCAGGACTTTCTACAGACAAGAGAAGCCCCTGCTGGGAGGACCTAGGACTTGGGCACAAGAACATGGCTCTGTGTGTGTGTGTGTGTGTGTGTGTGTGTGTGTGTGTGTGTGTCTGTCCTTCGCCTGGAAAGAACACAGTGGAGAAAATGAGACCCTGGGCCCTGAATGTGACCATGAATATGGGGTGCTCTAGAATAGCTGAGTTGCCTCTCCAGCAGTAGGTCAGCCTGTTTCCGTGGCATCTAAAAAAATAAGAGAAAATCAGCTTGGAATCTACTTCTTGGCAGTCTAGGCAGCTTTGATTGAAAACACACCCTCAGATTCACAGAGAATACCACTGACGAAGCCTGGGATGGCCCCAGGGCAAGACAGAACAGCTTCCTGAAGCATTCCCAAATTCTCCTGTTAAGGCCATTATTAAATTCATCTGAAGGTCAAATAAGATCCACAAATCAAAAACAGCATTAGCAAGTAAAAACAGGGCTGTGAGATTCAATCAGAGCAAGTTGGCTTGGAACGGGCATCTGCAGGGCCTCACCTGACTGGGCCAGCTTTGAAACTGGTCGGGGGAACCAATGAATTTGCAACCAACAGTGGCAGGGGTTAGCTTCTTACTTATGACTCTGAGGTATCAAAGAAAACCAGTAGGTACAGCACGGTATGCCAGAATTCCCCAAAGCCATGTTTTATGGGCCTTGACAGGCAGGGTGCCTTCTGCTTTGGTAAACAGATGACCAAGGTGTGTGTGTGAATTTGTGTGTGTGAGTGTGTGTGTGTGTGTGAGTGTGTGAGTGTGTGTGTATGTGAATGTGTGTGTGAGTGTGTGTGTATGTGAGTATGTGTATGTGTGTGTGTGAGTGTGTGTATGTGAGTGTGTGTGTATGTGTGAGTGTGTGTGTATGTGTGAGTGTGTGTATGTGTGTGTGTATGTGAGTGTGTGTGTGTGTGTGTGTGTGTGTGTGTGTGTGTGTGTGTGTGTGTGTGTGTGTGTGTGTGTGTGTGTGTGTGTGTGTGTGTGTGTGTGTGTGTATGTGAGTGTGTGTGTGTATGTGTGTATGTGTGTGTGTATGTGAGTGTGTGTGTGTGTGTTGCTCCTCACTGGATCCCTATTTAAAATTCCCAGTGCTATAGAATCATATGACCGTAAAGACAGGGAGCACGGGGATGTCTCGGGACTCCCCATGGACTCCCTAGTGCAGATCCCCATCTCACAGCGGGATAATTTGAGGCAGATGATTCATGATCTCTTGAGTGATACCTAGTCTCTCTCAGACATGGCTTTATTCTCATCTTCCAAGATAAATGTTTCCATTCAGTAAGACTTTCCCCACTTTACAAATGTTCCCTCAATTGGTTACACACATGTGCCCATAGGACACACACACACACACACACACACACACACACACACACACTTCATCTCAGGGGCATCATCCAGACCCAGTCACCAGTTCCAGTGCCAGCTTGGTGATACAGTCCTTTATGAAAAGATGACTTGGTCTGCAGGCATCATCCTTGCCCAACAATGCAGCAGGAGTTGGACATGGACCCATGGAGGCACTTCTCTGTCCTCCAGAATTTCCAGGGCTCTTGCTGACACTAAACAGTTGTGAAAGGCTGGCATGGCTGGGCCTTGACCCTCAGTCCAGGGACTGTTCCCAGAAGCAGTGGTCTGCTACAGGTCCTCATTCCTACAGACGGAATCCAGGTGAGGCCGTGGCAGTGTGCAGCTTGCTAGGGTTGACATCTGTGAACTTGAGGAGGGACCGCAAAGGCTGGAGCAGATGAAGACAGTCCAGACTGATCTTCCCAACCTATTGAGTCCACAATGGCCTCAGATCCCTGTGGGACCGAGTCACCTGCTCCTTGTACTGTGGTTGCATGGACACAGGGTCCTCTCTCCCCTTTACAAACAGTTCTGGTATCAGGCGGGCTCCAAGACTAAGAGAAACAGCTGTGAGCAAAGCATTCCAAGTCTCTGCCTCAGGGCAGACTTGCTTTCTGGAAGAAAGGCAGATGGCAACGCAGAAGAGGAAAATGGTCACACTGGATGATAAAGAGAGCTAAAGAGACTAACACTGGCTCAGAGGCTAGGAAATATGGGAGGAGATGCAGTGCTTGACCAGCCCTCGGGACAAGGCAGAGGCAGGCAGAAGAGTGGGGCCGGAGGTCGGGGAGACCCTGTAACAGAGCGGGTGTGGGGGTCCTGTGAGACCCTGTAACGGAGCATGTGGGGGGCTCCTGTGAGATCCTGTAACAGAGCGGGTGTGGGGCTCCTGTGAGACCCTGTAACAGAGCAGATACAGGGGGGTCCTCCGAATATGTGCCCTAGTAGTACCTAACCTGGGTGAAGCCTCACCCTGAGGGCAGACACTCAGCTTAAGTGCTCTGTTTAAGATAGCTTTGCCCAGAGTTCTTGGGGTGCAATCTTCTTTGCTGATTGGGGATTTGGGCTTATTTGAACACCCCCCTCCATTTATTGTGCTGTGGCATGCAGGATTCTTTCTGCCTATGCAGTATAGTCCATCTATCATTTTATAATTATAATCTCAATATTTTTGTGGTAGGCAAGCCTCCCAGAGAGATCAGAGATAGCCTGTGGTCCCCTCTGGCTAGCCTCTATTCCCTTATCTGCAGTCCTCCAGGGGTGCCAGGGTCGGGTATGAATAACAAGCTAGGTCAGTCAGTTGCCTAAGAGCACCTACCATAATTTGTGCCAACAGAAGAACCCAGCCAGATGAATGGCAACCCCAACTCCATAGCAACTGCTGGAAGAACTTGAACGTCCTATGATAATGAGACAGTTTGGTCACACAGTGTATACTGCTAAAATTCATGTTAAAGTTTCAAACTATGAAGGAATGTTCTTGTAATATTAGCACATAGTAACCAGCACAATAGTACAATCCCAGACACATACAAACATGCACACATACATGTAGCTAGAAGTATTTCTGTCCCATTTAGGCCCTTTGGTCCAGACAAATCTCTCCACCTGACGCCCTTATAAAATCATCACTTAAAGGCTTATATTAATTACAAACTGTTTGGCCTATGGCTCAGGCTCATTGCTAACTAGCTCTTGTAACTTAACTCAGTCCATTTCTATTGATTTATTGTGTAGCTACGTGGCTTCATGGCTTTACCTGTGTGCTCCATTATGTCTTGCTTTCTGGACAGCAGCTTGCAGCCTCTCTCTCTGATTCTGCCCTGTTTCCTCTCTGCTTGGATTTCCTGCCTACCTCTAAGCTGCCTTGCCATAGGCCGAAACAGCTTCTTTATTAACAAATGGTAGTAAACCTACAGAAAGACATTCCACATCACATACAAGGAAAGCAGGTCCAACATAACCAGAGAACGTTGTTAGTGTCCAGTATTGTATCTGTTGCTGTGTAAAATGTTCTGTCTGGAAACCACTTAGGGGATAAGCAGTTTATTTGAGCTCATGACTCCAGGTTACAGTTCATCATCACAGGGAAGTAACTGCAGGAACATCAAACAGCTGGACACATCACAGGAGCAGAGAGGAATAAACACATGCTTAGTGCCCAACATACTTTCCTCACCTTTATACAATGCAGAACCCAAACCCAAGAAAGGGGCCCTCTTACAGTGGGCTGAGTTTCCCCATATCGTTTAACACAGTCAAGACAATCCCCCACAAACATGCTTACAGGTCAACCTGTTCTAGACAGTGCATCAGTGAGACTCTCTTCCTTGGTGATTCCAAATTGTGCCAAATTTAAACTAACCATCATGGCTGCCTTTTGTTGGCTCAGAAACATTTTGATTCCCACATTCCATTCCTCTGGACTGACAGAAATGTGACCTTGACCACTTAATCCCAATTACTCTTGGGACTTGTCTCTGACACCCCATCACCTGTTATTCCTGGCACCCCATGTTCTGTGAGCTTTCTGTCATTTGTAACATCATTTCCCTCTGGAGTGGGGTATACTGGGGGTCGTGACTAAAGCTTTAACTAAGGACAACTTCCAAAAAAGGAAAAGGTAGAAATAAATGGTCTCTAATTAGCAGAGGTTAAGTTAATTAAAAGCATATTTGCTATAAGCCCAGTTATGTGACCTCCTTAAATTTTACCACACTGTGAGCTTTCTTTGAAAACACAATGAAATTACCAGCGAAATGCAATTTATTTCAGTTTGTGAAAAATTCTAAGCTGTCAACTTTTAAGAGAAAACCACAGCAATTTAGGTCATATTTAATTTTCTTCAAAAATCGCTGATATAACACTATTTTGAGAAGAACATAATATGTAGTGAATCCTATGGAAATGACTAATAAACTACCAGGATTTATATCAGAGCAAACTGCAGAACACAAAAATCAATTCCTTCTCCACACATGCGTGAAGACCAGCTGGAGGGGACTTACCCCAGCACAACTAAGGGAATACACACTTAGAACTCCATCAGAAAAACACAAAAGTGGAATTTTACTAAGTATAAACCTTACATTTAGAATAATGCAGAACACTGTTGAAAGAAACAGTAGAGGACCTCCATAAATGGAAGGATGCCCCAAGGTCATGGACTAGAAGACTCGCTGGAATTGTGACTGTTGGGTAGATGATAATCCTCAGTAGTAGTTCCCTGGGTCTGATGTTTTCAAGGAGGCAATTTGCTGCTGTGATTAAGGTTCACAGTTTGTTGATTTAGAGTTAGGAGATGACTCTACATCATTTTGGAGAGCCGTGAAGGCAAATCACCTCTAAAGGTGAACTCTGCCTTGAGTCTATGAGCTCTGTCCATGAACTGCAACCGCCATGTTCCTACATGTTGTCTCTGACACCTGCTCTGCAGATTATGTACTCTCCTCAACAACCCCGCAGAGGCTGAGGCTATCTGACCATACTCTCTAATATGAACAGGAGACTGATTAGTTGGTCTGAGGGAAGTCAGACACACATGGCACTCTCCATGTGGAACCTAGGTCCAGTGAAGGCCTTGCCCCAAGCTCATCTGACTCTTTTATAGATGGTGATGCTCGAATCCTAAAGTTCATGTGTGGGGACTAAATGACACAAAGTAGGCATAATGGCCTCTGTGGATGGTGTGCTCTTTTGACAAGGACAGACACATTTGCAGGAGTGATGATTTCTGAGTTTAGGGGGATCAAGGTTAGAGTTCAGAAGTCATTGACTGAGTCCCACAAAGGGTGCTGTGATAGTTTGATACAGAACCGGTTTTGAAACAATGTGTGGAGACACCTGGACAGTCACAAAAAGAGGAACCAAACCCCTGTTTCACCAGACATAAAAAACTTAAACCAAATCTTGAGATGTAGGTACTAAAACTCCAAGAAATAAAAATAAACACAAATTTACATGACTTTGGAATAGACCATGGTTTCCAATGGCACCAGGATCTCAAATAATAAAAGAAAGTTGGGCTTAAACTAAAAACATTTTTTGAGATGTTAAGATTGAATACAGGGCCCTTTGCAAGCTATGTAAGTGATACACTGAGCCAATTCCCATCCATCTTTTTACTTTTAACTTTGAGATAGTATCTCATGAAATAGTCCACACTAGCCTTGACCTCCATTTGTAGCTCAGCCTGGCCTTGAACTTGTAATTTCTCCCACCTCTGCTTCCCAGGCAGCTGAGAAGACAAACGTGTCATCTGATTTGGCTAGAAAACTTACAGGCTTCAAAGGATGTCATCAAAAAATAAAAATAAAAAATGATAAAATGGAATAGGAGAAAATATTCAAAACTCATGTCTTAGTAAAAGGTCTGAAATTAGAATATATAATTAGATTCATGCTGCTTAGTAACAAAACACAACCACCAGAAACTGGGCAAAGGGTCTAATATATGTTTCTTTACAGAAGATAAATATATAGGCAACAAAATGGTAGCCAGTAAAGTGAGCCATCAGAGAAATTCAAATCAAACCACAGCAGGGAACTGTTTCTATCCAGAAGGGCAGCTGTAAGGAACCAGAAGGAGAAGTATCAGCAGGGTCATAAGGATGCTGAAACTCTTGCACATGCCTGATAGATATGCAGGGTGGTACAGGCTGGCTGACAATCATCCCCAACCTTCTCAGTCAGTGTGTGACATGACAACATCACTCCTAGATACTCAAGAGAGAAGTGAGGACATGTCTAGCTGGAGAGATGGCCCAGTGGTTAGGAGCACTTACTGTGCTTGCAGAGATCATAGATTTGGTTCTAAGTACCCATGGGATAGCTCACAGTTGCCTGTAACTCAAATTGGAGGAGACTGATGTCCTGGCCTGGCCTCTGTGGATGCCAAGCATTCATGCTGTGCACTTACATATATGCAGGCATTCACATCTGCACATAAATATGAAATAAATAAATAAACCTTTTTTATGAGAATATGTGAACATGAACCTGCACACAAAGTTCATAGCAATGTCACTGACAGCAGTAAAAATAAGAAAACCACCCAAATGCCCATTGGTTCGTGCATGGTTGAAGAGACTGTAGTGGGTATAGAAGAAGACAAGGAGGACCCAATTCTTTCATTAATCAGCTTTCTGTCACTATGATGGTATACTTAAGGGAACTGACCTGCAAAAAAAGAGATTTAGTTTGGATCAAGGTTCTGGAGGCTCCTATCCAGGACTGAGGGGCTCTGTGGCTTAGGCCTCTAATGAGGATGACACCCAGTCCTTCATAAGGGTAGGGTCAACAGTCCTCCATAGGGGGCTGCTTAAAGGCCTGAGGATTGCAACAATGTCCCCCAAAGTTTCCACAGCACCTGTCAGTAAATTGGGAAGCAAATATCCAGCACACAGTGCTTTGTGAGTCTCTTACTCAAACCATAGTGATGCTGCAACATGAATGAGCCTTGAAAATTTTGTGCTATTGGTTCATTTTTTACTCTTTTGATTCACCCACTAACCAAATAAATACACATGAAGACATTATTACTTATGAATGCTTGGCTCTAGCTTGGCTTATTTCTAGCCAGGGTTCCTTAAATTATTCTGTCTATCTTTTGCATCTGAGTTTTTACCTTTCTCTATTTCTGTACATCTTCTCATCTAATTTTGTGTCTGGCTGGATGACTGGACTATGGAGCTCTCTTCTCCTACTCTTCCTCCCCAGTCCCTGTTATCCCAGATTTCTCCTTCTATTTATTCTGTCTGCCCGCCAGCCCCCCATATCCTTTTTCCTGCCTTGCTATTGGCTGTTCAGCTTTCTATTAGACCAATCGGATGTTTTAGACAGGCAAGGTAACACAGTTTCACAGAGCTAAACAAAAGCAACATAAAAGAATGTGACACGTCCATCCATCATTAAACAAATGTTTCACAGCACAAATGAATGTAGCACATCTTAAATTAATATTCCACAATCACAACCATGATGTGCCATGCGGCAGGTCCAGTCACAGATGACCACATACTTTGGAGACAGCAAGTGACTGCTATCCCCTAAAGTGCGTCAGGGAAGTGAGTGTGAGATTGAGTCATTACTCATGGACACAGAGTTTCTTTTCGGGGTTCAAAAATGTCCTCATATTGGTTATGGTGTGGTACAGCTGAGATTGGGCTAGAATCAGACAGGCAGAGAAGAGCATCTAATCCCAGAGAATGTGGGGACCAGTGACATGTCTCATCAGGTAAAGGCATATGCCACCAAGTCTGGCAACCTGAGTTCAATTCCTGGGACCCACATGGTTAAAGGAGAGAAATGACCCCCCAAAGTTTTCCTCTGACCCCCACGAGTGCACCATGCCATGCAGTGCTCCACACATTCAATAAACAAACAAACCTATCAGAGTGAAAACCAGAGAAAGGGGGCAGAGAGACAGAGACACAGGCAGGCAGGCAGACAGACAGACAGAGACTGGGGGGGGGGAGAGAGAGAGAGAGAGAGAGAGAGAGAGAGAGAGAGAGAGAGAGAGAGAGAGAGTTAGCTGCTAGAGTCCCCTGCAGCCAAATCTGTGTCTTATGACACTTTCCTCTTGTGCTTTTCTGAATATTGTTAAGACTGTTGCGGGCAGGGTGGAGAGAAAAGAGCTGGACTCTTTCCTTCCCTGGATTGGCCAAATTGTAAATAAATCTATTTCCCTTTACTCATTTCTGTTTTCTAATTTCTTTGGAAGCTAAGGTGTTGGGTTCAGACCTAATGGCCATGGCTGCTGACCAACTCCACAAATCCAGTAAAGCAGCAAACCGTGTACTTTAAGATGGGAAAATGAATCGCAATGAGTTATATCTCAATAAACACTCTGGAGAAGAGCAATGTGATGAAGTGGTTCCATTATCAAGAGCTTACCCACCAATAAGAATACCTCTAAGACTCCGATAGCGTCTCAAAAGAAAATACATAGACAGCAAAGAGTGTGACTTTTCTCACAGAGTCCTTGGTTGGGAGTTCAGACTCCAAGAGGCTCGACTGACCTTTAGCTTCCTGTCAGGGTCAAGCTCATCATAACAAGGAGAAGAAAATAACAAGGATAGTTCCAGGAAATGGACAGAGCAGATCTCATTTACAGCAACTGTGGATCATGGCCTTTGGGAGTTGAATGACCCTTTCATGGGAGTTGCCTAAGACCATCAGAAAACACAGATATTTACATTATGATTCATAACAGTAGTAAAATTTTAGTTATGAAGTGGCAACAAAACCAGTTTTATGGTTGGGGGTCATCATAACATGATGAACTAAAAGTGTTGCAGCATTAGGGAGGTTGAGAACCACTGATGTCCAGCGTTCAAAATAGCCTTCTCCCAGCAATCCCTACCTATCCCCACCTGGATCCTCAACAGTCCCTGATCCCAGGGCAGGGCAAATCCACAGTACCTGGGATTCCATTCTGGCTGCTGGGACCTGCTGTGGGGAGCCCTTGAGGCAGGAAAGAAGGGAGGAGAACCAGGCAGTGAGTGGTACCTTCTCCTCAGATCCCACAGCTCCCTGTGAACAGCCTGGATCAAGAGGTTGAGTACAGGCAGACCTGGTCACACAGCAATGCTGTGTCCCTCTCTCATGTCATCTGTGATCAAGAGGAGTCACCAAGTCAGACAGGGTAGAAATGACTCTTCTGGCCCGAGTCTCAGCCTCTGCCTCTGTCTTCTCCCTGGTATGAGCATACATGAGCCCATAGGTGGCCCTTGAGATTCACCTCCATAAGACAAGGTGAGGAGACACCAGAGACAGGCAATCTGCCTGACAGATGGGCACAAGTGGGTGAGAGAAAAGCAGGTATATTTAACAGCAAGCATTGGGCAGATAGGCACATTACTGGTCCACATAATGGTTCCACATTTGGTGGAACCTAGGCTGGCCCAGGGACAGCAAGCTGCATAAATGCTGGGGGTGGTCAGTAAATGACCCTGAATGCAAACTTGAGGTTCCACTCAGTGAAAGGGATTGTTAGAGGGGTAGATTTGACATTGTCAGGGTGCTGGCACTAGGGAGTGACCCTGCAAGCTCAGGGAAGTTCAAAGGTGGACCCTGATGCTTAGAGCCAATCCCAGCACCGTTCTCCTGTATCTTGTTGACAGAGCCCATTTCCTACCCCTGTGCAGCTATAAAGGTCAGTGGCTTTGCCTGGGGAAATATGAGCAGACACAGGTGACGCTGAGACAGGAGCATTGCTATTTGTATGAATCATCGAGGTGAGGGCTTCTTGTTGCTCAGCTGTCCTTCCTGACAGGTGAGGGTCTTAGTGGCCACTTTTCCACTGAGGAAGGAGGGGGTGATTTGGACTTAGAGTCGGAGGGTAATAGTCCACTGTGGTGGGGAAGGCGTGGCCGCAGGAGGGAGGCAGCCCGTCATACTGTGTCTGTAGTCAGGAAGGAAAGAGATAAATGTTGGTGATCTCTGCCCTCCCCTCCCCTCTTATTCAGTCCAGGACCCAGCTCGTGGGATGATACCACCCACACTCAGTGTAAATCTCATCACGTCTGTTCAAACTCTCCGGAAATGCTTCCCACAGACTTCTAGATGATTCGAAAATCAATCTAGTTGACCTCAAAGGCGAACCATGATTGTGGTCGGGTGTGGTGATCATAAAATCCTGAAATGTTTTTGTCTCATAATCTCAGTAGCCCAGATTGAGAAAAGCTAGCACCCTAGAACCTTGCCCTGGCCTCTGATCAGCCTTTCTCCCAGAGCTGTCAATGGGATGAATTGTCCTAATTAACAAAAAAGAAGAGGTTTGCACACCCGCTGTGGAGTCCAGTTCCATATGTGATGTGTTAACTGAACTGTTAGCCTCAAGTAGCATTCTCAAAAGTGCTGGTTCTCTGCCGTCCTAACACTACAACCCTTTTATACATGTGGTAACCCCCAACCATTAAATTACTTTGTTGCTAGTTTACAATTGTAATTTTACTGTTGTTTATGAATTGTAAAGTAAATATCTGATGCACAGGATATCTGATATGCGAACCCCAAAGGGGTTGAAGTTGAGTAATTAAAAACCACTACTCAGGAGCCTGATTCTTGTCCCTGGGTACCAGAGTCTGCCCAGTATGGTCCTCACACTGGTGCTGAGCTAAGAAACAGGGCTGCCTTTCTTTTACATCTCATTACTCATTGCCCTTGGTGTGGAGGGGGACCCAGCTACAGACAAAGAAAAGAGACATGGCTTTGCAGGAAGAGAAAGATGAAGTAATACTGGCGGCTTGGAGTATTCAGAATAGGGTAAGAAGTTGGGCACCACATGACCCATGGGGCCCAATGTTCTATTATCCAGCCACAGTCCGATGCACAACCATATCTGAGTGACCTTTCAGTCCTGATCCAGCACGGTGACTATCAGCCTTCCACTAGAGTTAACTGGCGCAGTGGGAAGTCCCATATTCTTTCCATGAGCAGAGACATCCTCCATCCTCCACATATGGTATTGAGATGGGGGAACATTGAGTATATTCAGGCATTCCCAGCCAATCTGCCTAGCTCCTAGTTTGCTCAGAGACTCAAAGTCCCACATAGTACACACAGGATGGAAACATGGCAATGGCATATGAAAACCAACTTCTCTGGGTCCTGGGCCCCCGACACAGGCAGGGAGTAGTCCTGGACCCCACTAGGGATGAAAAACTCCCTTTATCACACTCCAGCATTTAGCCTGCCTGGACATCCTTCTCCCAGCCTACTTCCTCAGCTGTTTCTAGCATCTGAACTAGCTTCCGGCTCCATACTCTGCCTCAAGGGTCCCAGTCCATTTCTGATCTCTGCCCATAGCCTGGGTCCTAAAGCTTGCACTATGGAGCTTCGTCGGGCTCAACCCCTTGCTACAAGCCCTGTTCGAAACTCCCAGCGGCATCCCAAATCCTCAACTTCCAGTTACAGGCTGAATCCTGACCCCAGAACCACGAGTTCTATCAGAGCCAGGTGGCCCTGAGTGGTGAGGAGTGGGCGGAGTCTTCCTAAAAGCCCTCCAGCCCACGATGCAGCAGGAATGTGCAGAAGCCTGCTGTGGGCTCAAGGCTGGCTGTGCAGAGGTGAGCGGCTCTTCTAAACGGCATCTGCAATTGTCTTAGTGCCACTGGGACAAGGAAGATAAAGCAAGAGGGAGCACTGGGAATCCAGACAGCCAAAGGAACTGGAGAGGAGCATGAGCCGTAGAGTCTATTAGCTTCTTTGCAGGTTGGGGTAGGTGGTCCTTGAGAGTCCTGCAGACATTTCACTAAGAGAATCCGGTTGGACTGTTGTAGCCCTTCCAAATGGGATTCTAATCTTGGGCTGCGGGAGAGCAGGAGGATATTAGGAAGTGGGGACACTGGGAATCCAGGTATGGCTAAAACACTCTGGATTGAGATGTAGCTGAGCTTCCTGCCCACAGTGTGCAATGGGCACATTAACTTCTCCAGGACCACGTCTCCAGAGGTGTGCCCCAAGGCAGTCTGGGAAATGGGAGAGAAACAACAGTACTTGCTTGTATCCCCTACCAAGCTTGGCTGCTATATGAGCTGGTCCTGGCATGTTGGGTAGGCAGATGGATTACAGCAGAGCTCAATTTACTGAGTGAGGTCAGCAGCCCCAGCTGTCACTCCACGCCTTCAGAACTGGAGACGCCATGAAGATGTTCTGGCAGCCAAGGGACCTATCTTGTCTCCCAATACCAGGGCTGGGTCCTCACACCTGCAGATTGGTGACAGATTTAGTGTCTGCCCTGACACCCTCTCTCCCTCCTCTTCATTCCCTCCTCACCTTGGTCTACAGCTTGTACATCATGGGACCAGCCCCCTGATCCTTGCCAACATGCTGTTGTGCATGGCAGTGATCCAGGACCAAGAAGCCATTCCCAGCATCCACCATGTCTGGGCAGAGGTAAGATAGACTACAGGTTCATGTTTGATGAGCTGAGGGTGAAAGATCGAAGAAATTTCAAGAAGCAGGAAAACAGGCTCACAAGGTTCTATGTGGGCCATAGAGAGAGGGCGAGAACCAAGAGCCAAAGGCTATATTGCCCAACACTTGGCATGCATGATAGAGTGGGTATCTTATGACGCTGCTCCAAAGGGCCAGCTGTTTCTTACAGGAAGTGGATGGCATCTAGAGTTCTCAGGAAAACAGCTTGATGATGTTCAAAGTGCAAATGGGAGATGTAATCAGACAGGCGCATGGACCCAGCCACTGTGGTTGAGGGAAGGAAACCAAGTGGAGTCCAAACAACCTAGGTCAAGGACACTGAGCCAAGGGTAGGAGAGGACAGGGCCACCGTGAGGATAGGGACAAACGTTAGGGGAACCCACGGCACTGAAGAAAGTCACTGTATGGATGCCAGATCCACTCACGAGCAGCCCTGGTAGAGAGCAGGACTGGGTGATAGCTGGGAGACAGGGAGCCTTTCCCCCACGCTCTGGCTACTAAGCTGCTTCTCCATGGCTCCCTTTCCTTACATTGTCCCAAAGTGAGCCTTTTTTATTCTGATTAGTAGCAAAGGGGAGTTTGCTGCTCAGTCCCATTCACTCTGTCCCCGATGTGGCCCTGCTCTCTAACATAAGGCCACTCTGCAACCCAGAGTAACTCAGAGCCCCAACCCTCTCCTGAGCTTAGGACCTTCCCATTGACACTCTCCTGGTCACACAGTGTCCTTCTGGGTCTGTCTCACTGACATGAATGAGTCTGGGAAGTACATCCACAGGCCACGTGGACAATTTTTCCTAGTTTTTACCTTGTCTGCCATCAGAGTATAAATTCAATCCATTCTTCAGTATGTCTCCAGTCATATGTGGGAGTAGCTGGCTTGGAGTCTTGGTAACACACATTTTCTCCTCTTGATGCCTGATGCTGGTTAATATCAAGTGTAGAGTAAGACTTGGAAAATGCTTTACTTGCTTGTATCCCTGTGTCCCTTTTACCCTGAGCAGCAAGCAGATTCTCAGAGACCAGGGAATACACTGCAGATTCAAGGATGCCGTGACAGACAGACATCTCTAAAGGCAAAATGGGGTGGGGATGGGGCTCACAGAGGCTGTTTTGAGAGAGCCACCATTTCCAGTGAGACCCCTAACAGGAGGGTTCAAGGATTAATAGCAAGGTGACACCCATCCCAGCTCAGACAGACCATGGCTGGGTGGATGCCTTTGTGAAAGTATTTTCTAAGCAAGGTTGTACTGGTCTGTGCAAGGCTGTGGTCTGGCAGGGTGTTCTGGGCCGTTCCTAGATCCATCACAAATGTGAGATCACCTCCTCTAAACACTTTAGGCTTTGTTTATTATTTGCTTTTTATATGCTCTAACATAGGTAACCTCACTGGGTCTATGAGTGCTTCTAAGTTCTGGAGGATTTCATCTTTGTCAGCATGTGATTGCAGAAGGGTGAAGGGAGCCTCAGCCTGGCACAGGTCTCTCCTGAGCAGGCTGTCATTTGGGTTTTATCTGTGTTCAACTATTGGGGGGGTGTCTCTGAGATGGAGAGACTATGTGGTATCTCTCTGGAGGGAGGGCAAAGATCCTATAGGGGAGCAAGAATTCAAGGTCCAGAGCTGGAAAGGGATTGGTCAGGACACCAGGCCAGTGAGTCAGCACATACCTGACCTGAGTTCTCAGGACTGCTTGGCAGTACCTTGAAGATGATAGCCATGAGCCTGGAGGCAACCCAAGGGAAGGAGCCTGCTCCGAGGCCTTCACAGCCAGGGCGCTGTTCTAGCCTAGCACACGTAAGCTCCTGAGCTTACTCTCTTTGTATTCATGCTTGTCTGGGTTTCTTTTGTCTGTCTTCTGCCCCAGGAGCTCTGCACTGGGGGCCTGTGTTCTGTGGATAAACTAGCTTATGACCTAACGTTCTCCCCTTGGTCTGGAGACTTCCTGATTCCCTTTGCTATCCTGACTGCATTTTCCTGGATAACTGCTCCCCGACCCCCACAGCTCCCTGACATACCAGGTCACAGAAGCCTCAGCCCTCTTTCCAGCAAGCCAGTTATGAGGTGATTTCAGACTGTCTGGAATAGCTGCACATATTTTCTGTCTAGCCCCATCTCTGAGCCTTGCTACTGGTTGGTTGCATGGGCAACAGGTAACCAGACCCAGATTCTAGCCCTGGATCTGCCTCGGGGACTAGGCAGCTCCTATAATCACCCTGTCCCCAGCTCCCTGTTCTGTAGAGAAGAAAGCCTCTTGTGTTGGCTGATGCTGCCATGAGGACTACATGAGCCAGCCTGCACAGAGCACTGTGGGGACCCTCAGGTGCTGGGGTCCACATGAGGAAGTGAGCAGCAGGTTACCAGTGGTAGAACATAGTTCATAGTGGAAGACATAATACTTCTCTTTTAAAATTCCTAAAAGCCAATCAACTGTTTACTGTTTTTTTTTCTTTTTTAAAAAGACAATAAGAATGTATTAGGGGACTGAAGTATAAATAAAAATGAATGTAATCATTATGGGAATGAGAAATGTAAATGGCCTTAGCAAATAAGGGGGAAACCATGCATCACTAAGCCATCTACAAGGCATACAAGGACATAGACAGGTCAGAATAGAAAGCTATACCAGGGTGGACTTCATAAACTGTCATCATAAGACAGCTGGAGGGGGTGTCAGGGGAAGGAGACTCCAGGACAGGTGACCATGAGGGCAGAGGGATCCTCTAACCCTTCCCTCTCACAGTGATTGAGCAAGCAAGACCTGGGAGAGGCCGACTGTGATAGCTGACATCTATAATCCCAGCTCGCAGGACGTGGTGGCAGGAGGATTTCCGTAAGTTTGTGGCCAGCCTGTGGAACTTGTCTCAGCAAACAGAATGAAACAAAACCAAACCTAACCCAGAAGAACTGAATGTTCTAACAAGTACACACACACATGCACGTGCGAGTGTGTGCACACACACACGTATGTGCATGAACGCGCACACACGCGCACACATGCACACACACACACACGCGCACGCACACGCACACACGCAGGTGGGATCCAGAAGCCTGACTGCTCAACAGCCTGATCTCAGAGTTCACCAAGCCCCACCCAGGAGAGCAGATCTACCGGAGGCGGGAAAGTGTTCTCTAAAACCCTGGGAACTGATGCAGGATGGAGTGCTATCTTGGGCTACAGAAAAGAATTCAACAAATAACACTGGGAGATTTGCCTTCCACCCTGGCAATTTTGTCTTTTAAAAAATAGATTTCTACTTGATGGCTATGGTGTAATAATCTTTCTGTACACTGTGAAGATGTGCTGCTCTCACTGTTAATAAAAGGCTGATTGGCTGGTGGCTAGGCAGGATTTTAGGGGCAAAGAGAATGTTGAGGAGAAGAACAGAGTTAGAGGAGATGCCATGAATGAGATACAGAAATAATGAACCTCAGATCAGCACAGAGATGAATAGAAATGTGTTAATTTAAGTTACAAGAGCTAGCTAAAAATAAGCCTAAGCTATCGGCTGAGCTTTTATAATACTAAATCTCTGTGCAGTTATTTGGAAGCTGGCGGTCCCCCCTCAAAAAAAAAATTCTAACTACATATGGCATTCAAGGAGAAATTCCACAGCCATTTTATTGTGGAGTTTCCAGGATGGGAAGTCTTTAACACTGTTATTTTAAAAGAGGAAGATACGTCACGGCTCTAGAGTAGACATGGAGTCCTGAAGAGCATGAACCATGACAAGAATGGCCAACTGGGAATCAGAAACAGGACAGCAAATTCTCAAAGCTACTAGATCACAGAAGGTGTGTCACACAACATGGACAGTGCCATGTCAAAATCTAACATAGATTAAGCATTCCTTAAAACATAAGTAATAAACTACAGTACCAAACAAAAGTTATCAAACACTTGTGTTGAAAGATTTGCCACATCAACTTATAGAAGAAAAATCCATACCAACACACAAACTTGGAAATACAATACATGTCACTGATGATTAAAGAGACAAAAAAGAAATTAAAAATTTCCTCTTAGTATCCATGACAGCAATAAATGTGAAAGTCTCTTTATTTCAATTTCACGTCCCTCCACGTATGTTGAGAGGACCTTTATATGCTGCTGGCGGGCCTATGACCTCACCAATTTGAATAGCAAATTGCTAACATCCAGTGAATTTGAAGCATGAACCCAGCACTATGACCATATACCCATGGAAACTGAGAGAGGCTTAGAACATTACTTGTCCTGGAACATTTTTTTTCTAAAATCATTACATTTTGTTTAGGGACAGATACCCCGGGTAAGAGCAAGCATCATATTCAGAATATTGCAGTGTCTTGAAGAGGGAAAGAAAAAGGTACAAGCATACCTTAGCCAGAGGCTCAACATTGTGTTCTTGAAGCCAATGGCTGGGTTCACCAGTACATACTACCAGTTTCATATTGTTATTGTTGAATCTGGAATGCTCCCTACAGGTTCATGTTTTTGAAGACTTGGTTCTCAGATTCTGGCACAGTTTTGAAGGCTGTGGAGCTGGAGCCTGGCTGGGAGAGTAGGTCACTAGAGGTGGTCTTTGAGACGTTAGTCTCTGCCTGGTTCCAGACTTTCTGGTCTCCTGCCATAGACGCTCTCTGATTACCTCAAGCCAAAATAATTGTTTCCTCTGTAAGTTGATGCTTTTTTTTTTTATTTTACCACATCAGTAAGCAATATGCATTTGTCTAAAATGTCATATAACTCTTACTGAAAATGCTTTTGAAATTTTATTCAGAGAGGTACATTAAATGATAAGACTGTTGTTAATGTGAAAATCGCTATTTTTAGCTTCTCTCATATGAAGTGTGATCTTTTTTGGGAAAGTGTCTTAAGCTTCCCTTAAGTATGTTTTATATTAATAATTTTAGATGCTCAAGAGAATAAAAAATGAAATAATTTGATCTTTGGGGTGAAGCAGTGTTTTCAAAGTGTGGTTCATGCCTCTGGAGTTCCAGAGACCTTCATGGTTGTCAATATGTGAGATCAAGTCCATTTTCATGATGCTGAGAGGCCACCTTCATTTCTCTCTCTGTTGACATTTGTAATAAAGGAGCCAGACTGCAATAGCAGCCACTGTGTGCCTCACTACCTGGAACACTCATGGGGAATAACATGAGGAAAAAATCCACCTGAGGGTGTTCTGGATGAACTAGAGACAATGTTCATCCTCAATGCTCAGGCTGTATATCTTTTTACTGCTCTTACAAAGTAGGTGTGAGTTTTTTTTCCAAAGTGGAGAATAATGGTGATGGTGATTAATCTTCATCATCAACCTGGTTGGATCTAGAATCACCATGGTAACACATCTCTGGGCATCTCTATGAGGGAATTTCTAGAATAGGTTAATTGAGTACGAAGACCTAACTTGAATTTGGACATCACCATCCTCCCAGGCAGGATCCCTGATTGAATAAAAAAAAAAAGATAAAGCTAACTGAGTCTTAGCATCTCTCTTCTGTGAATGGAATATGACCAGCAGCCTCCAGCCTCTGCTGTCTTGTCTGTCCTTCCATGATGGCCTATGTCCTTCTTGAACTGTGAGCTAAGATAAACCCTTCCTCCCTATTTTTGTTAAGGTTTCTATTGCTGTCAAAAGACACCATAACCATGGCAACTCTTTGGTGGTATCCTGAGCATAGGAAACCTCAAATCTCATCTCCACAGTGACACACTTCCTCCAACAATGCCATCCCCACTCCTACAAAGCCACACATCCTAATAACACCACTCCCTATGAATTATGGAGACAAATAGCATTCAAACTACCACAATCCCTTAACTTGTTCTTGTCAAGCATTTGGTTATGGTAACAAGGAGACAATTAAATATCCACCCAAAAAAAAAAGTCACTGTGACCAAAGTCACAGCAGAACCAGTTCATTTTTAGGGAACAAAAAAAATATCCCTCCTTGAAAGAACAACTTGAAGACTCCTTTGGAGGATCTCCTGACACAGTTAAGACATGATCTTAGGGAGGGATGGAGGGAGATAGCCATCCTCAAAAGACCCATTTATAGGACCTGCTGCCACTGAACCAAGATGACCTTTAAAATGAAAATTCAAATTTTGGAAAAATATGGCCAACACCCAAATCTTCATGGCTTCCAATTTTGTGATGATTTGGCAGATATGGTGGGTGGTGAAATTCCCAAATGAGATGCCTGGTAAGGAGTAGTGCCCACGTTTGAAATTTCAACAACTCATTACTCTCCGATAACCAACACTCAGTCTAAAATCATGTCATGGGAGGGGACCCACTTAGAGTAAAGGATAGGCTGCTGTGTTCTGACATCACAGAGAAGCAAGAGCCCATTGTCTGGGTCTGGACTACACATTGAGACTTATCCTAAAGAAACTGCTATCAGGCTGGAACAATGGTTAAAAAGCTTGCTCAGAACCTTGCTTAGCACTGTAAAGTACTTACTCTTCTGTATCATGAGGACCTGGGTTTGGATCCCACCACCCATGTTGTGAGCCAAGCATCATGCTCCTGGCTTCAATAGCAGTTCTAAGGTGGGTGGAGACAAGAAGATCACTTGTCACAAGACAAGAATTTCAGGCAATTATCCTAGCCAAGAAAACACAAGTCCCAGGTTGAGGGGAGAGACCTTGCCTCAAAGGAAAAGAGGTTATAGAAAAGGACATCTGACGCCTTTCATATGCTCACATGACATAGACAAGCAGAAAAGTAATAAATACACCATTTTCCTTAAAAAAGATTAAGTTGTATATGGGATTCCCAAGAAGGGAAATTTCTGTCTTTTACACATGGATTCCAATTTTCAGTTCAGTTTGTAAAGTGACTGGCCCTTCTTCATCATATGTTGTGAGAAATTTTGTTGAAGACTCATTGACCCTTTATATGTATATTTATTGCTGGACTCTTGTACATGGGTTCAAAAACTCCAAGGCCCAAGAGGAAGCACACTTGGAACTTTATGGCTGTGGTCTTGGAATTGGGCTCCAAGACATCACTCCACACACACTAGAAAGCCTACTCGAAGGAATGTTCTGCACAGCAATCAGCCAGAAGGAGATGAGCGCTACGGGGGTGGGGGTGGGGAGATATATGAAACCTGCTGAGAGGCTAAAAAATCTAGAAACTCCACCATTTACCTCAAACAAAACCCTCGCGGTTTAACTAAATAATGAACAAGGGATAGAATAGAGCTTTCCTCAAAGAAGACTATAGAATAAAAAGCAGGTAATTTAAAAAGTGCTACAAGTCCTTATGAGGAAGTAAATACACATCAAAACCACAATGTTACAATCATTTCCCTGCTGTCCGATGTCCATTGTTAGCTTTCAAAGACAAGCGCTGGGAATGCATAGCGGGAACCTGTTGACCCAGGTGCAAATTATGCAGCTTTGGGCAGTAACACCGAGCACCTTTAAGCACAGAAAATAAAATGGGGGACAACTTTATTTTTCAGTAAGGGATGAATGGATAAAAGAAGTACAGTGAAGTGACTGTTCCCAGGAGAGAACCAAGGGACATAAGGCGCTCTTGTTGGGACGTTACAGAGGGAGACACTGAAAGGTCACACCTACAGTTAGTATGTGGGTTACAAATGTAAAATTCTGCCAAGACAGAGCCAGGGAAACGGATCAGCAGAGAAGAATTCAGAGTACATGGATTTAAGCCGTCATCACCCATGACAAAAGCTGGAAACACGGTTACATGTTCCTGAAATGCAGGGCTTGCTGTCTGTCTGCCAGCCTAGCTGAAAACAATTCCAATCCAGATTGAGTAAGAGTCCTTGTATCAAGGGAATAAATCAAAAAGAGTGATAGAGTAGGAACCCCACAAATATACATATGTACGCATCACACACACACCTGGTCAAGTGTAGAGAGCTCATGTTATTTGTTCTTAACCCCACCCCCTCAAAAAAGAAAAAGAAAAGAGAAGAAAAAAATGTAAAGCAAATTTTGGTGTGCTGTCAAAGAATAATAAGCACAATTATAGAAAAAATGACTGACATTTTCCCTCCAACAGATCTGTCTTATTTTCTTCGTGTCTCAGCCAAAACAATATATTGGAGCAAAGTCTGTAGAGATAACGGAGAGCCGTGCTGCCACCCATGCAGTCAGGGGAGGAAGCCTGCTAACCGAGCTGCAGCACCACTGTTTTTGCTGAATTCTTAGGAGGATAGCGGAGCTGGTTTTCATCAGCACGACTTGTGTAAACACATGACAGGTTTATTCTTGTTGTTTCAGTGAGTGGATATTTCAGATGCTCAGACTTAGTTTCTGGTATGATAATGCTGATGGGTAGAACCACTTGAAAGAGAAGGCTTTGTGGTGCTCAGTCATTTTAAGAGAAACTTGGAGCCAGTGAGCAAGGACACTGTGCAATCTTTGTGGATGAAGCCCCCTCCCTGAGCATGTGACTTACCATAACTGTGGACAATTCCCATGCAAGGCCCCCAGGAGCACTGTAAGAACATGCCTACAGCATTGAAAGTTCCAGTGATGGTGTAGAATGACATGGTTCATATGGAAAGTTAAGGATGTATTAAATAGCCACAGTTTTAATTCTGGCTGGAAAATGTTACCGAAGAATCTTTTCATTTAAAGTATTTAGATTGGAGCTTGAGAGATGAGTCAGGGTTGAGAGTATTCCCTGCTCTTACAGAGGGCCTGAGTTCAATTCCTAGTACCCATCTTGGGCATCCTTGAATCTTTTATCTTTGTTTATTTATTTGTGCTTTGTGTGTGTTTGTGTGTGTGTGTGTGTGTGTGTGTCACTTGCTCTCAAATGCCAGAAAAGCACTTCAGATCCCCTGGACCTAGAGTTGGAAGCAGTTATGTGTACTGGGAACCAAACTGGTCCTCTGGAAGAGTGTTACATACTGTTAACTGCAAAGTCATCTTTCCAACTCCTAAAACAAACCTTCAAAATATAATAAAATATTTAGGTGAGAAATACTAGCTGTATCTAAAATACCTTGTTGAATACTGAATGGAACAGCTGAGCATCCAATGCCGGACTTAGTCCCCGCCTCAGGGAGGAAGGAAGACAGGACCTCATGACCTCCAGATGCTTGAGAACTGGTGCCCTGGTGCCTGTCCTCCATTAACCACCACCTACAGTGAAACCTTAAGTGGAGAACTCCCTAAGACCAATGTCACTAGGCTGTGTGGCCTTGAACATTAGTCCATATAGGGCTGCTTCGGGGGTCTCAGGGATCATTTACACCTCAGCTGCAATGGATGGGCCCTTTATTCTGCTGCCTGGTGCTCTGAATAAACAGCATTAAATGTCCCCACATTACCTTAGCCATCAATTCAGATACTTTTGGACACTTTTTGCCCTACATCACTACATCATAGGGCATGAACTAAGACTCAGAAATTCACCTGCTGGGGAAAAAATTCCCCAAACCTGAGATGAACAAGAAAGCTCTGGTGATATGTACTGGGAAAGAAACAGCTCGTGGCTCCCAGAGAATGAGGAGTGAGGTCCATGTGGGAGTGAACAGAAAATGCTTGAGACCTGATGGTGAATGAGAGGACTTGTGAGGTAGTGAGACATTCAGCACACACCAGCAAACCCAAGACAGTGAGAAGAGATGGAAAGTGGGAACCGAGGACATCTCACTCACTCCCAGTGCATTATGGGTAGCTGCCTTGTGGAGGCTCCTCAGACTTACCCAAGTTCTCTTCAGAGATGCCATTCCCCCAGGTCTAGAAGATGGATAACTTACATACTTTGCTAGGTGAACAGAATTCAAATGTCCTTAGCTCAGATGTAGTGAGGACTGACTACCAGGAGGCATCCACCTATCTATGGGGACAAGAGTAGTTACCACACGGGGCCTGCCCTCATTTAATGGCACTGTGCTGGATCTCTGAGCATTCATTCATACATATGGGTGCCTATGAGTCCACCCTTGACCAGAGTGAGAATGCTGGAAATCCCAGTGCCAGGACAAGAGTATAAGATATTAGAATTCTGTACCTGATGCTCATGGCCAACTTGCCAACAATGCCCAGAGCTAGAACTCAGCAAGTTGTTTTCTAGGAGCTCAAGAGCTGACCTATGGTCCTTGCATGCCATGGAGAGTGTGCAACAATGGAGAAAGAGCCAACTATTGCTACAACTGGATAGTCTCAGAGGAGTTCCGCTGGTTGAACAAATGCAATCTGAAAGTCAATGTGTGGTTATAATTCTTGAGCCAACAAAATGATGGACATGAATGGGGTTGGTGGTTTTAGGAGGCCCCAAAGAGAGCCCTGTAGTCATAAAGGCCAAAAGGAGAGACCCACAGATGGGCTGTCCTATCATCTCTGTGGTGGAAACAGAAAACTGCATGTGTGATAAAGTCTGTAGAGTCCATATGTCTAGGTGTTTATAAGAAGCAAAGGTGCTGGGTTGTGCCTTGGCACTCACACTACACTATGGTCTTCTGCAGAGGGGTTCACCCAGATTGCAAAGCCACAGCTCTTCCTAACTTCAAGATCCGTACCCACAGCTGCCAGGCTGCAGGGGAGAATCTGAGGTGCCTAAATAATAGCAGAGCTAGCATAGGACAGCCTTGAGCCCCCTAGAGGAGATGATGTTCTACCAAGGGGACATTTGAAATCTCAGAGCCCAGGGAGTGGGCCAAAAGCACCTTCACAGTGTTATTTTATATGACATCAGTGAGAATCAAAATAACTCATGGGTAAAGGCTTGGCATAGGTCTGGAGTTGGACTTTTAAGTGTTTGCAGCCTGGAAAACTCATACTGCACCTCCCTTAACTTCCATGCCTGTGGTAAGACAGTCTCAGGAGGAAGATGAGAGAGATGCTGCTGGTGGCTTTTCACTGGGCTGGGGAACTTTAATCTTTCCTGAGAGAGATGGGTTTTGCCCTCTTGTGTTTAGTACCAGAACTGGACTTGATGTTTAGGACATTCTGGTTCTTCGGTACCAAGGGTAAATTGTATGGCTGGCCATGGTGGTGGTGGTAGAGGACACAGGTGTCCTTGGAAAGCAGTGGTTGCCCGAGCTACAGTGACAAGTGAGCACCTATCCTCCATGAACCCCTCACACTCAGCTCACACGTTTATTTGTTTTGAGGTCAAGTCTCACTAGATAACCCAGGCTTGTCTCAAATTCATTGTCCTTCTGCCTTAGCCTCCTGAGGCCTGGGATGCAGGCTGATATAGTTTGTCAGGATTCCTTAATGGTCTTAACCAGAGCTGTGCTGTCAGGGTCCACCAAGTTGTCTCAGCTGTGAAGAGAAACCATGGACCAAGGCAATTTAGAAAAAGAAAGCTTGTAATTGGGGGCTGGCTTACAGTATAAGAGGTTCAGTCTGTGATCGTCATAACTAGGAATGTGGTGCCGCGCAGGCAGCCCAGCCATGGTAGGGTAGCAGTAATCAAGAGCTCACATTTGATTCCCAAGGTGCAGATGGGGATGGGGAGGTGGGAAGGATGGGCGTGAGGCAACTCTGCCATGGGTTTTTGAAACCTCAAAGCTCATTGTTAGTGATCTATCTCCAACAATGCCCCACCTACTCCAATAAGACTGTATCTCCCAATCCTTCCCAAACAGTTCCACTAACTTGGATAAACCATTTACCTATATGAGCCAACGAGACCCATTCTTACTTAAGTCACCACACAAGTGAAGCTCCAGGGCCTAACCCTGGACTCCAAAAGACTGTCCAGTAAAGCAAACAAAATCACAGCTCTATGGCCCTCCACTCACTCTATGGGTCACCTTCACTGGCCCCCGTGATCACCATTTGTTGACTGACAGTGGCCTCTTCCCCGTGACAGACAAATTCTTTGCTGCCTGTGTCCTTGGCAGAAATTGCAATGTGGAAGAAGCATGGTTGTGGGAGCAGGTATTGCATTCCCACCTGAGCCTTGCTCTAGGGACTGAAAACTGAGACCTCTGGGTGTTCCTTTCAGTAGAGAGGCAGCTGCTGGGCAGGCATCAATGAGATGATGTTCCCAGACCACAGACCACACCCCTGTTCAGTGATCTCCTGGCTCAGTTACCCTTATTGCCCATGATGGTCCTTTTATTCCAGACTGCATTTGGCCTATAGCCCTGGTGCTGGCCCAGGAGGACAGCACTGGCTCCCCTGGCCTTGGGCAGCCATTCAACCAGGGCTTCACTGAAACTGAGAATGCATAGGGGTTGGGAGTAACAGAGAAAGAAGCCACATGGATAGGTGATGTGATGTAGCTAGGCTGTTACTGCTATGCTTTGGTTGCGCATATACATCACTGCATTCCACCTCCTTCTGGGGAGGACCTTCTCCCAGTGATGATGAGATAGAGTGGCACCTTCTTCTCCTCTCCTCTCCTCTCCTCTCCTCCCCTCCCCTTGCTCTCTCAGGGTTTTGAGACTTTAGCAGCTTGGATGTGATCAAAGAGGTTGGATATCTATGGGTGGGGCAAAATTTGCCTGCTCCTCATGCAGAATATCATCTGCTCCATGATTCCTTCCTGGAGACAAGGTAGACACTGGGGCTATGTTGAACACCAGTCTCCAGGATTAGGATGGTATTATCAGAAACAGGACTGTGCCTGGAGAGATGGCCCAGCCTTGGGTCTACCTGAGGAGGTCCCATCATGTAGCCAAAAGGATTATCCTGGAGGAGGAATGATGAGCCAGGGACCTTGACTGACCTCCCAGAGTTGCCCAGCAAGGCCTGAGTGTCTTCCAGGATACACTTTAAGGCACATGGGAACAAACAGCTCTCAGCCTAGCACAGTGTGTGTAGGGGAGGGGGGTGGTGTGGATGGTCCCTGAACTGCAGCAGGGACTATGCTTGATAGTCAGTGTGACATGATGGTCACAGCCCTTCCTGATCCCCCTTGAAGCCACACCTGAACCTAATCCTCTCAACAAATAAAAAGGTGTGCCCAGCCATAGGCATGCTGGTCATCCTTCCCTATGGAACTCTTCATACCCAAGGCAACCTTCTAGATGGTTCTACCCTCCCTACCTGTCTGCCAAGCACTTGCCAGCCCAGGCCATGCATGAGTCATGCAAAGCTCCATGTGCGGCAGAAGCATGCCATGGCTCAGGTCACTTTGGCAGTGTTTTCTTTGCTGGGGCCTCTCACATTGCACTTTCCATCCTTAGAGCTGCTACCCAGCCAGCCCTGGACAAGTCATTTCAGGTCACCACTGGGCAGGGGGAGGGGGAGCATATTCCATCCCCTGCTGACCTGTTATCTGCCACTCAGATCTCATCCATGGGCCTCTGGGAGCTCTGTGGGGACTCCCCAGTTCACTCTTAGCCCTTAATTGCCAGCAGACGCCAGGCCCATGATCTGGTTCAGATCTCAAGTCATTCATCCCCTGTGAGCAAAGGGAATCAGCCCAGACCCTTGCAGGCTCCACTGGCTGGCAAACACTCCAGCCGTACTGATCACATTAAATGACTGAGAATATCAGATCTGGACTTTATGACTAGGAGACACAGGAGAAACTACAGCCAGTTAATGTCACCACAGGACAGCAGAACCCCATGGGGCCCTTACTGCCTGAATCAGTTCCATTTCCCAGGAGGAAAAGCTGAGGGTGGAGAGTTCAGATGTCTTGCTTTGTAGTACTGGCCAGTGGCAGAGCCCAGGGACCCCCCCTTCCCCAGCTCACCCCCACTTTACTCACACCCACCTGTTTCTTTCCAAATATTATTAGCCTTAAAGCATTATTGATTTTTTTCTGCTAATGGGAAAAATAAACTACTTATTAAAAAATGACAGTTTGTGACACCAGAATTCCTCCTGGGAAAACACCATGTTGTCAATATTTTTTTAATCTTTTGCACATGTGATCTCTGTGCGTGTGTACTTGTTTATGTGGAGGTCAGAAGAAAACCTTCGATACTGGTCTTGGCCTTCCACTTTGACACGGGAAACTCTTGTTCACTATTGAATAGTCCAGGCTTGCTGGTCCAAGGGCCCACCTTCCCACTGAGTCATCACCCACTGCTGTTATTTTTATCAAGTTAACAACAGCTGTAGTGAGACACTTCCATGCACAGATGCCCTAGAAGGTAGGCAGTGGCCATAACACTTCCCAGATCGCCTCTTGCCTTCTTTAGCCCTGCGGAGTCATTCCAACCTGAACTTACAGTGACCCTCCATGGACTTTCTTCTTTCCGGGCTATCTCATAACCCATGGGGTAGTGACATCACTATAAAGCAACTTGTCTCTGTTGCAAACCCCAAGTGACTGGGCTAGCCCAGTTTGGAGGTCAGCCAAGCAGCTTGACATTTCCAAATATCAGTTCAGATACTTGGAAGACTTGGAGAGTTCAGATTCTCAGTCAAGGGAAGGCAGGGTTCTTGTTTATTTTTCAAAGTCTGGACAGGCCTAAGGTTTCATATCCTCCTTACCTGCCCCTGCCTCTGGCCTAGACCTGACCACATGATCAGGCTAAACTTATGACCTTGACACATGGCTTGTGGAGTCATATAGGCCACTCAGATATTGTCTTTACTTGAATCCAGCTTAATTCTCTCTCGTATTCCACCTGCGAACCATCCTTCACTCTGTGGGGAACCTGTATTATATTTTATAGGACAAACAGGCTGTCCTATAAAAGTCACTTTCTTTCTGAGCATGCTCCCCGATGTGGGAAGCAGGAGGTACTGAGGATAGCTGCAGTATAAAGCCAGCCCTGGAGGAAGAACTGAGAATGAAGACTAGCAAGCAAGATGCACCCTTGGCACACTCAGTTGAAGCACCATGATTGACCTTCATCTCCAGGCTATTTGATACCCCTAGGAACATTGGATAGGGAGAAGAATGAGCATCTACCTCTACCACGAGATACTGTGATAAGGGGGTGATAAGACAGAACTCAGTTCCCTTGGCTGGTTCAGACTTCTCACCCTCATTTTGTCCCACGGTTCCACTGTCCCTACATTGGGAACACTGTCTACCCACTGAAGCCAGCTGTGTTGGCCTTCTGAAGTGCAGCTCTCCCAGACTGACGCTGTGTGATTTTACCTCCATGGCAGTTGGGGCTGTGTTGGGAGAGGTACCCAGATCAGAGCCTCTGCCTCCTCAGATAAAGAACCCCTCAGCTGAGAAAGGTGCCTGCCTCCCTGTAGAATGCCTACTGCAGCCACTCGGGAAAACTAACTCTACCCTTGTCCCATAGGTCTATTGAAGATGTGTGCAAGTCCACTCTTTTATTTTCCTGCCTGATAGCACATCACAAATGTTCTTCTCTTTGCTTCATAATCTCCAGGGTTATCTGGGAGGCAGTGTAAGGCTCTTAGCACTGGGTGTGGCGTGCCTGAGCCACTCAGCATTCCCCCACTGACCAGCGACGTCCAGTTTACTTTATGAGTTGCATAATTCTGCAATAAACCTCTTCGTGCATAGGCCTTTGTTCATTTTGGGAATTTTAAAGTGATTTCCCAGAAATATTACCACGAGGTCAAACGGAACAAACAATTTCATGATTCCTATTATGTTCTGCCAAACGTCTTTCCAGATAGCCTGGCTCCTTCTGTGGTGCCTGGGGATGTGGGCAAGGGCAGGTACGACACTGGCTCCCTCCTTTTTGCTGAAGTGGGTAGGGTGGTGGTCCCCAACTGAGGCTTCTGGTGCTCTCCTGGGAGGTGAAGATTAAGGACTGTTGAGCACCCTGGATATGGGGATGACTTAAAACAGAGGAGCCAGAGAAGAACATGATTCCTAGTCAACCTCCAGCTGCTAGGACAACTCAAGAAAGGCACCGACAGAGATGCACTCCAGGGAAGCAGGCAGAGCCAGCATTCTGTCTTTGACTGAGGGACCCAGATTTATCAAAACACCCTAGAATGAAAGCACTTTCACATACAGTTTCTGAGATCTGTGTGGCATCATATGAATGTCACTCACAAGGTGTCCCTTCAGAAAGTCCTTTGATGAGCATCTATATAAACAATGGAATTAAACAATCATAGCTCCCAGATTAGATCACCGATTTAAGAGAAATAGAGAAGCAAAGAGTGTGGAAGACAGTCTCTGCCTCACGGCAGAAAAAGGGCTTATACATTAGAAGACACAGTCAGGCGGTGGTGGCATACACCTTTAAACCCAGCACTTGAGAGACAGAAGGTAGACCTCTGTGAGTCCAAGGCCAACTGGTCTACACAGTGAGTTCAAGAACAGCCATGACTACACAGAGAAAGTCTGTCTAAACAAAAGCTAATAATAATAATAATAATAATAATAATAATAATAATAATATAAGAGGAGGAGGAAGAAGTGATGAGAAGACAGAGCTTGAGACCATCCCCTGTGGCCATTGAAGTAACCCTCAGTGCCTGAGGTATGCTGGGTTTTGCAGGGGTAAGAGAGCTTCTCATTCTGGTCACACAAGTGGAAGCTGGAAACAGGGGATGACTGGCTAGGAAGAGTAGATGAGCCACTGAGCAACTGGACAGTGGACACAATGACATTCTTAGAAAGGAATATTATACCCAACAACCGCCCCATGCATGTCAGAATTGCCCCCTCCATGTTTCCTGTGGATTGCCAGCCATTCCATTGCCCCAGCCCTGCAAATAACTGTGGGCATCATTGCTATAACCCTGAGCACACTGTTTAAAAACCCTGTCCAATAGACTCGACCCTTTACCTCTTGCAGATGACTCCTGTCACCTTCACTGCAGCCACCTTCAGGGCTGATGATAAGGCTATGGTCTGGGCTAGAGCAATAGCATAATAATGCAGGGATTATCCTGATCCAGGTATGGGCTGGACAGTCCTGGCTCTGAAGGAAAATACTGAGACACTTAGAAAATGTTGGTGTTGCCTATGAATATAATGTCAGTGTTTACTTTCTTCATAAGAACATCCTTACAGAATACACACAAATATTCAAGCAATGGACATAGAAGCTAGAATTTACTACTGAACAGTTAGAGGAAAATATATATATATACAATACATGTTGAAGTGTAAGTAAGGTATATGTTATGTACATTTATTGCCTATAATTTTATCAGTATTATCTACCTGTTACTTATCTATTAATGTTATCTATAATCTATTCAATGTATAACATATCTATTATCTATCCATCTATCATCTATTCACCTATCATATATCTAATATTATTTATTAACTATCTGTATAATATTTGTTCATCTATTTGTCTATCATCTATATGACTACCTATCAATTATTTATCTACCTACCTACTATCTATTTTCTGTCTATCTAATCATTCCCCATCACTTATCATGACAAATCCAATGGGGAAGATATTCACAAGTATTTGGATGCAGTCCTGTGGAGGAAGCAGATCTTTTAAGAGGTAGAATCTAGGAGGAGGTCACTATGATAATGTTCTCAGAAAGGACTAAGGACCTCAGTTGGTTTATATGAAAGAAGACTGTTAGAAAATAACAAGATGGCTCCTCCCTGTCCTTTGGTGCCCTGTCTTGCCATATGACCTCTCTCTCACAGGTTCTCACTTGTGATGCTGTTTACATTGTTGGGATCCAGCCACAGGGCCTCATTATGGCAAATAAAAAATAAAATAGAACAATGGGATCCCAGTCTCAGATTATCAACCTTCAAAACTGATAGCCAACTAAAATTCTCTTCTTTCTTAAGTATCTGGCCCCACGTATCTTGCTATAGCTATGAAGCATTAGCTTCTTTAAGCAGGTGAGTGGCATTGTGTTTGTCAGTGACACTGTGTCCAGGAAGCTCGTGCTATGACAGTTTCACACTGAAGACAGTCTCTAAACTCAAAACTTTATACCCAGCTAAACTAACATTTACAGGCAAGGGCAGAGAAAGGCATTTTCAGACATGTTTGGTCTCAGAAATTTGTCACAGAAAAGTCTCTTTTGTAGAAAAAGCAGTTGATTAAATAATTTATTAAAGCAAAGACTAAAGCAAAACTATGTGTACAGTAATTTTGTGTCAAATTCTAAATGATTTTCACATTCTGTGGGGGGAAAGTTTGGATAGAAAGAAGAGTAGACGGGAAAGAACCAGCAGCCTTGGAAAAGCAGCAAGGCATGATGGGAAACCTAGGAAATGGATCTGGAGAAGATACATAAACATGGATGTGATGGAGTAGCCATCAAGAGAATCATCATGCAAGGCAATGTGTTAAAACTGCAGAAAAAGAAATCTATTCAGTATATACAAGTAAAAGTATATAGAATAAATAAATAAATAAATATAAATAAATCTTATGAAATAATATAGACAAAGTAGTTAGGAATATAGCACAAAGCATAATAAATGTGACTGAACTATGCTAACCATTGATCGAGAGACAAAACTCTCAGAACACATTCATTTAAAGATAGTCTAAGTTAATATTGAGCCAAAACATAAGAAAGAATAGAATTGAAATGTGTAGCAGCTGAAATCTTAATATAATACTGAAAGGATGTAAGGCTGACAGGCCACTGAACACATGAGGAAAGGTTTCTGCCAGATAGAGGAGAGGCATTAGGGGTCTATCAGAGGAGACATGTAGCCTCTGATTTGTCATGAGCATCACCAAGCACCATCGATGTGGAGCCAAGAGTCTTGTGGGAGATGTAATGAGCAACTCCACTTGAACAGCTGAGGAGAAAGGCGTGAAGCTCTGTGGCCACTCAGGGCTCAAGAGCCTCACAGAGCTTCACTCATGCCAGGACTGCGGTAAGTGAAGCACAGACAGATGAGACCTGGCATATTGACAGATTTTAGTGGTATCATTAGATAATACTAGAAACCAAAACATGGACAAGGAAAAATGGGTAGGACGGCCCTGGGAGAGGACATACGTAAAGACAGGGACTCCAGGTGAGCCATGTTAGGGAAAAGTGAGATGAGCCAGGTTCTGCATCCCAGAAGAACCAGCCCATCGCATCCACAGAAGGCTCAGTCTGAAAAATGACAGCTGTGCATGTGAACACCTGGATACTGGATGCCATCTTCATGTGTGCCTAGAGCCATTTGTAAAGTCTCCACTTTCCACTAACTAGAAAACTCTGCAGTGGGTTCATTCTTCACCAGCATTAAAATCCTTTTGTAAACTATCAGCTTCATTGTTTCTGTACAATATTACAGGCATTTTAAAAGTTGGCTTGCTTTGGCTTGTATGCACCCGATAAACAAAACTAATTTCATTCTTTGTGACAAACTGAGTTAATTTGTTAGGTAAATAATTGAACGAGTATTTCAAACGTAATTGCTCAGTGTTCCCATTCTGTGGCAGCCTCATCCTGTCTGAGGGCCCTGAGAAAGAGGGCAGGGGATCTGATCTGCATGGATATTGGGTGTGTGCATTTGGGGTCTCCAAAAGGAGCTGAGCCAAAGGGAAGCAAATGGACCCTCATCAGAAAGACACAGAGAGGGTATGCTGTCAGCACTAAGCCAGGAGGTAGCCTCTAGAGGGTTCTTTCATGGGACCAGTACAATCCCCTAGTCCTTTAGACCGGAAGTCACCATCTGGGAAGCCATGGCATCTCTATAGCAACAGGAGCTTGCAATAAGTTGGTCTGGAACAGAATCCAGCAGGCTTAGTGGATGGAGGATTCTCACATATGAGAAGCACAAGGTCTTGCACACTCAGACCTCATGATCTATGTCTACTCACAGCCTGGAGGGTCAAGGAACTGAAAACTAGAAAGATAGCATCCTAACTTGTGACGGCCAAGGTCAGCAAGGGCAGAGAGTAATCATGGAAGAGCCAGGAGCAGAGAGGCATCCGCAGGCATCCAGTAGCTTCTTCCTCATAAAAAGGACACTTATAGAGCCCCAGAGCAGCCCATCTCAAGGATTCACTTCCTACACATGGCTGGAGGCCTTGGCCAGGCTCTTCTCCTAGCTACCCTTCCTGCGTGCCTGCCTTGGCTAAGGAGGGTCAGATTCATTTGAGACCCAGCACTCTGCCGACTGGCAACTGCATCTGCCCCCAAGGCACTAAGAAAAACCCATCAGAGAATTTCCTCTTCCTGTTGCTGCAGTACAGAGCAGTAACTGCTCCCTGCCCTGAGTTCACTGCTCAACTCCTTGCTAAGTTGAAAACGAAAGGTGAAAGTTGGATCCTTTTGCCTCAGCCCTCTAAAGATGGCGTCTTCAAGCATAGGTGCAAGTGGAGCCCCTTGTAAGAAATCACAGAGACAGAGCTGCCTGGGGTACAGGTCGTCCCAGGCTACCACCGCTCTCAGACACATACAGTCTCCCATGGGTTTCTGGGAACTGGCATTCAAGAGTAGATAAGAGCTAATGGGTTAAAGATGCTATTTGCAAGCCAAGAGAGAGGCACAGAGGGCATCGTCATTGTCCCTGGGGCTTTATGGGTCTTGGTACCTAAAAGAGTAATCTGGCTAGTCATCAGTGGCTTCTGCCACATAACATCTATGATCTGGTTTAACCCTTGTGCCAGTGAAGATCTGAGGCTTCTTCACCCATAAGCATGATCTCTTCCTGGAACAAAGGCCAAGGTCCTTATAAAAAACTTTTTACTTGGCAAAAAAGAAACCTAAGGTTTTACAGGAGGCAGGTAGTGGGAGGCTCTGCTCCACCTCCCCTAGGCTTCAGCAAAAATGCACAGGCCCTCCTGGGTCTCTTGTTATGAGAGGTATGAACAGTGGTATTATGTGGGCAATAATGTGTACATGTGCTCTTCATCTCTCTCTCTCTCTCTCCCTCACACACACACACACACACACACACACACACACACACACACACATTGTGAGTCTGGTAACACACATGCATATTGAGCGTGTATTCGACTCTGGATGTTCACATAACCAGGGAGCTGTGTTCACTTGAGTGTGCCACATTCGTACGTGAGTGCGGCTGCAGGTTGGAAGACAGCGGCATTGCCCTGTCTTGCCTTCACCCACAGACACTGAGGAAATCCCCTGAGTTCATGGCCTAGCTTACCCCATCTGCCCTCTAGCAGATACTATAGGCAGGGTGTTCTAGGAAATTGGCAGCTCCCACTCCCAGGGCCTGTCTTCTCAGGGTGGATTAGCTGAAGAATAATTTAAATTCAATATACACCTGAGTGTTGTAAAACACCCAGGCATTTGAGGCCTCAAGCTCTTTGCTCATAGTGGCTCAGAGCCATGGATGGCAGAGGCCACGAAGGGAGCAGCCAAGGAATTGGCATTCACATCAACCACTTCAGGTCATCCACCACTGGTGCCTGGGAGTTCTTCCCACTCACTGAGGACCTGTCACCCACAGAGCTTCTCTGTGCTTGTGATGGTGGGAAGAAACAAAGAAGGCTGGCAATGAGGGAAATTCATGACTGCCCTGAGCTCTCCCACATGCCATTGGGAAAGCCTTCCTCCATGTCCTCCCAAGGGCACAGAAGACAGATGATGGGGCTCTGGGGAGCAGAGGAAGTAAGCTACATCTCTAAAAGGGTCATCAGAGACCCTAGTACTTGGGTGAGGTTCTTAACAGCTTGGGAACAATAAGTTGTGTTTGTTTGGTTTTCTATAGAACAACAACAAAAAAAAAAAAGTCTTGAGAAGTTACCCAGAGCACTCTCTTGGAAATGTATAGCCATTTTTATTAAGCCCAAAAGAAATCAGAAATTGTCTTTTTTGAAAAGATACCATTGTTCTGTTCACAGGGACCTTTTGGAGATCTAGATTGTCTTTGGAGAAGCGGGCATGGGAGGGATTGCCACAGAAGGAGCTGTTCTGCTGTTGGGATCACCATCAGAGGGCTAGGATGACCGACCTCTCGTCTGCACCCCCAAAGCGACTCAGTGAGGACATTGGCAAGCACATGCTGAACTCAGAGCTTGGGGTCCTGGGCACCAGAGGTAGAGCAAGTATCTGCTTGTCTGACACTGACTGCCAGAGACCCTTGCAAAAGTGGATATAGTTCAGAAACTTAGCAAATGAAATCCTCTGGACAGCCAGGCTTCATTCCACCCCCAGGTGTCCTTCATTCCTTTCCTAGGTTCATCTGAGTGAACCGGTGAGAACCAGCAGCCAGCCAGCCAGCGTGGGAACCAAAGATAGGCACCCTCCACGGCTTTCATGTTGAAAACAATCTTTTCAGGAGGTGGAAGAGAATTTGGCTAGCTAGAGGGCTGGAGCAAAGTATGTCATTTAGACACACATTCCGCAGAGGGTTCTTGGCCTGCTCCAGAATGCCTGCAGCAGGAGCATGGCAGTGATGGATCAGCTCTTGGTGGGAACCTCTGAGCCAGGCTCCACAATAAAGCCTTTAGCCTCTCAGCAGAGAAGTATGCAGTAGGGTTACAGGGACTTCCCCTTTTGGGGTGCAGACTGGAGAGGCTGAGTGTGCGGGGGCAGGAGAGGCTCACTCTGGGAAAAGAGAAGATTGCTTCATTAGACACGTCTGAGCAGATGCCGCCGAGCGGAGTGGCAGATGAAACTGCGATACGGTTGTTGGCTGATGCCTCGCCAGGAACGGGGGCCAACCTGGAGTGGCACTCCTGAGTGGGGAAGCTTCACTGAAGAGCATCTCACTGGTCTTCCTTCAAAGAAAGACATTTTTCCCCAAAGTGAGTCCGAGCAAGGAGAAGAGGATGTCAGAAGATGGGGTGGGGGAGAAATGCCTGTTGCGGGGAGAAGTTTCTGGTAACTGTACTGAGTGGAAGTGGACCACAGAGTACTTCCTGTCTTGGGAGTGAGGCCTTGTATGCAAGGCCAACCTGTCTGGCTCTTACTGGAAAACTCGCCTTGCACTTCACCTAGGAGTCTAAGACTGGTGAGTCAAAAAGTCACAGAGCTGGCAGCCTTACCATGGTCTGTCCCCAGCAGGTGTGATGCAGCTAAGGTAGGTTGACAGAGGCCCCATAGGACACATGAACAGCTCTTCCCATGAGGGAGAAGTCAAGGGAGCATGGGAAGGAACCCACTCTGAAAAGTGATAAGCAGAACTCTTGGCCAGGGAGATGAATATAACACACAGCTGCGCATTCCCCCAAGAGCTGGACAGCTGGAGGCTGAGGACTGCTAGTGTGCCCTTCCAAGCTGGGTACAGAAATCTAGGCTGAAGGAGTCACGTGAGCAAGGTGGACACCTCCATCCTTCCTTACAAAGCTCTGAAGGAGAGACTATGATAGTGGTGGGGGCATATAGGACATTAGATGGTCGCCACAGCTAAGGACAAGTGCACAGGACACTCAACTTTAGCTATACTGTGAGGACTATTCACCAGCAGCCTTGGAGTTCCTGGGCCTTGACCCATGCCAAGGTCCCTGATCTGAGTGCTGTTGTTGGGAATGTTGTGGATGGAAAGAGAGATTCATTTCTACTTCAGAACCAAGTGCTAGAAACTAACTACAAGGCCCTGAGAGCCCCATAGAATCCTGCATGCCTCTAGGAGGGCAAGGATGCCAGAAATCATGGGAGAATTCCAGCAGTTTCCAGGCTACTGAGCCAAAGGCCTAGGATGAGGAAGCAGAGCCAATTCCCAGTGAGCCTGTCTCCATGTGGCCAGCCTCTCCTTGGGTCACTGCTGCAGGGAACTCAGGGGCCTCAGCTACTCCACATAATTCTCTGAGAGGAGGAACAGGAAGAGTGGATGGAACCATCCATGGGCCCAAGTTCCAGGAGCATGAAGTATAACTGTGACCCAACAGGACAAAACCTTCAGTCTTTCCAGAGTCTATCTGAAGCATGCACTGCAGTTGAGCAGGTCACACTGAGCAGTTCAGTTACCTCCCATTGACCTGTATGCCCTGGGCAGAGCTGACTATAGTTCAGCTGCATTGGTGCCGCACTGTGTCTATGCCCAGACAACACGCCCAGGCAGCTGCCAGCCTCTGGTGAGCAGGCTGGTACTGAGTCTCATAGGCATAGGACTCTCTGGGCAAAATATTTAGTTAAGCGTCTGCTCTCCACCCTAATCCCCTTAGAACCAAACTACAGCTGAAGTCCCACCTCTCTTCTCTCTCTCTCTCTCTCTCTCTCTCTCTCTCTCTCTCTCTCTCACACACACACACACACACACACACACACACATACACAACACGTAGCAAGAGAGAGAGAGCGCGTGCCTGTAGGCAGACTTCTCACACACTTTTGTTCCACAGAAGCAGCATCTGCCCCAGGCCTTGGGTTAAATGCTATCATAGCTTCCATTATCTCAGAGGTCCTGAACTGGCTCTGTGTTCCTGTTGAGCTGGACTTCTGTTCGCTGCAGGAGAAGATCTTAAAAAGCACATGGTTTTTCCTCTCAACATTCAAGCCCAGGCCCACGCAAGCTAAGCATTTCTGACAGTGGAGATATGTTACCGCTGGCAGGAGGGGCCAGGAAGCTCTAACTTGAGGACCGGATTCCTTGACAGCAAGCAGTAACCATCAGAAATCATAAAGAAGGACTAATGATTAGATAGAAAAAAAACGGGCAGAGAGGGACAGATCGCTGAGGACCACCGCCAAGCCTGAGTCAGGTGCCCTCTGTGACTGATATCCCAGATGCTTCTCTGCTCCCCACCACATCTCAACTAGTTAGATCTGTGGCTAGAGATCACAGGTGGTACCCTGTGATCCAGCATCTGGAGGAGGTAGCCATAGAATAGGAATGGTCTGAGAAGCGCCCAGAATTCCAAAGAGAAGAGATGCACATGCTCTTCAGGAAGAACAGAAGGCGTTAAGGAGGCTACAGCAACATTCTTGATGAGATAGACACCACAAAGACACAGCTAAGACTGTAAGAAATAATGAAATATGATTTTCTCTGAACTCTGTTGCATAGGCCTCTGTGGTAACATAAATATCAGTAAAGTACCACACCTGACTTCACCCTGGATCTGATGCCATTTTAATGAAGCATAAACTACAGCGGTTACTCACCTACCACCTTGACCAAAGATTCTATGTACCTGGATTTATTTGGGATGACCCTTCTAGCCTGAGCTGAAATCTTCTGTTTTGCACTTGTTCCAGAGGAGAGAAGAAAGAAAAGGAGGAGGAGGAAGAGGAGGAGGAGGAAAGGGAGGGGAAGGAGAAAGGGAAGAAAAGGAAGAAGGACAAGAAGAGGAGAATGAGGAGAGGGAGGAAGAGGAGGATGTAGACAGTGATGAGGAAGAGCTCAGAGAGGCTGATAACAAGGTGGCCATAGCTATGGCTGGAACCAGAAGCTTAGGGACCACCACAGGGCTGGAGACAGGCACAGTGGAACACAGATAGGCACAGGTGCTCATGCCCAGGATGGAGATGCTGCAGGAAGAAGCCTGTGTCCTGACATCCCACTAGCCCATGTCTGATCCTCACCCACCTGCCTCCATTCCACAGTGGATACAGCTCCATGGGAAGAAGACTGGGAAAACAGCTTCTAATAGAGGTGATAAACAGCTCCTATGGGAATTCTTCCTGCCATCAAAGAGAGTGTTATCAGTCTCTCTGAGGCAGACAGAAGAACGGAGTGGTGGGAAGTGAAAGACAGGGGCAAGTTCTGAGCCCGAGACAAAATTCAAGGAGAAAATCCTAAATATAGAGAAATAGAAACTGCAATGGACTTTGTTGGGTGGAGAGATGACTCAGCCCTGCTCTTGCAGAGGACCAAGGTTTGATTCTGAGCACCTACATTGTAGCTCACAATCACCTGCAACTTCAGTCCCGGAGATTGCACGTGGTGCGCAATCATACATCAGGCAAATAGTACAAGATTGCAAGAGAAGTGGACAGCAGAAAAGTAGATGGTCCTAAAAATCAAAAATAAGAGAAAGTAGAAAAGAGTATTTAAATAATTACAGAGAAACTAAAAGATCTGGAAGACCAAAAAATAAAAATAAAAAAAAGACCTAACAATTCACATACAGAGTTCACAAAGGAGAGAACAGAGCCATTAGAACCTGAAGACTAAGACACAAAGAAACCAGACCAAAAAAAAGAAAGATAGGACATACTTACTGAATACTATATCCCAAGACAAACATATTCCAGAAAAATGATTTTTCAAGACCACTCAGAAAAGAAAAACAGTGCCATGTGGATTGTCCAGTTAGATTCTGTGTCTGCTGAACATAGAGATGTTGATGCATCAAGAACTGAGCAGAGATTCTGTCCCTAAGGGCTTGGAGGATGGCAACCCTGAGCTCAGTTTGACTTTCACAGAACCCAGCCAAATACCAAAGAAAACCCATGGCATTAAAAAACAGATGGTAGGGGTTCAGGGGTGTGGCTCATGTATAGAGCCTTCTTCGTGCCTGATGTCCTGGGTTCAATCCTTAGCACCACAAAAATACATAATAAAACAAATAAACAGTAGATAGATTTAATATATAGATTAAACCCAATTTAAATGTCAAGCTATAACCAAGCTTCCTGTGAATTTTACATAAAGGGTAGAATTAATTCTGTGCATTTTCCAGTGAAGAAATTGTCTATTAAAAACTGGAGAAGAAGGAGGAAACTTACTGAAATTGTTTTATAGATCTGAAAACTAACAGATACTAGCTAGAAACTTGAATGATTCGTGTGACTGAGATAATCAAAGGAAATTCAAAGCATAGTATGATCGATGAGGAAGTTGAAGAGAAGATGAGTTGAATAAAGATGACTAGGTTGTTCTTTGGGGCGGAGGGAGATGAAAAGCAGGCTGCATTTTTATGAGGAAGCAGAGCATTGCTATAGACAAGGAATTTTTACTAATCCATAGAGACAGATCAGAGAGCGAATACAAATAGAACACAGCTAAAAAGCAAGATAAGACGCCAGAACTAGAAGCCGTATGTGGGGTTAAGTTTGGATTTCTCTGAGATAAACACCCAGAAATGCAAGACTGCTGGTTTTATGGTTGCATTTGGTGAGATAAGAAAATGCCAAGGGTTTCCCAAGTTTCCATGCCATTTTACATTCCCGCCAGCCATGTGTGACCTAGTCTACCCACATTGGTGCAGCACTTGGGTTTTTTGCTCTTTTTACTCATCTGTGCATTTCACAACAACCAGTGACACTCCAGAGCTCGTTCGTGCATTTCGCGTCCTCTCTTGGCCCAATTTCTAAATGGATTTTTAAAAATAGTGTTGAGTTTCACAGGGTCTTTAGCCTGCATCGACTATGGCCTCTCATCAAATGTGGTTAGAATCTATTTCCACTCAGACCCATTGTCTATTCTGGTCTTTGCAGAGCAGAAGTCTGTAGCATGATATGTCCCAACTTGTCAATTTCCTTCTGTTGTACCCATGTCAAGGGACTCCCAAAGACCACCAAGGAGCTGGATTCCAATGCAAACACAAAGGTCAGTTTATTCTTTTGGACAAATTTGAATGAACGCAGGACCGAAACCTTTGTTCCATCACAGTGGAGGAATTCAGCCCCGAGCTCAGAGGTGAGAGGGTTTCTAAAGAAGACATACATAATCGGGGAGTCTTGGCATTTCACAATTGTGCAAAGGGGTATGGGGTACAGTAATTCCTAGAAACTATTGGCTAACCCTTTGGCACAAACCCAAGCTTTGAATCTACTGGCTGCACTTTTGGCGTTAAATCAAGTTTTGGATCAATTGGCTGCCAGGCACACCCGTGAGACCTTTCCTAGGCTCTTCTCAAACCTGGGCCCTGCCCTCAGGCACCAAATGGTCCTTCCCTGAAACAAAGCTCTGCAAATGATAAATTTATGCCTTCACACTTTCCTTCTTTTTGGTGTCAAATCTGAGTGGTTTTTTTTTTTCATTGATCCTAAAGACTTTCTTCTATTACCCCATTAAAAGCTCCATAGTTCCACCTTCATATTTGAACCACAATCCAAAATAGGCCAGTTCTGTAAGGTTAGAGCAGAGGTCTGTTTTTTGCCCATCTAACACCATAGATCTGAGACCTTTAATTACAAATTCAATTTTTTAAATGGTTTCCAGAGAAATTACATTTTTATCCCATCTTAATTAAGTTTTTGGAAGTTTGTAGGGTTGATGGAAAAACCACTCTATTTCTTCTATATTGTCACATCTGTGTCTGTAGGGTTTGTGGTGATGCCTCATTCTCTTCCTGGTACTGATTACTAGCCTGACAGAATCTAAAGTCACCAAGGAGATAAGTCCTTGAGCACACTTGTGAGGGATTGTCAGGGGTGGAAGAGAACTCTGGAAGTGTGTGATATGATTTCCTGGACTGAATAGAAAGGCAAAAGTGAGCTGAATGGCAATATTCCTCACCCTCTGCTTCCTGAAGCATCGTGACCCACTTGAGAGCTTGGGAGCTCTGTCTCTGTGCTTTCTCTGACATGAGGGACCACATCATCAGACTGTGAGCCTCACCTGTTCTTTATCTGCTTTTGTCAGGAAATTATGTCTGTGACGGCGGAATCTTACCTTCCCTCTTCATTTGAGTTAGCTTTTCCTGTGAAATTATCATTTGTTTAAATTTTTTAGAGAATCAGATATTAATTTTCTCAATGTTTTCCTTTTATAACTTCATTGATTTATAGTCTTTGCGCACCCCTCTCTGTGTGTGTGTGTGTGTGTGCGCGCGCGTGTGTGTGCGCGTGCGTGAGAGTGTGTGTGTGTACTCGAGTGTGTGTGTGCGCGAGTGTGTGTGTGCATGTGTGAGTGTGTGCGTGTGTGAGTGTGTGTGTGTGAGTGTGTGCGTGTGTGTGTGTGTGTGTGTGTGTGTGTGTGTGTGTGTGTGTGTGTGCAGCTAAGCCAGATGAGGATGTCAAGAGTCTTACTCTGTCATTCTCCATCCCTTGAGACTGGGTATCACACAGAACCTAGAGCTATACTGATGGTGAGCAAGCTCCAGCAATCCCCTCTCCTCTCCTCTACCCTACCCAACCCCATTGCCATTCTCCACTGAGCTGAAGTTACAGGTGCATGCAGCCACGCCCAGTTTGTTACACTGCACACACTTGTTGACTTTGTTCGTTGCTGGCTTTTCCACACCTTCCATCTTAGGCTGACAGTGGAGCTTTGGTGGTTCCAACCACAATTGTGGGCTTTCAACTTTTCCGTTGTGTCTAGCAATTTTTCCTCATGTTCTCAAGCACACAATGGGGTTTCATGCCTTCACAGTCCTTCCATCCACGTGTCCCTACCCTTCCTTGATATAAAGTCTGTCACTTTGCTCAATATTCACAGACTGCCTCCTACTTTCCCTAAACAATTTCATCTGTGTGATTCCACATCTCCATCAGCCCTTCCCTACATGTGTGCTGTAGGGTACATCCTGGCCAGGGGTTGCTTGGCTCTTTGGATCTGTTTCTCAGCAAACATTGGCCTTTTTCAGTCACTGTGTTTGTGACTTTTCTTCAGGTCTTCTGGCATGCAAGTGTCTCAGGTCATTCTTTCTCTCCCTGTTGTCCAGAAAGGTTGTTTCTGACCTGCTCTGAGCTCCCTCACTGTGGTGCTACCCTCTGCTTTACCCACAGCTCATGCAGAGAAGGTCTGAAGGTTCTGTCTTCTCATCCTGTGATTCCTGTGGGTATTTGCTTATGATTTGCATTGCTTTGATGAGCTTCTGTAGGTTTGTTAAAGCACTTCTCAGAGGCCTGTCTTCAACTGTCCCTGGAATAAATACAGCCAATGTCAAAGTCATGTTGATGTCTGTTGATTGTATTCTACACTGAAGTTGTGACCGTCCTGGTTGTTGATTGGCAAGAGGTTTCCTTCTGTCAGTCTGTGTCTGAATATCTGATCATGGGACTCATACTTTCTAACCTTCCGAGGCAGGCGGTGTCCCTTCTGGATGTGTGAGAGCGGAAGTGGCTGGCTTTTTTACTTTCACTGAAGACTTGGTAGAGGGGACAGACCTCAGAGTACTCCCACACAGGAACACTGGGAGGCAAATGTTCCTGTGTTATTCCCCCATCACAGGGCACTTGTGAAGACCCAGCATTCACAGTGGTCACTTTAATGGTCTGAGCTGTATGGAAGTGTGATTTCTCCCTAGGCCTTCTGCGGGCTTCCCTAGCCCCTAACATCTATGTTAGTTCTGTTCTTATTGCTGTGACATTAAGGAAGGACAGGTTTATTTGGCTCAAGGTTTGAGTCCATCGCGGTGGGGAAGGTGTGGTGTGTGAGTGTCCACTGCTCATTCACATTGCCCCTGGCCAGGAAGCCTAGAAGGACAGGAAATTGGTCCAGGCTATAAACTCAAGGCCCATCTCCTCTCCAGAGACATACTTCCTCCTTCTAGACCCCAGTCCCCTGTCCTGGGGGCAGGGCTGAGGCCCTGGGGTCTCTCAGAGGTTCCAACCATCATGCTCTAGTCCACCAACTGTTCTCCAGCCAGCACAGCATCAGCCACTAAATTTAGGCATCACCTCCTACATGAAGTCTTCCAGTACTCCCAGGCTGTGGCTCATCCAGATGAGGAGTGAGGTTGGCTGGAGGCCCCAGACAGCTTGGGGAGGGGGTGTTTCATGGTGGGTTCAGCTCAAGAAGCAAGTCCTACAGGGCTTGAACATCTGTTTTCCTGCAATGCCACCTTCTTGGTTCCAGCATGTGCCTGGTCACAGAAGTGAATAGATGCAAAGCCTGGGCCAGGGCTGAGGTCGGCACTCGGTCACTCACATTTGCTGCTGTTACCCTCTGGAACACTTCTGACAAGTGAGTTCTTTTGCAGCCTTTGGTTGGTAACTACAATTAAAAGAAAACAAGGTACTTTTCATTGCACTCGGGGTATGTGGAAAGGTTGCCTTCATAACGTTGACAAATTGAATGAGGAGGTTAAAGAGGAAGGCATGGAGAAGAACCAGGGGACATGGCATTGCTAGCAGCTGAGAACAAGATCCAGGCTAGCTGAGGCTGTGGCCCATTCCTGGAGCCCACTGCACAGTGCTTTCCACATTTCCCTATAGGCTTGCTTTCCAGAAGCTTCTGACCATGAATGTCTCCAGAAGCTGGACTGAGCATGGCAAGTGCTTTCTAGGAACTCACCCCACAGCCATGGCCATTGGTGACTGACCATGTGGGGATACAAAGGCTTCATCCACAACTCAAAACCAGAGAGGCAGTCTATACCTCATGCTTCCTTAGGACAAGGGCATATGGAAATTGGCCTCTGGATGAGGAGATGCTTTTCCCTACCAGCTCTCCATCAACCATTTCTTCTTCTCCAGGGAGCTCTTTCACAGTAAGCCCCTATATGGTGACCTGCCTCAGGCTGCAACTATAAAATGCAACCTTGAATTCTGAACCCAGGGTCTGAGCTCAGGAGCTGAAACTGACCTTTGAGGATAGTCCCAACCCTAGACACAAGCCCAGAGTACAGGCACAGGAGCAAGGGCTGGCTTCGCTTATCAGGACACCCTGTACCTGAAAATGCAGAATCCCCACGGTGGTCCAGGCCCCATAGATATTGTGCACTCAAGCAGAATCCTAGGGCTGTGTCCCCAGCGCCCAGCAGATCCCTCACACTCCTGGATCATCCCACACAGCCCACCCTTGGCTTGTGCTTCTCCTTCCTAACCCACAAGGGAGTAGGCGGCAAGAAGAGAAAGCTGAAATGGACCTCGTGTCAAAACAGCAAATTTAAGACCTTCAGGATGGCCAAAGAGCCACAACTCAGGAAGTATAATGATGTGAAATTGGGAAGAACGGGGAGTGAACTCACACTAAAGCGTGCGCCACACACACACACACAGGTTTCTGCTGTGCTATCAAGGTTTTAGAGCAGAAATTGCACAGGCCACAGGATACCCAGATTCCAGGCTCTTTGTGAAATAACAGTGAAACATTCATGTCCTCATAGTACGGAAGCCGAGTTCACATAAGTGAAGTGATATGGTCAGGATCCCGTTGCACAGTGGTTAGACACACAGCTGAAATCTGGGCTCCCTTTGTGCGCAAAGCCTGATCCACGTGTGGTACACAGTAGAGGGCCTTTCTCTGGGTAGTTTGGTTGAGGATCCCTGCTATATTAACTAGGACCCTAAGTAGGGGCTCAGACACTTTGTGCACTTCCCTTGTCCCCAATGCTGTGTGTCACCATACTCACATGTCACAGACAGCCCATGTGACCCACCCAAATTTCTGCTTCTAGTTTAGGTCCTGTTGGGTGGCTTGGCCAACATTCAGGCAGATAAACAACTTCTGGGTTTACTACCCTACCCTCACCCAGCATGGGAACCATTTCGGGTTCCTCAGGGCAGAGCACATTCTAGCAACAAGACTCTCCCTGCCAACCACCAGCAATTTATTTCTAAGGCTCAACACTGTTTAGACAGCGGCTCTGAACCACGACATTTACAGGCAAACGCTTAGCTGTGTGTTTCTTTGTTTAATCTTTTTTGCTTCTGACTCTGCTGCTTTTGTCTTCTTGTACCTTGTAATCATTTTGATTACAGCCCTGCACGAACTTTCCATGGGAGCTTGCCTCCGACATTTTACAGGCAAAAAAATAAAAATAAAAATAAAAATGCAATTGCCTCATCTGGTTGCCAGGGGCTCCAGTGAGTTTTCTGGGTATTTGTAGTTTGGAGGTTTATACTGGGGACCCCAGAGTATTGACTTGCCCACTCCAGTTGGGTGGTACCTACTGCCCAGGAAGAGAGCCCCATGGAGGCAGAAGACCACTTCTCACCCCCACCCATCACAAATTCCAGCCTTGAGCCTGTGCCTCTAAACATCTGATGCCTCAAGAAAACTGTTGGTTTTCCCCCAACATTGTAGAGTGGCAGTTATCAGGGGCTTGAGTGTCTCTCAAGATATATATATATAAAATAAACAACAAAGAAACCATGTTGAAAACAAAGCTAGAGGCAGGCTGTTATGCAGACACTGGACAGGGTGGGAGTTACTGCTTCCCACAAGGAGCTCTGAGCACTCTCGAAATACCCCGAAAAGACTGGTGGGTGGGTGTATGAGTGTGTATGTGTGTATGCGTGTGTGTGTGTGTGTGTGTGTGTGTATGTGTATGCATGTGTGTGTATGCGTGTGTGTGTGTGTATGTGTATATGTGTGTATATGTGTATTTGTGTGTGTGTATATATGTGTGTGTATGTGTGTGTATATGTGTGTGTTTGCATATGTGTGTATGCGTGTGTGTGTATGTGTATATGCATATTTGTGTGTGTATATGTGTGTATGTGTGTGTATATGTGTGTGTATGTGTATATGTGTGTATATATGTATGTGTGTGTATGCGTGTGTGTATGTGTATATGTGTGTGTGTGTGTGTGTGTGTGTGTGTGTGTGTAGACACAAAGGCAAGAAGGATGAAGCAGACAACCTGACCAAGGTCATTTGCAGGAACAGTTGGGCTACAGGGCCTGGGCCCTGACTCCTGGTGACTATGGCCACCTCAGAAGCTGCAGGCCTCACCTGGATATGTACTTGCCATTGTTTCTCTAGCTTTGCTGGTGCAGTAGACTATCTTTACCTCTTGCAGGAAGACACAGTGTCAGGAAGGTGTAGTCAGTATCAGCCATCTTTTGCAGGGTGACATATTGTTACAAACCTACTAACTTGAAACAGCACATGTGCTACGGCAGTTCCTGTGGGTCAGAAGTCGCAGCTTAGCCTTAGGTGGCAATCGTGCCTGGGGAAGGACTTGTTTCCCTATAGGACAACAGAGAGGCATGTCAGTCAGCACGCAGGGGTGACCAGGATCATGCTTACCACACACCTTCTCAACAGGCAAAGGCCATCAAGGCCACACAGCAGTGTGCTGTACATCTCACAGACCACAGCTATAACTCAGCCTGGGGGGCTACAGGCAATGCCATGAAAGAGTGGACTCAGAACAGGCACGAGAGTGAGATTCAGACCCACACAAGGTGTCTGGGACAAGAGGATGTGTCCAGCATGCTAGGGATAGCAGAGTCTAAAATGATCTCATTCCCACTCCTGTAGAGAAACAGAGTGGAATAGCCTGAGGCTTTATTTGGGTAGTAGGAAATGGGGGGGTCCTCTGCAGTTGTGGGAAGAGTCTATGAATTAAATCTAGAACACATCACTGCAGAAATGGTGACTCAGTTTCCCATTGTTGCAGAGCACAGTGCCTTAAAGCCAGTGGCTTCAGATAGCAGTTACATGGTCAGGACTGACAATTCTGGTTTGGGGGTCCCTCATGATCCCCAAGCTATAGCTCAGAGCTGTCAATATATAAAGACTGGCATGGACTAGAAAGGATTACTTCATGGCCCCACTCTCCTAATTGGCAGGTGGATTCCCCAGGAGCTCAGGTAAGTGGGAGGGTACCTGAGATGGAAATCACCAAGTCTTCTACAGTCTAATGACAGAAGTGACATCCCAGCAGCAGGGTCACCAGCCCAACTTTTTGTGAGATGGGATTCCATGGATTATGGCTACCTAGTGGTAGGACCTCAAGAGCCACACTGAAAGCTGATAGTCACAGGCCACCACCTATGAAATCTGTAAGGGTAAAAACAGAACAGTGTTCACATACAACAACTAGGTACATTAGCATCCCTTAGTCATGGCTCAGGTGTCCCTTATAAAACCCTCCCCAAAACCAAGGATGTAGGCATAATAAACTCATCATCCACCGCAGCAAGGAGACAGGCCTAGGGGCATCCAGGAGGAGCTGGAAGTTGATCCAGAAGAGACATAACCAATATCCTTGATCATAAGGATGGAAGGTCATGGAAGATCACGTTGCCTTTTCCCTCAGCTGCAGGTTGCCAATGAACAAGCAGGCAAGGCTTCTAACAGTTCTGAGGCATCAGTTTGGGTAGGGTCCTGAGTTCCAGCTTCTCCAACCAGCTGGCTCTGGAGGTGAACTGGGGACACATGTGTGTCTGCGGCCAGACCCAGATGCATTTGTACATTAAAGGCCCAGAGAAACTGCCTAGAGAGAAGAGGGGGCTCCCTTAGTGGGTTTCTACATAGCAGACTCATCTGAGCAGAGGGAGGTGATCATTAAAGAGAAATTCCTTGGCAGGAAGGCTCTGATCTGAAGCAGAGAGGACAGTCTGTGGTAAAGTTATGGTGGTTAGAGGCAGGAATCCAACATCAGATAGCCCAGCTCTCCTTCCTGACAAGAGATATAGTCCAGGATGCAAGGCCCTATGGATGGGAGCATCAATCCAGAAAAGATAATATCACCTTGAAATTGGGTTTGGCCCGTACAGAGTTGTCCCAGGGTTACTGGCTTCTGCCAGAGGACATGTCCTTATGCAAGAAAGATGTCACCAGATATGACCAAAGATATGGATTTAAGATGGGGACCTCTCCCCTGGCCCCAGGGCTAATGTCTATGGCCAAAGGCTTCAGTTCAGTTTGCAAAGTGAACCATTACCACCCTCTATGAAGAAAACTAGGGAGGGGGATGTTAAGCTAGAAATCTAGGAAACACCACAGTGAGACAAACAGGAAGAAACAGCTCCCTGCAGTGTCAAGAGCATCTTTTATAATGTGATATATGCCAAACTTCGCAATATGTATCGCTGTTGTGGTAATGGGACAATTACAATTCTCTCACTCTCCATAACAGGTCTCATTAAACCTAAGCAAACATTTGGTACTTAGGGGCTCTGCATTACAAATCTAATTAAGACTCCATAAAATGAAATAATTCAAGTCTGCAGTCAGCCATCCCATTATCTCGCACATATATGATTGCTGCTGTGTTATTAAACAACAACAAAGACAGACAAGCTCCAAATGGATCCATTCGTTTGTTTAGGAGTTGGCAAAACAATGTGAGACTCAATCACTTCCAACAAAGGCTCACATCCTCACCAGACTGTCAGCTGTGCGTTGCCTGTACTGGGCCAACAGCTTCATCATGCACCATCAAGGAGACTTGGAAGCAGAGCAGGAGATGAGTCTCTGCTGGAACTGGCTCCTCACTCTTTGCTCTGGAGTTGGGGTTCTGGAGATGAGAGAGAGAGAGAGAGAGAGAGAGAGAGAGAGAGAGAGAGAGAGAGAGAGGTCTGAACAGAGGCTTTTGAGAAGGACTCCTCAGGCAGCGGAACCCCTTCATATAGCAGAAGTCACCTTAAAACAAAAACCTGAAGGATGAGAAGGAAATGGCTCCCCAATTTGCCCCGGTCCAAAAGCTGAGTTTAGCAGAAGGAATGCGTCAATGCTGGGTCCTTTGGAAAAGTGAGGCTTCCTTTCTCTCATAGGCTAGTCACAATGGCTGTACCTTCAGGTCAGGGATCCTCATTTCCACTTCAGCTCCAGGCACCTGCCTAGAATTAGATGGCACTCACTATGTTTTTGAAACCTGAAGTCAAATCTAAGTTGAATCGGATGGACCCCTAGTTCCCTCCAAAATTGAGGCAGAGATTATCTTCCCATTGTCTTTTGATCACAGCACTACAGAGCGGTGTGTTTTCCTTCCAGCCCCTGAGCCCACATCACCTCATTTCTTTCTCACAGCTGCTACTTGATTCAAGCAAACAAGTGAGTTCTATTGCTGAGCCTTGATGCTTAAGTGTGGGGGTTGTTGTCCTCTTCAGGGAGAAAAGGATGGATTTCTTCTACTATAAACAGGCAAGACTGGAAATGCCTGTTCCTTTTCAAGTGTATATCACAGATACAGTGCCGCCATTCCTGTGTCTTCATATACATTGCTTCCTCCAGCGCCAGTGATGGGCTGACCTCAGGATGGCTCTTTGAAGTGAGATCTTAGGACCTAAGAACTAGAGCTGAGGAAAATTCTAGACAGGCACAGGCCCTGCTAGGTATGCCTATGGAGGTATATGTTCAGTGCTCACATTTATTTGTAGTATGAAGTTTCTGGCCCGGACTTTCTGGCCTAGCCATGGGGTTCTGGCCCACAGACCCGCAGTCCTGCAGTCCCACAGAGACACACAGATGCTTACATTAATTTTATGCTGATCAGTCTAAGGTCCAGGCATATAACTTGCTAACTCTTTACTCTAAACTAACCGTGATTCTTATCTTGTACAGACATGCGGCTTGGTACCTTTTCTTAGAGCAGCATAGTTGTCCTCTGCATCTGCTGGCTTCTCTGCTGGTCTTTCTGTCTTCTCTGCTCTTTTCTTCCTGTTCCCAGAGTTTTCCCAGTCTGGTAGCTCCGCCCATACTTCCTGTCTGCCTTCAGCCAATTAGCATTTTTATTAAAATAGCAGTCAGGACAATTATTTACAATGGAACAGAACACAATCCCACTACATTCACTTATAAGTCAGATCCAGGCCCAGCAAGGTAACCCAGAAGAGCTCCTGGAAGAGCTCAGGACTAGGGCTCATAAAGAAGCTGATCTCTGCACCCAGCTTGCTGACTCTGAAAACCTGAAGACAAGCTACTATCTAGGAGTCAGAACTCCAACCTTTCAACACATTTCAAAATCAGAGCACTAACACTTTAAATAGCAAGAGTAAATAGCATCGTCATGACTCCTGAAGGATGGATGCACCTGAGTCTGGTGGGAACAGAGCACATTCCAGGTCAAAGGCAATTGTAGAGATGTATAATGGATCACTATGTAAGTCAACCATTATTCTTCATATAGCCCCCAGTATCCATTCTGGCTGATCTAAGTAAGAAACAGTGAAAACATGTTTAGCAGTTTACAGAATTCCTAAGGAAAATATGGATAAAGGTCTAAGTGCCCACATAAAACGCATAATGATGAACATGGCTTGTGGAGATGCCCACTCCACAGCACCCTGGGAGAGGGTCTTGATTCTCTGGAAGCATTCCTACTATAGATACCTGGACACAAGAACTCAGTCATGGAAGAAACTGGAGGCTCCACCCAGGGTTGCATATATATATATATATATATATATATATATGCACATATATATCTCACATCCACAGTTCAGCTCCAGATCTTCTGATAATTAATCTGGAGGGAGTCAGGTTACACTGCAAGATCATCTGGGAGATGTGCACTTAGATATGCAGGTGGGATACTTTGTTAAAGTCATCTAGAAGGGACTAGAAGGTGACGAGCATGTCTGCGACACTCTCAAGTCTAGTTTGTGAATGATGACGAAAATGGGGAGATCAGGCTGCAAACCAGGATGGGTGACTAGCTGCTGTCAGCTGGACTTGTCATCACCATGACAAACAGCTGAAGGAAGGAAGGGAAAGGTGGGGAAAGAAGGAGAGAGAGAGAAGAAGGGGAGGGGAAAGGAGGAGGAAGAGGAGGGGAGGGGATGAGGGAGAGGAAGGCTTTGTTCATGGTTTCTGAGGCTGTGGTTCATCATGAGGAGAATGGTAGAGCAGAGCAGTTCACACCACAGCATCCAAGGAGCGGGCGTGGGGAAGAAGAGAGCAGAGAGGAGAGAATGCTGCTGGCTTTCCTCATGTTCCCCTAATTCCATCCAAGACCCTGCCTATGGGGTGTTGCTGCCCACATCCAGGGAAATCTCCCCACTTTGTGCACCCACTCTGCAAACATTTCAGACACACCCAGAGGTGCCCTTTACTAATCTCCTAGACACCACTCAGTCCAACCCCCTTGACAACCCAAATTAACCATCAGAGACAGCGTGTCAAGCTAAGGAAGAAGCCACACAAGGCAAACTGTTGTTTTTTTACATTTTTAAATAAAATGTATGTTATGTATATTTTTTAAATATCATGTCTACTCAATATAACTGTCAGAACTCTAATTTGACTATGAATAACTTTCTCCCAGAAAGGTTTTAAGTGCCAGCATTGCTCAGTGCCAGCTTCCTAGACACACGAAGCATCTTGGAATGACAGGGCTCAGTTCTCGTTGGTTCTCAAGGACCAGGCTCTGCTTGAAGTCACAAGAACATACTGTCTCTTTTGGCTTTTCTGGGTACCTCCTTTCCGAGTGGCCTGAGGTAAACCCCTTCTCCTTCTTCCTTTGTTTGATGGTGGCAACATATGACATGACATCACTCCCTCAGCTGTCTTAAATTAATCCCCCCTCTGCCTCACCAAAGGAAATGAAGCATGACTCAGTGAGAAGAAACCCTGTGTGAAGCTCAATTTTTTTTTAAAAAAAAAACACTGTTCTGTTATTTTTGAAATGTGTTAAAACGTTCATGAGAGAGAAAGGGCAAAGCCCCTTTAAGAAACCAAGCTTCAGAGAACAGCGAGAGAAATGGTGGCATGTTCTGGTGAGGATGAGCATGGCCCATGAAGAGCTCAGGGCACTGTCACTGGAGCAGAATGTGGTCACCCATGGAATGCCTCTACGGGGGGTTGGTGGAAACTTCGTAGAGATGGGAAAGAGAAACACGAGAGTAGGTTTTTCCTACATCCCCATTCTGACCTAGGAACAGAAATAGTTTGCTGCAAAGAAGTACTCTGGGAAGAAAAACTAGAGTTTCTGAGCCACAGTGGACTCCACATAATGCCAACTTGCAGGGGCTATGGCATAGCACCATGCTAGAGTCGCCTGGCAACTTGTGTGCTCTTCAGGGTTTCTAGTGTTTCCGATGAGACTGTGGGTACTGAAATAATCTTTTCTTAAAATGAAGGAGGTAAATTTAGGAACAGAATAAAGAAATACATAAATTATTTTTAAAATGCACTTTCTGGGAAAATTTTATGAGTTTTTACACTTGAACTTGTTTAATGTCAACGTAACTCTGTGACTAGAAAATGGAACACCCTTTTGAAGATGAGAAAAATGGAGGCTGGTGAAATGGTTCTGCAGGTTACAAATCAACAACAACTTGCAACAAAGCCTGACAACCTGAATTCAATCCCTGGAATCCACATGGCACAAGGAGAGAACCACCTCCCATTCTCTGACCCACCATATGTGCATATGGCATGTTTGCATGTGAGCACAATCACACAAAACAAACAAACAAACAACAAATAATGTGGTAAGGAAGGTCATTTAAAAAGGTCAGTTAATGAGCTATTGCCCCACAGTATATGCTGGAGTAAGGCAGAGAGCCATGCTGCACCAGATGGCAAGAACCATTCTTCACAATACAGAAGAGAAAGACTGGAATCACACTATGGTGTCATTTCCTTTAAGTGTTGCTTCAATTTCTCTTTCTCAAATTGCTGTACAAATGGATTATTTTGTTGTTGTTGTTGTTTCAATAAAGTGCATGCTTTAAATCTGAGATGCTCACCTATTACAGGTTTTGAATCCTTGCTACTAGCTGGTGGTGGTATTTAGTGAGGTTGTGGAAGCTTTAGGAGTGGTGGCCTAGCTTGTAGAAGCATGTCCTTAGGGTAGGGCCTTTGATGGATTATAGCCCCTGATTCCTGCTTCACTTTCTCTTTTCTGATCTGCCAGTATGTGAACGGCTACAACTGTATGCTTCTGCTGTCATTGCCTGAGATTTCTAGCAAACATTTCTTACCACAAGGGAATGAAATACCCTCCAAAAGCCAAAGTAAACTTTTCTTCTCAGTAGCCGCTTCTGGAATATATTTTATCATAATAATGTAAAAAATAACTAATGTAGAAATTGGTACCAGGAGTGGGGTTGATGGTGTTACTGTTACTAAATCTGATTTTGTTATTCTTTATCCTTTAGAACTTATTTTCTGGAAGAACTTAGACAGTCTGAAGAATGTGGGTTAGAAAAGTCCTATAATGCTATAGGTAGAGTTTAATAAGCCATTCTCATGAGTATTCAGCAGAGCAGAATCCTGATAGAAACACAGACAGTGAAAACCAGACTCAGAATGTTTCAAAGAGGGATACAGACTCTATTTAGAGTTGGTGAGAGGTCATCTCATCCAATTGAGTTATGTTGTGACAAAGAATTTACTCATAATTTATTTTCTCATAATCTGAAAATCTGAGGAAAGCTGAATTTGAAATAATGGACTAATTAATTTGGCAGATAAATTTTCACAACAGCATATCAGGCTGTGCCATGATTATTGATGTTTGCTTCTAGCCAAATTTATAGTGAGAACTGGGAATAAAAAGTAAAGCAGAAATATGTGAAAATCTATGCAGTTTGACTAAGAAAAGGGGTGTGTTAAAGATACAGATGAAATGATTGTGGGTAAGATAGTTGGAACTGTTAAAAATATTAAAACAGTTTTTAAAGAAGCCATGCACTTTGCCATGTGGCAATAGAAAAGGTATTTGAAAGTGAAATTCTCACCCACCAAAGGCTCTAGAACATAAAAAAAGAAGCCCCTTGCCTGAGGTGGGAGGAAGGAAGTGGTTTTGAATGACCAGCTCAGCTACCACCTAGATTCACAGCTGGGCCTTGGGTTGGCACACCTTAACATCGAGCCAATCTAGGACCTGTGGAGCTCAGGAAGGGACTGGTCCTGTGGAATAATGCCAGCCGGATCTCCATGACTCAAGGTGGGCGTGGCCTATCCCAGAAGAGTCCTGGCTAGGATCCAGTGATGATGATGTCAGAAACCAGAGGCCTTGAATCAGATCAGTGGCTCATTGCAATGAACGTTTGCCAGCAAAACTGATTGGACAGAAGGGTATACTATGTGACACACTGCTCCTGAAAGCCACCAAGACAAATGAAGATGTGTTGGGAGGCAGAAAAAAAGGAGAAACAAAGAGGTATGGGGGGTGTTGTTTGTTTTGTTTTGGGGGGTTAATTTGTTTTTTGTTTTTGCTTGGTTTGGTTTGGACTTTTGTAAATTTTTTGAAGCACTGTAGGTATAACAGGAAGAGATGGGGCAGACAAGGAGGTAAGCAGATTTAGGGTGCATGCTGTGAAATTCCCAGAGAAAAAGTGGGAGTCAATTTGAAGGTCATTCCTTTAAAGAGAAAGAGCTATAGACTACTTTCACAGTTCAGCCACACAGAAGGTCAGAGGCCCTGGCAACCAGGGTCAAAGGGGCTTGGCTACTTCTCAGCCTGGCAAAACTCGAGGTCATCCACATGATGCTCATTTGGCAGGCAGGCAGGATGTAAGAGTTATGGGGTCATGGAGGCTTGCACTAAGATTTTAGGAGAAAGCCTAACAATCCAGGCAGTGAGTAGTATGGTCAAACTTCCTTTAAATAGCCTCTGACAGGGTAAGAAACTATGAGGATTAATCCTAAGCTTCAAAGAAGACCCCTGAGTATTAGAGATACCAGGAATAGAATCTACCAAAGAAAGCTGTAGGCACAAAACATAGCCAGCCCAAGAGAGAGGCCATATCTACCTCAGATGGCAGTGCCATAGGCATGAAACATATCCAAAACAGAATTCTGGGGTGATGCCATTGTGTGTTCCTCATCCTGGACATGGAGCTACAAGATGTAATGGCTGTGCAACTAGGCTTTTGTTTTGCTTTGGTCCAGTCCTTTTTTTTTTTTTTTACCATCCCATTGCATTATGGGATAGTGGTAAGCTTTTAGGAGCTGCAAGAGGATGCTATGGTTTGAATCTGAACCATCCCCCATAGGCTCAAGCTTGGAATGCTTGTTCCCCAGCTGCTGATGCTGTTTCCAGTTGTGGAGTCTTTTGGAGGTGCAGTCTTGCTGGTGGAAGCTGATCATGAGGAGCGGAGCGGGCCCTTGAAGGGTTCTAGTCTGGCTCTGTCTTTCCTCTCTGCTTCCTGGACTGCTGCATCACAGGCTTGTATACTGAGATGCTCTCTCGTACCTTGGCCATGACGGACTGAGATCCCTTGAAATCATAAGCCCAGTAAGCCTTTCCTCATGTAAGTTGTTTCAGTCAGATACTTTGCCACAGAAATGGAGAGGAGTGTCTTACAGAAAATAACCTAGAACTCAGGATGTGGAGGCAGGTGGATCTCTGTGGGTTTGAGGCCAGGCTATGTAATGAATTCCAGGACAGAGAGAAACAGGGAGAGAATGAGGGAGGGAGGGAAGGAGAGAGGGAAAGGAAAAAGAAAAGACCTTCAAAAGTAATCCCATCTAGAAAGCTCTTGCCCCGCCACACTCATTGCTGGGGGCAAGTATGCAAGTGTAGATTACAGAGCACAGCAAGACATCTCCAAGGCTTTGCCAGTGTAGCTCTGCGGGATCTGAGCCACCTCTATGGGAAGCCCTAACCAAGGGAACAAATCTTCTGGCTCGGGAGCATTTAGTTGCTCCTGCACTCCCTGATGCCCCTCACCCAGGGATCAGACCTCATATGTCTCAGAGGCTGACTTCAATATGTGGCTCTTAGCACATCCCAAAGCCAGCCGCTAGATTAACTCCCTCTGTGAGACCTCATCTCCACGTGAGGAGATGCTCTACAGTGCCCACATCTAGGTCATAGACATCTCCGGTACCTTATTTTACATCCTCCACCTGCATCATTGAGCTTCTCATGCAGGTCAGGCCTCTGAAAACCAGGCTCATGTGCTTACTGTATCTGAAACTCAGGACTGGAGAAATTCTATAACCAAAATATTGTTACCACTCAGATGGACACATCCCTTGAGCTTGCTTTAACCACAAAGCAGGTGTCCCTCCCAAGGCTGCTGTTCTGGACAAGGCTGACTCTACCAAGGGCACTTGGCACCATGTGGGGAGGGGGGGGAAGGAAGTCCAGGCAAAGGTATACACTATCCCTCCATCTTAGAGCCCTGATCCAAGTGTCTACCCTAAACTGGCATCTAGACTCTGTCTCTGCTTAGATTGGTGACTTCTTTCCTCCAAGACTGAGACACCAGTTGTGATAGTTTTTGATCAACTTCGTACTAGGAGCCAGGGTCATTTGCAAAGAGGCACCCTCAACTGAGAAAAAAAAAATGCCTTCACCAGATTGACTTTTTGGAAAGCCTTGATTAATGGTTGATGTTGGATGGCTAAACCATGGTGAGCAGGGCTACCCTTGGACAGATTGCTCTGAGTGTTATAAGATAAATAGCTGAACAAGCCAATAAGAAGCATTCCTGTATGGCCTATGCCTCGATTCCTGCCTCCAGGTTCCTGCCTTGAGTTTCTGTCCTGACTTCCTTTCACGATGGACTATGAATGATTAGAACATGTGAGGCAAATAAACTCTTTCCTCCCCAAATTACTTTTGATCATGATGTTTTATGACAGCAACAGAAAGAAAATTAGGACATCAGAGGAGGTCACCATGGGCTTATTGTCATGGCATGAGCAGGGTGGAGATGGTGTACAACCAAAAAGATGTCAAATGCAGATTCCCAGTCATCTTTAAGGTTCTGGGGCATGAAGCCAGCCATGAGCAGTCACTAACCCTAGGAAGAGACTGCAGCCATCTCTTACCTCACCTCTCCATCTGCTGCTCACAGGGAGTTCAGAGGTAGAGCAGAGGGGATGCTGACCCTGGCTTCCACACAACACTCTGCAGACAAGCCTGCTGGACATGGGTACGGGTGGATGCTGGCATCTGAAGCATGTAGCCATCCTGGCATTAGCTGTCACCACTTGTGACATAGCCTCAGATCTATCCACTGTCACTACCTGGGCCCAAGCCAGCCTGCCATTATGAGAGGCTCCTGTAATAATCTGCACATGGGCTTTGTGGTTCCATGTCACCTTTCTGTTTATGTTATGCCACCAAAGGGGCCCTCCAAGAGGTGCCTGCAATGGACTACCTGCCTGCCTCCTTCCACAAAGCTAACACCACCATCCCTATCCACAAAATGAACACCCCTCTACACATACACACTTTAGCACAGAGTCAGATGGGACACTTTGGGTCTGAGCTCTGATCTTGGCAGGTGTCCAAGGCCTCCTTTACTCTCTGTCAGAGCGTCCTGGAGCAGCCCACTCCCATCATATCACCAAGTACCACAACAACCCTTCAAACTGTGCCCTATGCCACCCTTTCAGAGCCCTGAGCGCCTACCTAGATGTGGGCTTGGCTGTGTCCTCTGCATACCCATCAGAACGCTCCTCCATCTACAGCCAGGTCTGCACTGTGAAAAAGCACACCTTCCTCCTCCCCAGCACTGTTCACTGAGCATAGCACCCATGCAATGGATTCAGGAAGACTCTGTCCCCTGGGAGTCCCTGCTCCTACACGCTATAAGATGGGCCTGAACACCCACAGGCCAGGGGGAATGGCAAACTGTCCTGGATCCACCAAGCCTGGCCAAGGAGAATGGCAAACTGTTCTAGATGCCTGGGCCAATCACTACAGTGAGTTCCATTCCTAGGGAAGCTGCCAGTGCTTGTTTGCTTGCTTGAGCTGATGGCCTTAGTGCTTATTATGAGGCAAGCAGCCCTGGATCCGCCTGTCTGTGTCTCACGATAATCTTGGGACAGGGTGCTATTATCCCTGGGCAAGCCCATCAACGCTTTGACACTAAACACTATCTGCATGCAGAACCCTATCCCTCTCCCCGAAGTCCTCCCCCAGACTCACCCTTCCAGATGCATTAGCCTATCTCTGTTTCTCTCACTGCTTCACCTTCAGCTTTGCTCAGTGGGCAGTGCCATGCTCCCCTGACCTGAACCTGGAGTGTCTTCACTCCAGCTCGGTTCGAATATCTAGTCAGTCTCTTGATCACACCCTTGCCTGCCTATCTTATCTCTACCTGCATGTCCATGCTCCATTCAGCTACACTGACCCTGGTTCAAACCCATCACCCCTCCACTGAGACCCCCCCACTCAAAACGTAGATCCTCACCATGGCCCATGGAACCCAACAAGACCAGAGACACTCCTGTCTTTAAAGGTGGATCCTGTCTCTGAGATGGACACTTCACCAAACATCCACATCACTGAAGCCCCTAGAGGAGGGAGCATCTACAGAGATGTGGGGTACCTTCCCCATCCTGTGTTCCTCTGGGTAGTATGTACCACTAGGAATTTGTCTGCCACAACTGTAAAAGACTTCTGGAAGTCTGGATCCGTGGAGCTCACTACAGCGGCTACTACCTCATAGGCACTTCAGAGTTGAATGAGAAACATGAATCAATTTCAGTTTATCAGATGAAGGGAAGTGTATAAATAGACCAATTATTTAAAATCACACAGCAGATGAGTGGCTGACTCAAGCCCAGTCTGAAGCATGGATACCTGCTGTGACTTGCCCACTAGAGACCACATGCTATGACCCTCCCCTCTATGGGATCCTATGAAACCTTTGTCCTTAAGTAGCACGTGATGGATTCAGAAGTTACTGTGCCTCTGATGTGTGCTGTGGACAAAGGAAGCAGGAAAGTATGTGAAGTATGCCATGGGGAGGGACTGAGCTGGAACACAGGGATAGGCAGACTGTGAAAAGGTGTTAAGAAAAGAGGATCATAGCTCAGGGTTGTTTATGCATGCCTCTATGTTTATTCATGAGCATGTGTATATTGCCTGCGTTGCATATGTATGTATACATGTGTGTTCTTATGTATGTATTATATATTTCTATATGCTTGTCTACATTTGTATATATTTATATATGATTGTATATGTGTGTATATATTTGTATACACTTATATATGTTTGTGCATATGTATGTACATATATTGCTTATGTGAGTGGAAAGTACTGGTGTGGTATACATATAAATGTGTGTCTATATATCTGTGTATGTATGTATGAATATATGAGTACATGACATTATATATAAATTTGCAAATGTATATATACACAAAAGCATTAGTTATGAATATACATGTATAGTATGTTCATGAGTATGTGTGAGTCAGTGTGTGCCTATGTATGTGTGTTACACACACATGAGTTGTGTAAATGGCCATGTTCTTAGATATGTGTCTGTCTGTATTCATATGTAGGAAGTGTATGTTTCTACATCCTGTGGAGAACAAGTGTGTCATATTTTTAGCCTGTAAAATTGTGTACTTTTACATGGCCTACATGTCTCCACAGAGCCTGAAGCCTATAGGGCCCTCTGGAGACAAGCCTCCACAGACTCCTGCTCTGAGATTTTCCATAGTCTTGTGTGGATCTTGTTGGAGTCTCAGGAGATCTGGAAGTGAGAATGCTTTCAAATGCCACAGAAAAGTCAGATCTCAAAGACCCAGAGATGGATCACCTCCTCACCTTCTCACAGGCAAGTCCTATTGAATCTGAGGTAAAAATGACAGTGGCTGCCTGTGAAGACCATATCTGGGCCTCAGAGGCCCAGCCACAGCCTTGTCATCCTTCTCAAATTCCTGAGATACTGAGGCTCTCAGGCACAGGAGATAGTTAGCTTCTTTGATGGGGCTGATCCATGGAGTACCACAGACCTCCTCCTGATCAGGGAGTTCAAGGAAGTGGGTACAAAGGGCAGAGGAAAGAACACCTCCCGGAAGAGGGTCACCTCAGCTGACATTGAGGTCTGAAAGTCAATTCAGTTGGCAGATACTCTACTGGGCTTCATGGGCTCACTGTACACAGACATACAGGCAACTCCTGTACACACATGAGTGTGCACGCGCATCTGTAAGAAAACATGCATGCGTGTATACACACCACCTGGAACACACACATATACACCGGCATGCTTAGTCACACACCTGTGTCCACACATACTCATGTACTCACACTATCACTCTTGTGTACATGTGTACATGCACACACCCTATCACACACTCACATTCGCAAACACACCTGGAGCCCCATCTTCTCGTTTCTAAGTGATTTGTGTTCCAGTGAGTCTACCCAGCCACTCTGCAGAACCACATTATCATACTCACCTCTTCTTCCATGGAGCAAAGAAATAAGGTGTCCTTCTGATGTGCCCTGGGGCTGAACACTCTGTTCCTCACGCTGGGGCCTAGTGGAGCTAGGGTGATCAAGATTTCTGCTTGTCTATCTCTGACTGACCTTGCGCAGTAAAACCCAGGGACTGGCCTTGCCTGTGTACTTGCCAAGCCTTGCGGGGTGCTGAGAATCCAGCTCTCTTCCCAAGGTTGAGCAGAGCTCTGGGCAGCCTTCCAGGTTCTCACAGCAGACTCAGCAAACCCAGAAGTCCCTAGTTCCCCTGGAGCAGATAGTAAGAAGACATTCCAAGGTCCCAGTCAGGCCCAGACATCAGTGGCCCACATAGGCCTTGTTTGGGAATTCAAATTCAGAATGTTGTTAAGCTAAGTAGAGCCTGAAAGCCCCTGAGAGGAGACTCAGGCCTGAACCGAGAGACAAACATCAGGCATTTCCAGAGGAAGATCCAGTAAGAGGCCAGTGCTAAGTCTCTTGATCTGTGAAGAGGCTAGAGGCAGGCCCAGATCTGTGAACAATATAGCCCAAGACACAGGGGTGGGAATGTTCACCATACTACATAGTCACCTCAGTGAGAGGCACATGCACCCCAAGTATACTTCCACAGAGAATTCTAGTGAGAGGTACCTAAGGTGGGACAGGTACTTCCACAGAGGCAAACACCCAGGCTGTATGGATGCTTAAGCCTGAGAGCTGTGATATATGGCCCCCAGTGCCAGCTTGAAGGTTTGTTTAGTACAGCCCTGAGAGGCTGAGGGCTCCTGTTGGGTGGCTTACAGGATGGCTGCACCCACGGGGTTGACTGCAAAGTGTATTGGGGGCTACAGACTTGCCAGAGACCACAGAGGTGCAAGTCTCAGTTCTGCCGTCTGATGAAGCACATTTCCAAGGGCTTCTGATGAAGGGTCACCCAGACCAAAGGAAAAAAACAAATGCAATTCCCGATGCTCCCCAACCCCTCCTTACTGGCTTTGAGCCAGTCCAGAATGCTGACAGGGGGTCTGTCCCAGTCTGGAGGCTGGATGTTCCAGCCACAGCACAGATCATGAAGAGATGGCACCAAGGCCCGAAACGAGGCCTGCATGGGGTTAGGGAAAGAGGCTGCTCAGCCTTCCAAACAGCACGGTCACATTTTCCCAGGAAGTTTTTATAAAGAGTTTGGGAAGATGTGGTTATTTCTTCCTAAAATTGCCCAGAGTCCTAATTATAAGACACAGAGTTCGTCTCAGTTCCCTGAAACGTTATGAAAGAGCTAAATGAATGTCAGGCTTCCTTTTATAAAAAGAAACGAGAAGAGAGTACACAGATTAAAAAGAAAAAACCTAAGCAGAGGAAATGAGCTAAAGAGGAAGGCTGGGGTGCAAACACCCCGAGCGAGCAGCTGGTAGAGCAGGGAAGGAGCTGGAGTGCCTCCCTGGAAAGAGGGCCATTCTGCTCTGTTGATTTTTCTTGTTGTCACAAAATAAGCAACAAAAGCAACTTTGGGTAGAGTGGTTAGCTTCTAAGGAGATACAGTCTAGCCACCAACAGAAAGACAGCTGGTCACATTGTAACCAGTGAGGAAGCCAAGAGCAAGGAATTGTTTTTCTCCTATTCAGCTGTAGACATGAGCCATCCTGTGGTAGACATGTTGGCTATTCTCATACCCACCTAGGCTGATCCTACTTGGCCTTTCTGACAAATTTCTCCATCTGCTGGCCCTGAATCTGCCCTTGACTTTTTTTCCTCATTTCACTTTTCCTTGAGTCAAGGCAGCCCTTCTTGGAGTCTAAAAAACAGAAATGTGCACCATCGTCTAGTCTAGCACATGTCCCAAGAGCACTGGTGACCTCCCAGACCTAGTCTACAGCTACTCATGGATGCTCTGATGTACACACTCTTCCAGATACCTGTCATGCCTGCCATCTGGCTTGGGTGTTGCCATGTCCATCTGTAGGTCAACCTCTGACAGGCTGTGTCCTCACCAGGAACATCAAAAGGAGAAGTTCACCCTCATTACTAGACAGATGCCAATGGTCATGTTGGCATGCAGCAGTCAATAAAATGAACCAAAGTCTTTCAGGTGACTCCCCTCCCCATGGCTCCCTTTTCAAATACCTGTCTATCTTTCCCAGCTTTCCACACCCATGGTGATTATTTCCTATTATCTACCACTGGGCTGAGACAGACACTAAGACATTTCTGAAGTTTGTGAACAGTGTTATTTCTCAACTATGTCTGATGCCTGTATAAGGGTAGACAAGGGCCCTGAGATACACTTCTTTGTTGACAGGATTGGGGGATGGATGGGTGGAGGAAGCTGGAGCTTTCAAAGAGCTGAGGATTCTTGTATTCCACCAAAATGTGGCAGAACAGAGGTCCAGTCCCACCACACTGGCACCAAGATGTCACAGGAAGACATCAACTGCCCCTTTGGCAGGTCCATATTGCTGTTGACTCAAGACACCTAGAAGAACTAGACGAACACAAAACAAGATCCAACCCTTTCCTCCATGGAGAGGCGTAAGCTCTGGTTGCTGGAACAATACTGAAAAGAAACTTCTAATGTCACTCTGGAGTCTGAAGGCCACCATGAGGCAATGGTCCACTACTTCCTAAGAGCAAAATCTCCCTCCATCCAGGTGAGGGGAAAAAAACCCATTGGATACTTCTGTCCCAAGGGAAGTGTGCCACACTGCCTTAGTACAGTAGCACATTTCAAGGTAGTCAGACTCAGAGACTGAGAGGTCCGGAGACCATCCCTTCATGTCTTTTGTTACGGGAACTTGGGTTGTCTTGGGGTTTTGATTGGTTCTGTGGGCATGTGAACCCCTAAAAGAAAACCAAATGTATGCTTACTTTATAAGGGCAGGCTTACCTGTGTGAGAGTATCTAATGAACTAGTTGATAAAATTAATCATTTTATTTCTTTGACTTGAATTAATACAGTGATAGATGGTTTCTCTAGAAGACTTGCATTTTATGTTACATTTGTCTACAAGATGGTTTGGGGAAAGACAGATTTCTGGATGAATAACCTCGTTTTCCAAGTCGCCTTCTTCCTGGACCACCTGGGTACTGTGGAGTCTTTCCTTTTCTGTAGCCTGGATTCTTATTTTCTTCACTGTGGGTTCTAAGGAGCCCAGGTGCACAGTGGCACAAATCAAGAGGACCTGGTCTGGGGGGAGTGTATATAACTGGGGTCATTTGGCCTTACCTCAGACTATCCTTCACTTCTACAGCAAGGCTGCATCTGAACCATCATGCCTCCAGTCCCTCACACAGCCCTCCTAGGTCCTCACATCCATAACCCCCATCTCACACACTCTCACCCTTATAGCCCCTCACACCCACCCCTCAAACACACACACTTCAAATGTCCACATACTTCACACATATACCTCAGACATCCTCACATTCAGTCACACACATCCTCCTCAGACAAGCTCACACACATTCACACAGGTCATCAGAAGCAGCATGCCCAACAGCTACAACTGAGGATCTGCTTTGGTGACACATCCAGGTGGTTTCTTCGAAGACTTTGGTGATTTTGCAGCACCCATATTGCTGGGTCCTGTGCTTCCTCATACTGATGTCTAGACACTTTGTATCTTAGGGACCGGTCTAAGTTGCATGTGGGGTCTGTTACTTTCTGTCATGCTTCTCCCTGCTGCCCAAGAGTCTCCATCCCTCAGAGAGTTACACAGAGAGATTCCAAAAGGATCAGTCTAGTTCTGCCCCTCACAAATATCCACCATCCCCATACACTCTGCATATCACCTTTTCCTTGCTTGGGTTGTCTGTCCCCCTCGTCTCACTGGCACTTCCCAATGGACTCTTTGCAAAACTCCCAGGAAACAACCAGTGGCTGAAACATAAACCACATTGTCTCATGGGTCTGGCAGAGCTCTGTTGTAGGAAGAGACATTGGCTGCCAAGGTAAAGGCACCGGTGGCTGACATGTTGGAGTGGGTAGGGGTGTCCTAGGGCACTGCCATAGTTAGGCTGATTCACTTGGAAAAATCTAGAGAAGCAAAACCCAAACTGTGAAGCCACTACCCAAAATGGTTGCTAAAAATGCTAAATCTTCAGTTGGAGATTGGAAAGAATCCTGGAGAACGGAGTTAGAGTCACTGAGTCTCATTCCGGGAGACATAACTCAACAGGAAGGGTTCTGATCCTGGAGTGCAACTGTGTTGTCCAACCTCAGGAAGGAATCCACTCTGCAAACCAAATCACACTCCCAGAGATGTGAACAGCAGGAACCGTAACAGGCGAGAGCCAAAAATACTGTGGTGATCCCTTTCATTTGGAAGCATGTTAAATAAGTGAATCAGCCAGAGCAGAAACTCAAATATCCATTTTAAGGAATTTTAAAAGGGAAAGTTTGGCAGCATGAAGGGGAAGCTGTTGCAGGTGTACACTGTCTTGGCCAGTTTGTTCCGAGCTGGGGACAGAACCTAGGGCTTCACATAAGCTAAGTGTAAGCATTATGACAATTGAGACCAGAACACACTTCTTGAGTCTGGAGGATGCGGGGCATGAGGCTTCTGGCTGAGGGGAGGACACAACCAGTACGGGGTAGGCATCAGCAGCAATGGTGAGGAGGAGGAGGAGGAGGAGGAAGAGGAGGAGAAGGAGGAGGAGGAGGAGGAGGAAGGTCTCAGACAAGCAGCATGGTGGGGCCAGTGAGCAGTTCTACCCTGAGTCCCTGAGGTCAGCCCAGACCAACCTGACTACTGCCTTAGCATCTGGATCCCACAAGGATTGCTCAGGAAATGCTCCATCAGAACCTGGCTGATGTGCAGCTCAGTTTTATTAATGCTTCAGGAGATGTCCCCAGGAACCTGGCATCTTACCTCAACTCAGTCATCCTGACTGCTACTCATTGTCACAGTGCACACTTAAGGACATGGAGACCGGGCAGTATTTAAGGAAGAGTGCAGCAATCCACAGATAGTGATTTCTGTCCTCAGCACAATCCAGCCCTGACCCTGGAAGTCCAGAGTAACCAAGAGAGAGATTCTAGACTTGATCAACATGCATTCCCAATGCTGAGGGGCTCATACAAGTTCAACTGTGGTTGAAGCTTCAATTCTCCTCACCCCACCTGCCATGCCTCCACCCTCATGCCTCCACCCCCACCACACGACACACACACTAGCTTCAGAGCCATCAGCTGATTATGTTCCCCCCCTTACAGGATAGTTGCTCTTCTGGGCATTTCCACTCTACAAAAGTCGAGCCAACCACGCACTTAAGATACATGTACTTTTTTTCTGCATTAATCTACTTCAGTAAAAAGTTTTTTGCATGCTACATTTCAAGACAATTTTGTCAAGAAAGGCCTTCTAAGCAGTTGCTTACTCTTTCCCTGAAGCATTAGGCATAACAGCCTTGGTCCTCTTAAAATCAGGAACACATATAAAGAATAATGATGCTTTATGGCAATTTATTGGGCAGTATTAAAGCACCCGTGGCAGCTCTCTAGAACAGATGTAAATAAGCTTTCAAGATAGTCCAGGAAGATGCGGTATTAGTGGTGTAACAGGGGCATTGTGTTGTCCAGGAAAAGATACACTGGCAGAAAGCTGGTGTGGTTTGCTTTCTATTGCTGTGATAAACATCATGATCAAAACCAACTTGGAAGAGAAAGGGTTTATTTATAGTTATAGTTTACAATTCACTATGAAGGGAAGTCAAGAACGTGGATGCAGGAATTGAAGCAGAGGCCGTGGAGGGATGCTCCTTACAGGCTTAGTTCTCTGCTTTGCTCATCCTGTTTTATATAACCCAGGGGTAGCACCACTCACAGGGGTTTGGGCCCGCTTACATAATCGTTAATTAAGAAAATGTCTCCAGACTTGCCCACAGGCCAGTCTGGTGGATATATCTTCTAAATTAAGGTTACTTCTTTGCATTTGACTCTGGTTTGCTTTAAGTTGATAAAAAGCCAACCAATATACCAACATCAGATGAACTTCAGCAAAGCAAGAAAATGTAGCCAGAGGTTTCTGGCCCATTCAGCCGTGGTCCAGACCTACAGTACCACAGCCACTTAACCCAAATAATAACTCAGACACTAATACTAGTTACAAACTCAGGCTTATTGTTAGCTAGCTCTTGCATTTAACCCATTTCTACTCATCTATGTTTTGCCACATGACATGTGGCTTACCTGTACTTTTATATCTTGCTCTCTTGGAGGCGGCTTGCAGCATGTCCCCTGACTCCGCCCCCTTCATCCTTCATCTATACTTGGAATTCCTTCTGCCTTGAAGCTGCTTCGCCATAGGCCAAAACAGTTTCTTTATTATCCAATGATAATCCGCAATGTACAGAAAGACATCCCACACCAGGAAAAGCCAACTGACTGGTGTTGGCTGAGGTCCCAGTGGCAAGCCAGGGTCTAGCCTATGCCATCTCTTCTCACCTTGCTATATCTCCTGAGAGTAGCAAACTTCAGGAAATATCCTAGACCATGAATGTCACAGGTCCTCTGATGTGAATAGACGGGTTTCATGGGTGGAGATGGCCTCTCCTAGGTGCAACACCCATGGGCTAAGATGGTATCAGATGTGTCCACAATGATGTTTCATCCACAAGTCTTCCGCAAAGATACTCTCTGGCCTTGCTTTATATGCTTTTGAAACCAATTAAAGCAATTATAAGACAGGTGGAGAGAGTTTCACACCCTCAAACCCAACATGGGGCTTGAATTTAGAAATTTTAAAAGCAAAAGAAATTGAAATGAAAAAAAATTTTAGCTTGAACTTTTTCTAATAAAATGCTCACAGCTTGAAACACAGCCGCTGTTAACTTTGGCGGAGGCCCCTGCCAACCCTTCCCAGGCCATCAGTGCATAAACACAATGTAATATAGTGATTCAATTTTCTAAAGAATTGGTTGGCAATTAAACAGGATAGTTGAGAACAGATATTAAATTCCAGAGAGAATTGCCATTTAAACTTTAACTTTTCTAAGTAACAAAGGGGAGTGGGAGGGAACAGCAAGGAAGCCTCTCCTGCCGTTCAGTGAGAAAATTATAAAAATTGAGGTCAAGTGCCCTTTGGGATTCTTTAAATGAATCAGTGACCTTGATATGGTGATAGACAGCATCAAGGGCATAAGGGCTGTCTGGCAGGGTGCTTAGCTTTCTGTGTTTGCTTTTATCCCGATTAGCAGTTCTGGGATAGCCAGGGAATTCTTGGTCCATTGGCTATGGGTCATTGGAAGAACCGACTGTTGTAAACAGGCAGATCTAGAAATTCAGTGCGTCTGCTGCGGGGCAAATGTGCGCACAAGAATTGTCCCACCCCAGCTCTGTGGTGTGCTTCCCCTAGGAACAGTTGGTTAATTCCTCTGCTAAAAAATGGCCATGTGCCGAACGGACACTAGACACTGAGGGTAAAGGAGACCATGGAAGAGCTCTGCCTTCATGCAATGAGGGAACCCTGTGGGGACTCAGGTACCATGCATAGGACTTCAGGGAGCATCTGTGAGAGACCACAGGGAGTAAGTTAGCCCCGGTGGTGCCATAAGGGGTTATACCTTAATTATAAGCAGTATCAGCCTATGAGTTGGAGTTCTGAATTGACTGAGTGGGAAAGGGAAAGCTGAACATAAGCAATTCCTCATTCTTTGATTCTCCACCGCAGGGGCAAAGCCATCAGGTGTGCCAAACTTCTGCCAATCCTCTGCCATGGTGGACCAAACCTTCAGCCTGTGAGCCAAACAAATCTTTTATAAGCTGCTTTTTATTTACTTTTTTTTGTTTTGTTGTTTGTTTGTGACAAGGACTCTCCTCTATCTATAATACAGCCTTGGATGGTCTGAAATTTGCTATACAGACCAGGCTGGCCTCCACCTGCCTCTGCCTCCTAAGTGCTGAAATTAAATTGCCACAAAATTTGGATTTAAGTTGCTATAAAAATATTTACTTGTATTCATTTAATTGCATGTGCATAGGTATTTGTGTGTGTGTGTGTATGTATGTGTGTGTGTGTGTGTGTGTGTGTGTTTGCCTGCAAAACTCAGAAGAGAGCATCAGACAATCTAAAGCCAGAGTTATATATAGATGGTTGTGAACATCCTAGTACGGGTGCTGGGAATTGAACTTGAGTCCTTTAGAAGAGCAGCAAGCATTCTTTAACCACTAAGCCATCTCCATAGCCCCTAAAATACTTTTGTCTGCCTATTTTAATCATTGAAACAGGAAATGTAACTAATACAGTCCCCTCAGAGACTCCAAAGTGTCCCAGGGAAGCCCATCTTTTGGGCAGGAAGCAGGCCAGGCTTGGCTTTTCTACTAATGAGGCCACAGCACCAAAGTGATCAGGGGTTGTGCCATCCAAGCCTCTTAGGCTGGTCAGTCTTTGTACTCCAAAAGCAAAAGTATCATAGACAAGTGATCTGAGGTGCCTTTGCCTGAATTGCTACCCATGCTCATCTTTACATTATCACCAACAAAGGAAAGGTAGAAAGCAACAGACCCCATTGGGACCAGGAAGGACAGGAAGGCTGTTACAGGACACAGGCTCTTAAAGGGTTAGTCCCCAGCCTCTTTACAGCCTAATCGCCCCTTGTGCATGGAGCAGTTCTGTCTTTGTCCAACCCAAGGTCTTGTCTGGAGATGGAGAGATGTGGGGATGATGATGGCATGCTCCTGCCGTTATCCCCTGCTCCTCCCCACTCTCTTCCCCATCCTTCTCTCTGTGGCTGCACACCGTCCTCCAGATCACTGCTCCTTTTCCCTTATTGGCTCTAACAGCAGCGCTTGCATATCTTTTACCAACAAACACAGGTCAAAGCGCATTTGCTGAAGTCAAAATAATTAACTGGAATAAAGAAAACACATGGCTTCGGAAACAGCATGGTGAACCACGCCACGCTGTAGAGCAAGCATAGCTCAGCTCACTAGCTGAGAGTCTGGGAGTCATTGATGCTCATATGAACAAAGATACACTCACCTGCCAGGGCACCCTAGCACTCGCCAGCTCATGGTACCCAGAATGTGAAAGATGCAGGAATCATCATGCCTTAATGGATGGGTACAAAGCTTAAAGAAAGCTATTTTAGAGGCAGATGGAGCTGTGACTTCAGAGATGAATCAGTACATTGCAGGTCAGCCTTAAACACTGTGTGCATATAGAATCTGCCTGGAGCTGATTTAAGGAAAGGCTCTATACCAACCAGAATGGGCACGTGCTGAAGATGCATTCATGCCATTGCTGTGAAAACCAACACATGGTGATGCTGGTATGAAGAACGTTGAAGAGCTGGTGGCTATAGCCAATGGCAAGAGAATGCAGAGCAGAAATGGTTGGGTAGGATGTAGCATTGGCTGGTACCCTAGGGTCAGAATCCTCTCTGCTAGGGACAGGCACCATTTGAATCCCTACTCAGTTCACGAGCCCTTCAGTAACACTGTGATGGCTCAGAAGTGTCAGCTATTTCTTGGGAGTCTATCCCATCATGCTCTGCTGCAGACACTCTTCAGCCGCATTTATAACATTTTTCAAAATACATTTTCTTAGCAGATGTGTTGGTCAGTTTTCTACCACTGGGACAAAATACCTGAGAAAATTCACTTCAAAGGAGAAAATAGTATACTGAGGCACGATTTCAGAAGTCTCAGCCCATGACCACTTGGCCTCATTTTATTTGGACCTGGGGTAGATAGTGTATTAAACAGCATTCATACATTGTTAGTGCGGAATCACAAGAGCGCTGAGATCTGTTATAGGCTGAGCTGAGCCCACTAAACTTGCTGTGTTGAGGCCTCAGATGTTAGGGCCTCAGAATGTGTCTGTATTTGTCAACAGAGCATTTGATAAGGTGAAAGACATTTGATAAGTTCATTGTTGGATGCTTTAACCCAACATACTCAGTGGCATTTTATAGATACAGCACTCCTGCTCAAACGTGAGGTCCAGTGCAGGCCAAGTGTACCTGTCCTGGGTATCCAGCATGTACGGGTGAGGGGGAGCTCTCCATGGACAGGATAGTGCATGATGTTACAAAGAAAAGGCTAGGCTTATCTTTGGGGAAGGAACTCTCTGGAGCACATGTAATAAGAGACAAGAGTCATCTAAATGTAGAAAATCATGAGGGGGGCTGGAGAGATGGCTCAGCGGTTAAGAGCGCCGTCTGCTCTTCCAGAGGACCCGGGTTCGATTCCCAGCACCCACATGGCAGCTAACAACTGTCTGTAGTTCCAGTTCCAGGCAAACACCAAGGCAAATAAATAAAGTTTTAAAAAAAAAAAAAAAGAAAATCATGAGAATCTCCAGGGATACATGGGAGGAGTCAGTTTAAAACAGAGACACATCTTGTTTCTGGGTGTGAGAGTTTAATATGTAAAGACACAGAATTCCTCCCAAACTGTACAGTGAATGCAGCCCAGATCAAGGAGCCCAAGAAGGTTCCACTTGGAAAGTTGATTCCAATATTGGCCGAATCAAAAATACAACAAAGTTACCAAGAAAATCATGGGAAATCCTCTACTGTACATAATCAAACTGTACAGTGATATTAATAAGGACAGTCAGGCACTGGCTGAGAACACAGAGCGTAACAATAAGATAGGCAGTTGATCGTGGGCAGCATTAAAAAAAAAAAGAAAGAAAGAGTTACAAGTTGGGGCTTCAAATCAGTGTGGAGAGTGCCCAAAAACCTGCCAGGAAACTTGAGAAGCTTAGATGTGCATCCGCAGCAAATTCAAAAACAAAACGCCAATAAATAAAGTATCCAACTTTTAAATTATAAAAATAGACAGGAACAAGCAGAACAATTCAGTTTTCATGCTACTAGGGTAGGAAAGGTTTGCTAATCAGCAGATAGAGTTCAAAACTCATAAAAGAGAATATTGGCTGACTTGACCCAAGAACCTTCTAAACTTCAAAAGAATTGATACAGTTAAGAGATGAAGGCAGAAGCATGTGTCCTAATTACAGCAGAGTATCACTGACACACTCTGTTGGTGTCCAAAGTAGGTTTCTAACCCAATAACTCGATTTTAAACTTCTACTGTAAGCATAAATACTACAAGTTATCAAAGTATTATACATTAATATTTATTATATTTTTTAAGTGCAAAAAGAAAGAACCATATGAAACATTGCAACAGTCTGACTCTAGCCAATATTTGCCCTGGTGTAGAAGCATGTTAGGTCTAAAAGTAAAAATGGCTTCAAATTATGAGACGGTCATCCCCAGACCCAAAGAAAGAGTCTCTAGTAAACACTTTATCTGACCACCTCTGCTCCTGTGTCTCACTATTTATCCTCTAAAATAGTGGATCTCACACACAGGGTTGTTTGATTCCTCTGTGGGACCCATCTCTCCTCCCTAGTTCCTCTGGAGTCTCTAAACTGTTACCAAAATAGGGTGTTTCATACCTGTGCCGTGTTTCTTCCTGGACTCAGTGATGGCTCCAACCAGCACACCTGCAGCCACGTTTGGCATTGATGTCTGTCGACCTGCTTTAGATAGCAGGGCCCCGTCATCTTCAGTCTCCTGCCTCATGCCACCCCACACTACCCACCTGGAGGGGCACTTGAGATCTCATAGTTCGAACTCAGAAAACTTGGTGCTACTTTACGAAGTGGCCTTTGTGTACTGGTGACATTCTGGAGAATCTAGGGGAGAAAGGGGACAGAAAGAAGTCACATAGAGGAGTCATACAGCCCTGGGAGTGAAATCCACCATTTTAGAGGATTTGGGACACAGGAGCAGTAGGTGTCGAAAAGATATGTTTACCAGGGACCTTTCTTTGAGTCTGGGGATATTTGTCTCGCATTTTGAAGCCTTCCAACTCCAGGTCTGACTGAGGATCAAAGAGCAGACAATATTGTGCCTTAGGTCAGCATCTTCCTCCTGATAGTCACAGGACAAACAGTGCCTCCCTGATGGTCAGCCGTAGCACAAAAGCAAATTTCCATAGTGTGTACACTCATACACACACTGCCCACAGTGCACATATACACAATCCCATAGTGCACAAACACAATCCCACAGGGCATACACATACAATCCCACAGTGCACACGTACAATCCCACAGGGTATACACATACAACCCCCACAGTACATACATATACAATCCCCACAGTGCATGTACACAGTCTGTCCACAGTGCACACAACAAGACCTCATAGAGTGTACACACACAATCCCATGGTGCATACACATAATCCTACAGCACACATGTACACTTTTCCTGCAGTGTACATATTCACACTCCCCACCGTGCAAATATACAATCCCCATAGTAAAATCATTCATGATTCCCAATGTGCACATGCACACACAAACACACACATACTCCCCATAGTGCCCACACACAATGCCCTATAGTGCAAGTATACAGAAAGAACGCTCTCCACAGTACAACAGTGTACACACAGTTCACAGAGAGAGAGAGAGAGTACACTCCCCACAGTACAACAGTGTACACACAGTTCACAGAGAGCGAGTACACTCCCCAATGTACAGCAATGTACACACAGTTCACACAGAGAGAGTACACTCCCCACAGTACAAGAGTGTACACACAGCTCACATATAGAAAGAGAGAGAGAGAGAGAGAGAGAGAGAGCACTCTCCACAGTACAACAGTGTACACACAGCTCACATACACACACACACAGAGTACACTCCCCGTAGTACAACAGTGTACACACAGTCCACACACACACAATTCCACAGATTCTTTTGTGTGTCACCTCATGAATATTCCGTGAGGTGGAGATTTACTTCAGAAATCCTCACTATAGCAAAACTATGGGCCTGAAATTTAAAATCCTTTTAAGACCACATAGCAGGTGAATGACTTACAAAGATTTCACAGGGCACTCAGTGCACTCCTCTAGGGATGCCATCAAGGGTTCTGGCCTTAGACTTACTGGGAAAATAAAACATTGCTCAAAGGAATTCAGAAGCAGCACAGATCCTGCTGACACCCCAAGATTAGGTCATTGCTGGCGTGTCCCCTCCCAGAGTCCAGTGTAGTGGCTCTGGACGCTTGAAGCACACTGCCAGGGTCCAAATGAGGATCTGTGTGTGGTTATGGCCATCCTTTCTTCATCCTGAGGAGACCAGTGCTGCCCCCTGTCCTGAGGCAGAGCAGGAGGTTGTCTGTATAACAGGAGGGTGCTCATGCCTCTGCTCCATGCTCAGCCCAAGGATGGCAGAGCTGTTCCTCAGATTCCCCAGAGACACACACACACACACCCACCACAGTGCAGTGTTTCTTGGAGACGCTCTGGAGTGGATTTTCATGTTTATAAAAGCATGAATTATTGAAGAGCACTCAGGAATTCTTGTGTTCCATTTATACAAATCAATGAGCAGAGGGCTACAATCAACCGTCGCTGCTCTGTGGCTCATAAAGACAGGGCAACCATATCAAGTACACGTTGAGAACCGTCCTCTTCACGGAGGCAGCAAGCAGAGACAGGCCTTTCACGGCGACTTAGAGTCCGCAAAGAAAGACCAGGGCAGCTGTAGATCAAGACTTTTAAGTTTCACGTGGGAGATTTTCAAAAGCTGAGCCGAGCCAGAAGACAGAATGATGGGTCCCAGGAGCCCTTCTCCAAAGGCGATACTGTTCTCTTTGCTCCTCCTACCTTAAAACCACATGTAACAGAATAAATGAACTGAGGGCCTCAGTAAAGGCAAACACACACGAATGGTAAATGCGAACAGCATAAAACTTGACAGTGATACTTAAATAAAATTTACTGCAGTGCTAATAAAGATTCCAGGAGGATTTTTTTACACTGTCAAAATAAGTCATTTATTTAGGCAGAAAAGTGAACAGATTAAAATGGCAAAAAACCATTTGAAGAAGAGGGCAGGTTTTTTTATGAACTACATATTACATTATAAAGCCATAAAAGGCTCCATTAGAAAAAGAGAGACTTCTTTTTAAATAATCACGGTGTAAGAAAGGGCTTTTTAAGCTCCTTATAAAAGCCAGAAACCACTAAGAAAAATGCGAACCCATGTGGTCTCTGGAAAATTAAAAACTTACACACTAATAAACCTGAAATAATATCAAGATAACTATTATAACAGGTGAGATTGGTAAACTTACTGAAATAAAATCGATGTGCAAAAAAAAAAAAAAAATCGACTGTATGTCTACTAAATTCCTAGCCATCTCCGAGCATCATTTGAGAAGAGTCTTGCTAAATTGTCAAATGACCAATAACAATCTTTTTCCTGGCCGGGGAGGCCAGATACCGTTTCCATCTCTGTGTTATGTTCTGCCTGGTTTCTCCCTCCACCAGCACAAAATAAGAGCAACATCACACCTGTTGCTCTTATTTTCTAGAATGGATGTTCTATTTCTTACAGGATTTGTTATATGTGTTTTTAATAATCCCATCTATCAAAGGTTTATTTCTTTACCTGGTGCATCTTGGAAAAGTCAACCGAGCCTTTCTGCAGACTTCTAACAGTGATGACACACAGTGTCGGTGGTGGGTGCTCCCATGAGGCCCATTTGAGCTGAAGGGCACTGGCAATAATCCACTTGCCTTCAGTTCTTGGCAGGGACCATTGCAAGAGCTTCAAGGAAGTCCCCAGTGCTTCCTAGTTCATGTGATGACCAGTGTGGTGGAGGGATTTGAAACCTGGACCCTGCTGGAATCGAGGGCATCTCTGAGAGGCTTTGCTGAGTTCCCATGCCTGTTCCCCTCCAGCTGGACCCCAGCTGCTCTCCACCCATGCTCCCTAACCCATCACCCTGCCAGAGGCTACTTCTCCAAAGCCTACCCCACCCCATCCCTGGGTTTGCTGTCTGTAAATAAAGACCTTTAGGTTGTCAGCTCTACAGACCTTTCTTTTCATGGTTGCAACATCTGTTAAATTCTCATAAATTTCTCTGTACTCTTATGATTATATGAATATTAAATATTTATAGCTGGAGCACTAACCTATCAGGTGTAAGATGTAAATCAGGACTCTAACTTCATTTTTCTCCCGAAAGCCTAAAGTAGATATCACAGGAACACTTATTGAATAATCCATCCTTGGGCTGCTGATTTGAAATATCACCTTAATAATAGACTGAATTATTAAGGATGGTGGATTTCTTCTGGACAATGCTATCTATTAATCTCACCTGTCGGGCTAATGCTGGGCTTGGTCCGCAGTATTTTAATTCTGAAGTTTGTGGTCCCTCCCTCTGACAGGGTGAGTTCCTGCACTGCTTACCCTTTTAATAAGAGTGTCCATTGCACTGTGAGAAGCCGCCCGAAGGGCATTTTAACTCCGGCCATTTTAACTTAGATATTTTCGAAGTCCTTACTGAGTCAGAGCAAACAGAAGCATCTTGGATAGCTGCTCTTGGGCCCTAGCACCACATCAGCTGCGGGGTGCTCATACCTGCTTCCTAAGCAGGTGGGTACAGAAGGTACCCCTGCTGGCTTCTTCCAAGCCTACCTATTACACTGGCTCCCAAGACCTCTCTCTCTCTCTCTCTCTCTCTCTCTCTCTCTCTCCCCTCTTTTCCTGTACCCTCTACCCCTTCCCTTCTCTCACCCTCTCCCAAGTCATCCAGAGTCCACGTAGCATCAGGGATGGTGCATGTTCCTGAGCCCCGTAGCTCCTGCCATGTTCTGACCTCACTCATGGAATGAAGTCTAACTCGCGGGTTCCTAAAGTGGGGTCCCCCTGCACAATGTCCTACAGTAGTTCACTAGCCTGCCTTCTCCCCATGCCTTGCTCAGTCCTGAGCTCCCAGAGAAAAAAGGCAGAGGTGTACTTCTAGCAGGAAAGAGGGTCCAGGAGGAGGGAACTGAGGATGCCCGTGCAATCACAGATGAATGCCCCAACCCCGTTCCTGTTGAACTCTCCAGCCTGGCCATCTGTCTTGGGTGTTAGGGAAGCCACTGCTTACCTGTCACTAGGTTGTTTCCATGTGTCTGTCATCTGCGTTTTCTGAGCATCCACACCTAATGAGGGGAGCAGCAGAAGGGAGATAAACAAGTCTTGCACCTCAGAACCAAGGCAGGACTGCACTCACTGTTCCATGCCTGTAAGGAAGTCCCTGGGGGAGCTAGTCGCCTCTAGGGCAGACAGCCCCAGGCTTTCTGCCTTGTCAAGGGTCAAAGGCTCTGTGACATCTTCCCTCTGTTTCCCCAAGTTGGAATGACAGTGTCACACATCTTTATTCCTTGATTTTCACTCAGTCCTGTCTGTCTTCTAGTGTGCAGCTAGAATCGACCAGGTTTAGCTAAGGGCATGAGACAGCCGACAGCTGTAAGCCAGAGTTTAGAGTTTCTGTGGTCTCCTCCATGACAGATATCACCAAAGACAAAGGGGACAGAGCTCCAGGCCAGGTCGTTCAGTGGGGACAGGGGACAGGAGCAGCTCTGAGCCTGGGGACTTGCAGGATTTAGAACAGTGCTTCTCAGTCTTCCTAATGCTACAACCTTTAATCCAGCTCATCAAGCTGGGGTAACCCCCAACCATAACATTAGTTTCGTTACTATTTCATAACTGTAATTTTGCTACTGTTATGAATTGTAATGTAAATATCTGATATGCAAAAAGTCTTAGGTGACCCCTGTAACAGGATTGTTTGACCCCCCCAAAAGGTTTGCAACCCACAAGTTAAGAACTACTGGTCTAAATAAAGTTCCAGTCTGAATTTGTTCTGAATCTTGCCTATGGTTAGGAGATGCCGCACACATACACCTAATAAGTCCCCTAGCATATTATAGCCTGCTTCCTGAGGCCACTCTGGCAGTCTCAGCTGTCACACTCATTACTTGATTGTGTACTATAGAAGCACATTGGTAGAATCAGGCGGGCAGCTTATCCCAAGCAAACTGTGACATCAGGTCCTTGTTACCTACCTGTCTGGTCCTCAGCAACGCCTGCTCTGTCCTGTACCAATTCTCAGATGGTGAGCAGCAGCTGGACACTCCTGTGACACCTGCTTTAGAACCCGAACATGCAGAGGATGCTCCTGGAGGGTGGTCCCTGGGCCCAGGCAAGGACAAACATGAGAAAGCCGTGAGAATAGCTGTACGCTATCTTCCCAAAAGTCACTGCAGGACACACTCTGCTTTCATGCCTCCACCATTGCTATCACCCTATTCTACTTCTTTTCCTGTCCCCAGAAGGTGCCTCTCACCATCAGTGTCCTAGGAGAGCACCCGGTGAGGAGCCCATACATTTTGAGCCAGGCTGCTCTCATGGGATATTGATCATCACTCACTGCAAGGATGATACAGAGGCTAATGAGCAATCACTGGATGAATATCCTGGAGGCCACCCCCAAAGCTCTGCCTCTGCAGTGGGTCTCCATGGAACGGATGTTTTCACCCTTTCCTCTGCTTCATAGACCTGCAGATCTCGGTGACCTCAGGTGTGGATTGCTCACAGTTTAGAGGCTGGAAGCCCAGGACTAAGTGCTGGAAGATTACATGTAACTTCCTAGTGAACAGGTGCCATCATGGTGTGTGTATGGAAATGTGTGTGTGTGGGTTAGGACTTGGCTCTCCTTTGTAAGGACTGAATTCACCTCATTGCTTTCTGAGGGCCCCACTTCCTGATCTCGTGTGTGAGGGATTACATTTCAACATATATATTCTGAGGAAAACCAAACACTGGAGTCCATAGCAACAGGAATGAGAGATAGAAAAAAATCCCAGTATGAAGTACCCACACCCACAGTCCTTTCTTGGGATGTGATCTGAGGCCTGAATGTTTCTCCTTATCTTGTGTGCATGACTCTCCATTGCTGATCATGGCCTCTGCCTCCTTCATTGGCAGTGTATGTGGGCCAGGATTAACTGGGAGAGATGGTGTGGACTTTGCCAGCCTGAGAGACAGGTACACATGCCTCTGGAGGTCCCAGAGGTTGGTGGCCTTCCCTGGAGGTGACTCTTGGTCTTGCTCTTTTGGCAATGAATGATATCATCTTGCAGACCCATTGTAACTATGGAAGACAACAGTCACAGAGAGGCATAGCCTCACATTCCTCCTCTGGGGCCTGGGAGATGAGACAGGGGACTCAGAAGAAGCCTACCAATGGCCACTGACACAGCAGTGAGACAGAGACTGCCACCAGCACCCACTCTACGGGGGCTCAGCATTCTGCACGGTGTTACCAGGACTATGTAGGGTCTTCTCCCTTCTGAGAAAGTTTGCTAAGCCCTATGTTTTTGGAGTCCCAGGCCAGGCAGAAATGTTATAATGCTAAAGTAAGAAGGGAGAAGACAGGGAAGAGTCTTCACCATGGGACAAATGCAGGTGCTGGAAGATGCCCATAGCCCAGTAAGCAGCACTGTCCTTGGCCTCTCAGGAGACAGGGTACTGGCACAGGGTTGAGCATTTCACTCATTACTGTGGACTAGATTTAAAGTGTCTCCCAAGATGCTTTTGGATGGAAGGTTTGACCTTCAGCTGGTGGTACTATTGACAGCTGATAGAATCATAGCCTGAGCAATGGATTAGGCTGAGGTCACAGTTGAGTGAACTATAAGGAGGTGGGGCTGGAGGGAAGAAGCAGAAACCACCAGACCTCTGATGAGTACATCATGTCCCAGGTACTTCCTCCCTGTTTCCTGGATACCGCCATGTGTGTGTGCCTTTCCTCTGCTATCCATTGCTACCTTGATGACTCTAGAACCAGCTGATTGATGACAGAAAAGAAGGAGACAAGGAGTTAGAATCAATCTGTTGTCCTGCTGAATGTGGATTTAGAGCTGAAATTTTGAGGGAAAAGAGGCTGGTCTCATAGCCTTCACCCTGATGGGAAGGCTGGAAGTGATTAGTGACCTAGAAACAATGTTCAAATCACCCAAGACTGAGCCAAAGACTAAGGAAACTGAGGCATGATGCAGAAGGAAATGGTTCAGAGCTCTTTCCTGTTCTGAGGTAAAGATACTCGTCACCACAGATTAGCTCTGCAGTCTTCACCTCTGTGTTCAATCATCTTGTCCCTGGCCCGGTGGTCTTCCTTCAGACCTCTCCCTTCATGAGGCTTGTGGTCTGTCTGTCTGTGTGTTGTACTCCATCAGCTCCTCAGGTCTTTGAATGCTTCTGATGGCACCATTCTGGAAGGTTGTGAAACATTTAGGAGTTGGTCACTGAGGGTGAGCTTCTAGGTTTTACAGACTGACCTCACTTCTCTGTTTCTTGACTGCTGATAGGTGACCAGCTGCCTCCTGTTGCTGAGACTTTCATATTACACCATACTGCTCCTTGGGTGAGACTGAGCCAAATTAAATGCCTTCTTCCTTCCTTAGGCTGATCTATCACATCCAGGAGAAAGCTAATACAAAGGTCAAGTCGTGGATGCCAGCCCTGGGTCTGCAGGAATACTCTCCCCACAGGCAATGATGTTCAAAGGTTTTGTTGTCTCTCCCTCCAGCCAGAGGTTCCACATAGCCCAGATCTTCTGGTGCTCCTGTGTGCATTCCGAGCTCTAGTACAAAGTCTGAGGCCACTGGTGAAGGAGGGAAGAGAGCAGAGTGGACAAAATGAGGACAGTGACAAAGTGGCTGGCTACAACATCTGCTGAGCTCACACTGGAGGCCTCCATCAATCCTGGCCTTAGATCCTGGATAGAAGCAACAGCAAAATGCAAAGTCCTCAAGGAATGGGTGTAGGTAAAACCAGTCTCTCCTAAGCTATTTTAGTAAATATTATTTTTTTAGATTTATTTTATTTATTATGTATACAACATACAGAAGAGGATACCATGTGGTTGCTGGGAATTGAACTCAGGACCTCTGGAAGAATAGTCAGTGCTCTTAACCTCTGAGCCATCTCTCCAGTCCCGTAAATAATCAATATTATTAACCCTTATCAAGATTTCAGCATTGTGGGGAATTATTGGAGCATTATTGGCGTCTGTTACAGCCCTGGCACTATTTTGGATGCTTCAGTACTTAAATGAACCAAATAAACCACAATATTATTCCAAGCTCTCTGAACAACTCAGGCTAACACACTGTATCTGTGACCCCTCCCCCCAAAAATGCCGTGAACTATGACACTCTAGGGTGTGACTCCATGGGATGTGGTGTCATGGATCAGCCATGCCCCTGAGATGGGCAGGGATTTAGCTCTCCACAGCCTCATCCTTCTCCAACATGTTTTTCCTTGCTTGAAATTCACTAGGATTTTTAAGTATCTGTAAGGAGCACATTTTGTCATAGATGGGGACAGAGGTGGTTTGGGAAATGCTTCTCACATAATGAAGTGGAAAAGTTGACTTTTCATTTTGAATTCAGCCTCTTAAAATGCAAACGATCCCAAGGTGAGCTCTGCTCAAAAGCTAACACGTTCTATAATGCAGTCCCTAAAGTTTGTCTTGTATAAGGGTGTAAGATGTTACCTCTCGGCCTACACCCTGAAACTGCAGGGAATAGATGCTGGTGTCCATTATCCTGCCTTGGTTCTTATTGCTAAAGGACCATTTGGAAGCCCATGATGCTACCTCCAACACACTCAGAGAAGCCAACCTCTAAACAAATGCTTAGGTTACTACTTACTCTTTTTAAAGTTTTCAGTCCCCAACCATATTAATTCCTGTTATATTTTATTCTTACTATAACTATATGTCTTTATTTCAACAGAAAAACATAACCTATAAAATGTAGAAACTATTTGCTCCAAGTGAATATTACCAAGACAATGGATAGGCACATTCATGGTCACTGAAATCACAGACCAACAACATTAAGGTATGCCAGGTTAGGGCTTCATTGGCAACTCACTGATTATCTGTCATCAAGCAGCATGTCCTTTAATAAAGCTTTATTGGCACACAGATATGCCCATCCTTGTATTAATCATCAGCTCGGTTGTCAGGCTATAGCTGCAAACCTCTGCCAGACACCATTGACTACCATGTGGATACAACTTCCCACATGAAGATGCTTAGTCCTTGTGGGACAACTTCTATCCAGGCACAGGATCACTTCATTTGCCAGTCTTTACTGCTGTTCCAGATGGGGGCCCCTAGCATCAGAACCTGAGATGAGGTTTCTATGTGACAGATCACAAAAGTCAGCTTCAGAAGAGACTGAAAGAACATAGACGAGAAGGAGTCATGAGGATGCACTCAGACACAGCCACCCTGAACCTGCCCTATTCTAGGTTTTCTCCAAGGTGTGTCCAGCCCAGAGACAGGGAAACTGGGCTGTAAACTATAACATTGGTCAGTAGTAGTCATTGGCACACCAGGAGAGGGATGTGGAAGGTATGGAGCCCAGCATCCTCCCTGGTGGATAGCCCTGGTGTAGACCTAAGGACCATCTCAGATATGTTAGCAGCAGCAGCATGGCAGTGCCTAGGCAAACTGCTGATGAAGAATCAAGATCACCTGATAGGCAGTCACCAGGAGCCTCAGCATCAGAGAGCCACAAACTAGCTCTTCTGAGATGCAGTATCTTTCATTGCTTTATATCAAAATCTCAAATAGATCAGGAGACAAAGTTGAAAAGTAAGCCTTGTCACCAAAAGAAACTGAATCCCACAGGTGGTGTTATATGTGAGATAATGCTCTTATATACTTTAAAGATTTGTTTTTTGTAATGGTTTAATAAAATGTTGATTGGCCAGTAGGCAGACAGGAAGTATAGGCAGGGCTACCAGACTAGGAGAATTCTGGGAAGAGGAAAAGCAGAGAAGATGCCAACCAGACACAGAGGAAGCAAGATGAGAATCCTGTGCTGAGAAAAGTTACCAAGTTACATGGCTAAACATAAATAGAATCATGGGTTAATTTAAGCATAAGAGCTAGTTAATAATAAGCCTGAATTACTGGCCCAGCAGTTATATATTAAACTTAATATATATATGTATATATACATATATATATTATATTGAGCCTCTGAGTCAATTACTTGGGAAGTGGTTTGCAAGTATTTGATAGTTTCTAGTGGGATAGAAACTTTCAACTACAATTATGGAGACCCTCATCTGCTGGGTATGGGCCTTTACACCATCCATTACCAATCACCATGCTACTTCAGTGGTGAACCATCCTCTGGCAAGTCCCCTACCATCTATTGCCAGTCCACCAGGAGCCCAACAAAGGAAAGGACGTTACAAAGTGCAAAGTGCATCTCACTAGCTCTGCAGAAGGAAATCACTGAGACACCAAGAACCCAAATCCCCCAAGGACATCCTCAGAAGGCCATTACTGACTTTCCCAGCAGGAAAGAATGCTGTGCTGGGGCCCTCTTGAGCTCTTCTGTCCCAGGACAGGGTGATACCAGGCCAGAGCAAATGAAACAGTATAGCCACACAATATACCAGCAAGCAACCACCAACGACCAGCTCTGCACTGATTGGTAATGGTGTGTTTAATTGAAATTTCAAGGTTCATTACGGGATGTGGATTAATTAAATTGAGAGAGAAGATAATGAAAAATATTCCCGCTGGATACATAAAGAGCAGGCCTGCTGTGGCAGAAGGAGGGGAATGAAATGTATGGACCTGCAGGACTCCCCATGCTTGTCCCCCCAAAAGAAGTTGAGACTGCTACTGCACCCTATAGAACAAAGATGTATCACAGGCTCCACAAAAGTCTCCACATAGACTCTATCCAAATGAGATCCACAAAGGCTTTATGTAAGTGTTCATGGCTCCATACATGCATCCATAGTCCCCATGAAGGCTCTACATAAGTGTTCATGATCTTCACAGACTCCAGGCATGCATCCATTGGCTCCATGTAGTCTCTGCATATAATAAGTATCCATGGGCTTCACAGAGCCTCCACACAGGCTACACAAAAACATCCATGGAGACATCTATAGGCTTCATACAGACTCCACACAGATATCAACACAGCCTTCACCCAGGCATCCCCAGAGGCTCCACATCCTCTCTACAGGCTTTAAACAGGCTCCACATGATCTCTTTGCAGTGTCTACCAGCTCCACACAGGCTCCACACAAATATTCAGAGTATAAATAGACTCCACACAGGCATCTACAGGCTCCCCACAGGCAACCACAGTCTCCACATAGACATCCACAGTCTCCATATAGTCATCCACAGTCTCCACACAGTCATCCACAGTCTCCACACAGTCATCCACAGTCTCTACACAGTGATCCACAGACTCAACACAGTTTTTCACAGTCTCTACACAGACATCCACAGGCTCCACATAGCCATCCACAGTCTCCACACAGTCATCCATAGTCTCTACAGACATTCACAATCACTACACAGACATATACACTATCCACACAGGCATCCACATTCTCCACAGGGGCATCCACAGGCTCCACATAGATTTATAATTTCCGCATGGACTCCCCACAGCTTCCTCACAAGAATCTAAAGACTCCATATAGGCTCTACACAGATTGTGTGTAGGCATCCACACAATCTCCACACAGAAATCCCCAGAAGCTCCACATAGGAATCCATATACTCTACAAGGCTGCACACAGAACTTCACAACCTCCATACAGTTTCTGCTTTGTCTCCACAGTGTGTCCATCGGTTCTACACAAGCATCCTCAGGCTCCACACTGGATCTACACAAACACTCATGAGCATCCACAGGCTTCATCAAACTCTTGAATAAGAGGGAGAGCCCAGAATCTCCCAGAGCCTTCCTCTTGACAGTAAGTAATAAGGCTTCAGGATACCTCTGGTCAGTACATTAAAGGACCTCTCTGAAGCCCCTGGATTTGTCACATGTGACACACCAAGACATGTCTGTCAGATTCTTGAGTTTCTAAACCCAAGGACAAGGTTGGGTGCTGCAGGAAGCAGAGAGAGCTTACTAAGGCAGGCACCAGGGCAGTGACATGGGGACTCCACTGTGTAAACAAGCCAAGCCAAAGTCTCTGCACCTCCCTGTCAGGGTAGCACTTTGTCCTGGTGATCTCTGTGCTGTCCTCTGGTGCATAATGAGAACATCCAAGATGGTGGATTCTATCCCTCTTCAAAGCTTTCATGGTTTATTTGATAGCGTAGTTTCTCCAGTGTGATGGTCTGTGAGAGTGCCATTCTCCAGCCTCCTCTGTTTGTCCAGGGCTCATTAAGATAACCACAGGTCCTAAGCTTACAGTCTTAGTGCAAAACATGAGAGCTCCCACCAAAGATCTGCTATAAGAAATCCTAAAGGAAGCTGTTGGTTTTGGGTGGAAGACAACTCCAGACTAGAGAGATGACTTGGTCAGTGACGCTTGACTTGAGAGTACTGGACCTGAGTCTAGACCCTCGGAATTCACATACAAGCTGGGTTCAGTTAGTGAGGACATGATGGGGATGTCATGCTAAGGACACCACACCATCAAATCCACCATGGAAGCCTTGCATCCATTCTCTCTGATGACGTCATTCTGTAATGAATGTGTGCTTGCAGTCCCAACACTGGGGAAGTGGAGCTAAGATCACTGGTACCCACTGGCCAGGCAGCTGTGCTTCATGGGTGAGTTCTGCTCAAAAGGAGAGCTGGTCTCAAAACTATGGTGGATGTCAGCATTCAAGCATACCTGGCCCACCCCCTCGGGGACCTGGCATGATCTTAACAGTGGGTGGTACCCAAAGAACAACACCCCAGTGTGCATGTACAGCTGCACGTATCTGACCCCTACACATACAAATCTGAAAACAAACACAGACAGACAGACAGAAAGACAGACAATTACTAAGAAAGGTTCTGAGTAGCCAGAAAACAGAGACCCATGAACCTAGATAGGAACTTAGAAACCATCTTGCTAATTCCCCACGGAGTTAAGTGCCATGGATCGCAAGGTGATCACTGCTGCTTGACAAAGTTCCAGCATTTCCACATTGTAGACCACACTTCTCCAGCACCTTTCTACCTTCATTTTTAATGATTCTCAATATCGATGCCTTTCCCTTTGGAAAAATTTGTGTGAACTTTGGTAAAAGGATAAAAACGTGTACAATGGTAGCTTCTCTAAACAAAATAATTCTTTGAAAAAAAAAATCCCCACTTTTCTGGTGAAAGTGCCTCCTCGGCCTCTGGCACCCTGGCATCATTATACCCAAGAAGTCTGGAATGTTCTGGTGGGAGCCTCACTGTTCTCTGCCCAGACCCTGCCCCTCAGAAGTCCTGCCAAACATGGCTCCTCCTCCAGAGATGCAAGGCCACTCCCACAGGGTATTTAAAGTGCACCCTGGACAACAGACTCATTGTTTTTCTGTCTCCCTTTCCTGTCTCCTCTTTAGGGGGCCAGGCTTTTTCTAATTTGGTCTTGTTTGGTGTGATTTGGTGTGATTTGGATGGTGAAGAGGCTTAGCAGGGTGTAGAAACTTTTCACCCACCACTAGGGAACCAGGAATTCCATTGTACTCTCCTAATTACACCAAGAATAGGAACGTTAGAAACTTACTAGACACACCTGATCCCAAGGCTGAAATGCCTACAGTTCAGATCCAAAGCCTGAGGCCAAAAGTTCAGTTAATAAATACAGAGAAACCAAAATGGTACAGTATAATGAGAAAAGAGGAAGCCGTCAGGACCTTCCATTTTAGGAGCCTTATAAGGGGAAAAGGCCAGTATTGTAATAATAAGTAAGATAGTGTAGTGTCTGCTCCCTAGAAGTCATTTTCCCAACGTCAGGCATTTAGAGAAGGGTCTCCATTCCCTTGGGAGTTTGAGGAAAGTTTCTGCTTGATAAAGAATCATTTTTCTTATCTACAGCAAAGGAACTTGTGGCCGTTCCTTTAACACAGGACTGGTGCCCATTGTAGAGGTCAATGCTAGATTCCTCAACTCCTGTTCTCCAGCCACACGCTAGCTCACATGCCTCTTGTCTCCCATTTAATCCTATGCATAACTATATAGTGTAAAAAGTATAATTAACTATGTTTATAGCAGCATTATCCATAAAAGCCAGAACCTGGAAATAACCTAGATGCCCGTCAACTGAAGAATGGATTTTTTTTAAATGTGGTATATTTATACAATGGAGTACTACTCAGCAGAAAAAAATGACATCCTGAAATTTACAGACAAATGGATGGAACTAAAGAAGAAATCATCCTGAGTAACACAGACCCAGAAAGACAAACAGGGTATGTACTCACTCATAAGTGGATTTTAGACATAAAGCAAAGGATAACCAGGCTACAATCCACAATCCCTGAACAGCTAGGTAACAAAGAGGAACCATGGATCTTCCTGGGAAGGGGAAATTGGGACCATGGGGGGGGGGAGTAAGGAGAGATGGGAAAATAACATAAGGGAATGGGATGGTTAAGTTGGGAGAGCAACAAAGAGGGAGCACAATGAAATAGATACCGGATAGAGGAAGCCATGGTGGGGTTAGAGAGAAACCTAGTGCTAGGGAAATAACCAAGAACCAACAAAGATGAGCCCAGCTAAGACCCCAAGCAATAGCAGAGAGGTGTCTAAACTGGCCTTCCTTGATAATCAGATTGACAACCACTCTAATTGTCATTATAGAACCTTCCTCCTACAGCTGATGGAAGCAGACACAGAGATCCACTACATGGGCAAAGAGGTCAAGATCATGATGGGGAGACCCACAGAGGCAGTTGGCCCGAGCTACTGGGAGCTCACTGACTCTGAAATGACAGCTGGGAACCTGCATGGGACTGAACTAGGCCCTCTGAATTTGGGTGACAGTTGAATGGCATGGTCAGTTTGTGAGGACTCTGGAAATGGGACCAAGATTTATCCCTGCGACATGAACTAGCTTCTTGGATCCCATTCCTACAGAGGAACACCTTGCTCAACCTTGATACTGCAGGGAGAGACTTGGTCCTACCTCAATTGAAAGTGTCAGACTGCATTGACTCACCCTGAGAGTCCTTACCCTCTCTGTGAAATATATGAGGGATGGGGTGGGAGAAGCTGGGGGATGGCTGGGAAGGAAGAAGGGAGGGGGAACAGGGGTGAATATGGTTAAAAAAACTTTCAAATAAAAAAACTATAATATGAAAAAGGGTAATATTTTATCAGTTAAAGGCAGTGGCAGCCAACCTGATTCACCCTCAGATTGTGTCTATCTCCTCCCTCCTAGCCTCCCTCCCACCCCTCATCTCTATCTACTCGTCCCCTACACCTACTCCACACGTCCTCTTTGGGACCTGAACCCCCTGTTGAAGCAGGTCTCTAGGAGTGAAGGACAGAAAGAAGATGCTGAGGATCGTGGATACTGATGATGTGAAGCATAAAGCAGTGCCACATCCTGGGGACCACAAGAGGCCATTCAGGACTCTAAGTGAAGTTAGCTTCTGAGTCAGGTTTATGGTAAAATCTTGAGCATCCCTTTCAGAGATATAAAATGGATTATGGATCTATATAACTCAAAATGTAGAGAAGGAGACACCTGAATTAAATATACACCAGAGTTAAATAAAATACAAAAAGAGTTGGAAATTTCAGAACAAAAATAAATCACAAACAAATTGGCTTTTTAAAAAGAGTTAAAGTGTATCAGCAATCACAGAAAAGCATAAACAGACAAGATTTAATGATCTAAAACTACCAGAATGCATTTAAATTCAGCTATCTACTGTTTTAGAGTGTTGAAAATTTATATAAACCAAACAGTGTAGAAACTGTGGCACAAACATCATATATGTATGTTTATACTCATTAGTATTTAGTTCTCAGTTTTATTTTTTCATATCTTTGAGGAATGAGATATTATAGAAAATAAAAGATGTCACTGGTAAAATTTGAGTTTCCAGCTCAACAGGTCCTGACCACCTGACCCAGCTTCCATCCTGGGCAATGAAATGAGGACACACTGGACAGCACACTGATGGACACATCCTAGCTGTCCTTCCTTGGGTGACGGGTTAAAATTCAATCCATCTACTGTGTTAACTGTTCACAACAAAACCAACTGTTGGAAAGTGTGATGGTTTGAATGAGAATGACCCCACAGACTCATATTATTTGAAGGTTTGGTCCTTAGTGGTGAACATTTTAGGAAGGACTAGGAGGCGTGGCCTTGTTGGAGGATGTGTGTTACTGGGAGGTAGTGTCTTTGAGATGTCAAAAGCCCATGCCAGATCCAGATCCAGATCCAGATCCAGTCAGTCTCTCTCTCTCCCCCCCTCTTCCTCCCTTCTTCTCTCCCTCTATTGTGTGTGCTCCAGTGCATGCCCGCCTGCCTGCCATCATGCGCTTCATCATGATGGCTGTGAATTAACCTTCTGTACTTGGTTTGCTGTGCGGAACTCTGCAGGACTCAGAACAAAAAGCTCTGTCTTAGCCAGCCCTGCAGGGTACCATAATCCATGCCCAGATGCAAGACTCCAGTGAAAAGGTCCACAATGTGGGCCTCATCTCACCTTCTGCAGCAACAGACTGGCCCTCAGTAGAACCCACAAAAAAGGTCTCCTAAGATGTACCAATAAGCCATAGTAGCCTCTGCTCATGGAAGCTTTTCTCTTAGGGATTTCCACTAGCACAGACAGCATGTCACAAGGGCATCCAGATGTCAGGATCCCTCCAGAGCCGGCTCCTGGCCTCCCATAAGCTCTGAGCAAGAAAATATGGGAAAGGCCTTTGCTCTGGAGGAAGGAATCTGGCAAAACGAAAGGGCTAGGTTCTCAAACAGTGGCTCAGACCTGTGGGTCATGACCCCTTTAGGGGCACGTATCGAATAGCATGCATATAAGACATTTACATTGTGATTCAGAACAGTAGCAGGATTATAGTTATGAAGTTGCATTAAAATAATTTTATGGTTGAGGTCACCACATGAGGTATTAAATGGCTGCAGAATTAAGAAGACTGAGAACCAGAACCACTGCTCCAGAGAGAGACCTCGAGTGTGGAGCTCACCGCTGGCCCCAAACCAAGCTCTCTGGCTAACCACTTGATGGCTGTGTGCACAGGTACTCAAGAGGATCTGCCCGGATGATGGAGTAGCCCTGGACAAATGAGTGGCTGAGGATGACCTCTGCTGAAGGCTCAGGGTCATTGTTGACTCAAGGGGTCACCCTAGCCTCAGTTAAGATGCACAGCCAAGGTGCCACAGGATGGCGGGACCAGCCCAATGTGTGTAGGTCTCAGAAATAGGGCCACCTTCATGAAGAAGAGTTATGATTCAGCAGGAGCCAAAGATTGGGTGTGAGTGTGAGTGCTGCAGTGTGCAGAGTGCCACAGTGTGAGTGTCGCAGTGTGAGTGCTGCATTGTGAGTTTGGGGGATTCAGATATTTGTCAGGAAGAGAAAGGGAGCATCCTGAGGGGAGAGACAGGGAAAAGGAATGGCAAGCTGGTACAGGAAGTCACAGCAGGACCTCAGGGTAGGGGAGGGAGTCAGTGAAAGGCTGAGGAAGTTGTGTGCACGTGTGTACACATGCTGCACACACACGTCTATATGAATGTGCATGCCCACACCCATAGACACATACATATGATTATATGCTAATATGGGTGTGAGTGCATGTGCTCAGAGAGAGAGAGAAAGAGAGAGGGATGGTGAGAAGGGTCTAGTGCTAAGTCATAAGGCTTTGTTGATTCTCCCTATATCTCTTCCTCCAAGTGTCCCCTCTCCCATCATCTAGGGCCATCTTCCAGTCAACAGGCCCCAGCACTCCACATGATGAAGGAAAGGCCAAAGAGGTTTAGCAAGGTCAATAGAAATGCATAATTCAGGGAACCTGCCTGCCCCAGGGACCTCTGATGGAGGCTTCCATGCCCACAGGGAGGCCAGAGCTCATGATGCGGGAAGAGACATTAACCCAGCCTGGCTCAGGGCCAGGGACATGGCACACTCAGTCACACAAGTTAGTGACTGTGAGCGGACAGATGAGCAATGAGCCCACCACTGCCTCCTGCCTAGGGGGATGTGCACCCAGCTGTTGCCTGGCAACAGTGATGCTTTCTGCCAATGATGCAAGAAACAAAATAAGGTGGATGTTTGCTTTTTTTCCGGGTAATCAAACCAGCTTAAAAGTTATCAGTGTTGCCTGGTTACAAGGACAGTTCTGGGCCCTGAGCACCCTGAAGCTACACCCCAGAGAGTTCTGATCCCTGAGTTTGAGGAGAATTAGGCATGAGAAGGACTTGGATGCCTACCCCTGCTCCCAGCCTTTGTGGAGCCTGGGGAGCTAGACATCCAGGTTTTCCTGCAAATAAACAGAGTGTTAGCATACATTTCTCCCGCTTGCCAGACAGCTGTTGAATATCAAATGAGAACTGAGCTGTTGGACAGGGAGAGTTACAGGGACTCTGCTCCTCTGATCAGGGGCCTGTCCAGCAGGAGACACCAGAACCAAGTCTTTTATAAACAGGGCCACACTCTGCATCTTGTTCTCAACCAGTTCTGTTCCATTAACAGCACAGTATGAGGTTGCTCCAAACCAGCAGATGCGGATGGTTTTATTTTCAGTATGTGGTGCTTTGTAGTACAGACATATCTGAACTCATTTCTAGTCTTTGTAATTCATCTCACAATAGATGTTGTTATTTTCCACTGATGAATGCTTGCTTATCAAATCTTCATGCCATGCTTCCTGCAGCCTGGAAATTTTCTTCTGTTATATCTTTGGCCTTTGTTTCTGTTCTCTCTGTATTAACATTTGACGTGCACTGTTATTTTCTGTCTGTTGGGGACTGCTCTTAGCCCCTTACTACTGTGATTTTATGTACTACTAGAAACAAAAAAACTTATTATACCTTCTGCAGATGGTATTTGTGAGGTTCAGTGGTGCTAAATAACTTGGTTAAGGTCACCCAGCATTGATACTAGAACTTAGACATCCATGAAATTGTCTCGCACTCACTCTCTGCACCCATACCTTGTACATTCTTTTACTCTGTTTTAACACTGATTACTTCCTAGGGTATGCCTCATTGGTGGATTCTCCACACTCCATTCTCCTTTCTAGTACCAATGTTTTTACTTGTCTTTTGTGAGTTTATCTCCAATTTCAATGTCTATCCCCATCAGGTTCTACCTATGAGCTTTTCAACACTGTTCAGCAGCCTCACTGCCTGGCATCAGTGAATGTGTTCTGCTGAATAGAGCCCCAATCCAAGGGGCAGGACCCCTCTGAGCCACCTCAGGTTCCTCTCCGCCTGCTCCTTGCCCTCCAGCAGGACCACAACTACATTCCTGACCTGAGGCTGCTCGGTAACAATTTACTATGAACTACAGCAGATATTTTTATCATTTCTGGTTCTGGAAACAGGTCGTGGCAAATCCACCCCAAGGCTTCAGGACCAGTCTTTCCTGCACTTCCCAGCTCCAAGCACTTCACAACTGTGAATGGCTTTCATCTCTACTCATGCCGTCCCTCCAGCTCATCCCTTTGCCTAGGTCCCCTCCTCTTCCTATAAAGACCCAGAGGCCAAGAACATTCAATGTACTCTTCCTGTCCTTAGAGGGCAAAGGCGTATTCAGGAGGACAGCAGGCATCTCCATCTTCAGAGACAGGATGTCCTCACTAGATACACCAGGGGATGGGGGTAGACAGTACCACTCTTGATGCTAACCCGGTTTCCTCACCTGCCTGACTGCCTTCCCTGGACACTCGGACCCCAAGCCCCCAAGAGAAAGAAGATCTGAAAGGATCCCAATGGGTGCTTCCCACCACAGTACCTCCCACCTCCCTACCTCCCAAGGCCCCAGGCTATGGACTGTCACTCCATTGGGAGCCATGCTGGTTTCCAGCCAGGCCAACTGCTATCTTCTACCTATGAGGCTTACAGAGGCCCTGGGCTGCTTGCACCCAACTTCCCATGTTCAGTGTATATTTGGAGGCACAGTACAAACCTCCCAAAGTTCCCTAGAGGCTTCTGTGTCTCCACTCTGCTGACCCTTGCCTTTCTCCTTCTGTTTTGCAGCTTTCAGAATGTCCTCTCTCTCTCTCTCTCTCTCTCTCTCTCTCTCTCTCTCTCTCTCTCTCTCTCTCTCTCTCTTTTAATATACCACTATTCAATACACCAAGTTCCTATTTCAACCCAGAATTCTTTATAGCAACTTAAATGTCAAGAGATGCATAAAGAAAACTGGTCTGATTCATCCCTTTTCTTCACTGCCTGCTAATAATGTCTCTTGTCCACCGTGTGCCACCTATGGCCATCGTAAAAGATGCTTTGTACGTGGGCCGCTGCTTGCCGGCACTGGCCTCGGTGCCAAGATGCAGAAAATGCTGCCCTCCACTTCATAGATGACAAGTCTGAAGATGAGAATGGTGAGAAAATTTCCCAGGATGTGGCAGCTAGTCGACATCTGAGCTGGCGGCCAGCCTTCAAATGCTACTTTCTTTCACCCAGTGTTGAGTATGCCACTGTGGGGACCATTCTAAACATTGCCATCTACAAAGGAAGGCTGAGTGGGTGAGCTCCACATCAGATGTGGAGGCCCTGCTGTCTTGGCATCAAGACAAAGCCACGGATTTCTTTATGGTTATTGTAAGCGGCCTTGTAAGGAGCTGCCCACCTCCTGTGCTCAGAGCTGTCTATTGTAAAGAGGAAAGCCAGTGGGGAGTCACAAAGCCATTGTGGTTTTACCCTCTCATTCACATTCAAAGTGTAGCAACAAGCTACTCTTCAATATGCTGCAAAACAAATTGCCCCATCCCTTAGTTGCTTAAGCCAAAAGTCATGTATTCATGCTGTCCAGCCTACAGAGCTCTGTCCATTGTGAATACCTGGCTGGCACTGGATCAGATCTGGATCCCGTCATGCTAGTTCCACATATACCTTATGGTCTGAGACCAGGTAACCACTAGGAATGTTCTCCTTGTGGTGTAGATGGACAGAAAGGTGGCTTCTTAAGCATCCATCCCAACAAAATAGCTGTGACTAAGCAACATGTGGAGAATAGACGTCTGTTTGGCTCGCTGTTCTGGATCTAGTGATGGCATGAACACACCATCTGGAGAGGCCTGTGCACCAATAGGAACAGAACAGAGTCACCACAGAAAGAACCAGTGGGTCTCTTCTCAAAAGGCCACGATGGCATCATGGGACCCCACTCTCACGACCTCAGTTAACCGCACCTAATATCCAAAGCTCCATCTTCAATATAAATTTGAGGACTACATTTCTAACACTGAAAATTGGGGAGCACATATAAACCCTAGCAGTCTAAGGCTTAAGTGTGGAACTGGAACCATGACAGAAGCTGAAACTTCAGGGTGCACTACACCTGAGCATGAGCATGTCTGTTGAACCCACACACCCCTGGTGAGCCAAGTGATGGGTGCACTGGGGACAGAGCCCATCCACGCCCATCCACGGTGTGGCCCTCCTAACAGCTCTGGCCTGTGAGCACCTCTTGTCTATCCAGATGTTCTCATTGTTGTGGTGTGGGTCAAGGATTCCTGTCTGCCTTCCTTCCCTCTCCCACCACACTGCTGTCAACTGTCTCCCCAGTTTCTGCTCATCTCTAGTCTTCTGAGGAAGCTGTCACTGTGTCTTGCTGTGACAGAATGTCTGACATAAACAATTTAAAGGGGAAAATTTGTTTGTGCCCATGGTTATAGCCCATGGTCAGCTGGTACCATCACTTCAGGCCTTCAAGTCATCATGGCAGAAGGGTATGGTGTGTGTAGAGAGCAGGGGAGCATTGTTCATCTCATGGCCGCCAAGAAGCAGAAAGAGAGAGGGGAAGGGTCCAGGGACAGGATATGTCCTTAAAGGCACACACCCTCCCCACACTTTGTCCCATTAGACATGAATGACAGCCCACTCAGCCATGTCAACAGATTAGCACATTGGTGGAGTCAGTCCTGTGTCACTGGTTGAGGACTCAGCCTTCAACACACAGACCACTTCTAGGGGCACTCCTTATCTAAGGCACAACACCTGCTGGGCTGCAAAGAATCATGACCACTTCACAAAGAAAACTGCATGAATGCCACACCAGAGTTCCTGAAGTTTCATTAGTAGCAGCATTTCTCAAAAGTCCAAGCTTAATATCTTCCTTGAGACTTAAGTTAAACTCTTAACCATCAATTCTTTGAATGTCTGAGTTGCTGAGCATGAAGAAAAGAATCCTGGGAAATAACTTCCTAGGTGACCCTGGGCAAACAAAGTGCCATGCATTTGCTTCTCAAAACATGGACTTTTGAAAGAGCTCACGCATTTATGCTCTGGGCACCACAGTAGATGATGTCTTACATATCTCCAAGGGAGCTTTTGGGCCAAATTACACATTTTTCATAACTTTCTAGTCTGCTTTTTATTTCCTATTTTCTCAATAGCTATGACTAAAAGCACCCAGCAAAGCCCATGCCACTGTCTGAATGTTATGCTACCTTGAAGTTTTCCGCTAAAACTCATTAGTCCATTGTCTCGACATTCAGCTTCCCACAGAGTCATGGGCAAAACTTAGGCAATTCTTTGCCAAAATGTACCATCAATGGCTTCAACTGGCATTCCTGTCAGAGTCCTTGTCTCCACCTGACACTTCTTGAACAGCCTTCACTGTCCGCACTCTGGGCTTCTGAGCTTCTGCTGGAATCACCCATGAAGCTTTGCTTACAACATTCTACCCAATATGTGATGATAAGTGTTGATTGCCAGTCCAACAGAGTCTAGAGTCAACATCTCAATGAGGGCTTATTTGGATGAGGCTGTCTGAGGGGGTTGTTTTTTGAGGCGGGGGGGGGGGAGGGAACTGTTCACTCTGGGTGGCGCCATCCCCTAGGCAGGGATCCTGGAGTATTATGAGTGGAGAAAGTGAACTGAGACTAGCATTAGTTTCTAGTTCTCTGCTCTTGACTCTGGTTGTGATGGAAACAGTGACTTCAGGTTCTTGCTGGTATACTTCCCCATAGTGAGAGACTGGAAGTGTGAGCCTAATAAACTCTTTCTCAGTTAAGCTGCTTTCCTTGGGGCAATGGGAAATGAAGCTATGATTCCAGACCTTCAAACTTCTCTCACAGACCATCTGTGACACATTGTCAGGAACAGTTATAACCATAACCTCTGATCCCACATCTCTGTATCAATATTTAGTCACTTGTGTTTCTGTAACAAAATTCCTGATGCAAATACTTTGAAGGAGGAAGGGGTCCTTTGGGCTCAGTTTCAGAAGTTCCTATCCACAGTCAGCTAGATCCACCATTTTTAGACATGTGGAAATATCACACAAGAGTAGAGACAAAGAGTTGGGGACAAGATCTACTTTCCAAAGTCATGGCCTCAGGACCAATTTCCTTATCGTAGCCAACCCATAACAGAAGCTGAGGACTGCTCCCCAAAATGCATCCATACCAAATCACAAAATCTGCCATTGTCGACTTACCTTGGAAGAAGCATTTGAAGGGGTGAATAAGTGACTCTTGAATTTGTCCCATATAATTAATTTCATGTACTTTCCTGTCACTATCTACCTCCGGGTTGCTCACTGTGAGCAGCTCTGCTCCATACCTCAGCCCCAAGCAATGGAGCCAGACAAGGCCTGAGCCCTCTGAAATCCTGAGCAAAAACTCCTTCTTTTAACTCATTCCCTTAAGGATTTTTCACAGAGCTGAAAAACTGAAGAACAAAGAAGTTGCCTCCAGAGAAGCGGGCTTGCAACTATGGCAGTTTGACTGTGTGCTTCAGAAATTGTGGGAACTAAGCTGAAGGAAGAATTGGGAGAGTTTTGAGGTACATGCTGAGAGCCCTGGGGTTCATATGCAGAGTCTGGGGGATGACTCTGTCAGAATACCAGAACACCAAGGAACCAGGAAATCTCACCCTTAGTTGCATCAACACAGCCAGGGTCACAGTCAGCTGTCCCAGACTTTAGCCTGTGTCTAATCCTGTGGTGTCCACATTCAGTGATTGCACCACCCTCTACTCAGGGCTCCGCCAGAGCTGAGATACCACAGGACAGCTGGAAGGAGGAATATTAGAGGTCTCAGCAGGAAAGTTTTCTGAAGTACCGAAGTCTCAGACCCTCCGCACTCTGCAGCATCGAAGGGGTTGCTGGACAGCATCTTTAGAAGCTGCCATTCCTACAGAACACTGGACATGACACCTGCATCGGCTACTGGCTATCTGATGGTCAGCAGCCAGCATCTACAGATGGACAGAGCAGTGGGTAAGGTCTACTTCTGTCTCATCAATCCTGGAGCAAGTGTTTTTCCTTGCTTGTAAGGGCAGCCTGTGGTGTGAGGCTGATGGTTCTGGCCAGCATTCTGCACAGACACCTGCTGGAAATGCTGAGCCTGCCTCTGTGCACAGATGGAAGCCGAGTAGACATCTGGTCACTCTTCTTATACCTGACTACACATCTCCATCCACAATGGGGGTCCTGTAGCAGAGTCAGGAGGGGGCCTGGGCCCTGGGCCTTGCTTCAGAGACAGGGTAAAGTAGCAGAGAAATCATGTGAGGCAGGATTAAGAGAAAGTGAGTTGTGTACCAGCCAGGGTGCTCTGAAAAGCAAGAATTTCATGCTCTCCATAAGCCTCTTGTGACCACCTTGTTGACTGTGGAGGCCCCACACCACCATTCTGTGTCCCCAAAAAGTCAGCTACTATCTGGGCATTGTTGTAAAGCCAATGGGGTCCTTCTAGATCCCTATCATCCCTATATTTCCAACAATCCATATCATGACAAAATTAGTCTTGGCCTGGGCGGCACCATAAAAGACAGCTGGGAGTGACCATCTTAGCAAGCACCCCAGGGCTAGCATGACCTCACTTATAGGCAGCATCATAGAAGTGGCCAGGTTGAGCCTCTGCCCTGACACGGGGAACATGAACATATCTCTGCAGCTTCCTGTGTGAGGCTCCTCATGGCCTGGTGGGCCAACCAAGGCTCAGTGGCACTGCAGGTCTGTGCTCCGTATTTCCCTTTATGTCCCCATGCCCAGCATCAGCTGAGGGAATGCATTTGTCTCTTGTCACACAAAGCTCTTCAAAGACAATGGAGCATTCATTCTGTGTTTCCCACAAGAATTTGTGGGATGTCTCCCATGTTCCAGGCAGCGAGCCAGTACAAGGACACAGTGTGAGTAACAAGGACATGGCTGCAGTCCCCGGGGGAGCCAATAGACTGATGTGGTAAACAGATTCGGTGACAGGTTACAAGAGCATGTAAGACACCAGACACCATGAGGGCTATATTCATCAGAAGCAGCCTTGGGTGACAGAGATTTAAGTAATAACTAGGTGACAGGGTTAGGGCTCTCTCTCTCTCTCTCTCTCTCTCTCTCACACACACACACACACACACACACACACACACACACACACAAGCTCATGGCTTGGAAGACAAGCTGGTGAGGCTGATGCACTAAATAGGATGCAGACAGGACAAGGAGCTAGACACTCTCACCATGCAGCCAGGTGAAGTTGGAGGTCCTGCCAGGGAACTGTATCCCCAATAACTTTTACTCTGGCTAAAGTCTGAACTCTGTCTGCCATAGCTGCTTGTCACCATGCTGGTGGTATAGTCTGTCCCAGCCTGGAATTCTTGGAGTCCAAGGTACTAGACAGCTTCTTGACAAATGTTTCTATGGCAAAATTACTTTGTAAAACGTGCAAACCCCACCCACTTCTGAAAGTCTTCAGTGTGTGCATATTTACATTCTCAAAGGCACTGATATGTCCTGCAGTAAAGAATTTACAAACTCTAGTCTGTGAACTAGTCACTCCAGTGCTTACGGGTTCCTTGAACATTTAGGTTCTGTAGTGGGTGGGTTCATGGATACGTCACACATTAGAAGCATGGTGGGGAGTTCATCACTGAAGGGATGCATCCTGGCTAGTTGTGAAACAGAAGCCTATGTTTAACACAGCCAGCCCCTGTGATTTTGGGGTAGTCAGAATGACTGTTAGCACCTGAGACAGATGAAGGTGAATTCCAGAGAAAAATTAGGAACCAGTGGGCAGAGGAGCCCTAAAATGGAACCCATGATAGTGTCCTAATATCCTCAGGGAATATTAGGGACATGAACTGAAGATCCCAGAAAAGGGCCACACAATTGTGATTGACTGACTAAATGTCAGTGATTGTGGATAGTCGGAGTGTTACAGGTTGGTAGCTTCATTACCTCCAGTTATCTTTAGTACCCTTAATATCCTCTCATTGGCCACCTCTGTGACTATTGTGTAAGTCCTTTGGAAATGTATTAATGGACCCCAAGTTTTCACAAAGCAAAGGTAAGAATGTTATCAAAGAGTATCCGACACTATGGCAGAGATTTGCTCCCTTTGCAATGATAGTTTCAACTCTTAATCAAACCACCAACACATTGGAACAATCTGAACCAGACTTCCTGGTCACAGTCACTCAGATTTGGCTGTAGAATAAATCATCACTCTCCCTTTTGAGGTAAGAGCTCTGTTGGTGTCCATGGGCATCCTTATGTCCACAGCCTCTAAGATCCTGAATCATTAGTGACTAGGGACAGTGGGGCCCACTCTCTATTGCTCATCTGCCAGGCGAGCAGACTGTTCTGTGTCTAGTGAGGCCCTGATGTCTCATACCTGCTTACACTCAAACATCCACCTTCATAGTGGATCAATGGGTCTCATGGAGGGGGCACAGACTGGTGCCACATGTGACTTTCCTCTGACTTAAGAAGCCTGTGACATCAACCCTGTCTTCAGGAATGTTTCAATGGGCAATTGCATACCACTGGTCAATAGGAGCAAAGGAATGAAGGCTGTAGGCAGGGTGGGACTCATTCTGGGCAGGGATCCCAGTGCCTTTGGTAAAGGTACTGAGGTTCCAAGAGGCAAATGGGTAGGTAAGTGAGCCTGACCCAGAAACGAGAAGTCCATGCTGATGGGCCCTGTGCTCTGTTTCCATCCCACCAGCCCTGCCCCAGGAGGGAAGTCACAAGACAGTTCTGATTGAGGCTGTGTATCTACCCTGTGGCTCCCACAGGACTCTCAGCCACATCTCTAAAGGGAGGTGAGTTGAGAAGAAACAATTCAGAGCTAAACTTCCAGATCCAGAGAAGAGGGTTACTGTAATGAAATACCTGTTGAAAGTAGCTTAAGGAAGAAAGGATTTTTTTTTTCTGGCTCACAGTTTGGGGATACAGTCCATTATGACAGGAAAAGTCACAACTGAAAAGTTCGGCAGCAGGTCATACTGCATCCACAGTTAAGAGGCAGAGATTGATGAATGCTTGGGCTCAACTCACTGTCTTCCTTTATTCAGTCCAGAAACACAGCCCAGGGAATGATGCCACCCACAGTGGGCAGATCTTCCTTCCATCTCAGTTAACCTAACAAAGGAAGGAAGGATGATTAGGAAAGCCAGCCTGGCATCTCAGAAATACCTACCCTGGGGAGGATGCTAACCCATCATCTCTTCAGCAAATGTTCTAGCATGCTAGGACTCCTGAGATGGCCCTTCCAAGGTAGGAGGGTCTTAAGCTATCACCTCCCTTCACAATCTGTGGCTCACAAGAAACTGTTTCATCTCTTCAGAGGTAGTGTTATATACCCTCATACATGTGCCCTGAGCAGAGGGGACCATCAGCAAAACCATTTCTTGGTGACTACAAAGAAGCACCAGCAGATCTGTGATCTCCCTCTAAGTTGCTAGGGGATCATACACAAAGGAGACTCAAATTGAACATATCCCCAAGAAGGAAAATTAGAAGCATAATCCCCACTGTACAGTGTGAAGAGGTGGTACTTATATCTCTCTGGGAACTAGTTCTGTTACAGGCAGCCTTCCACATTGTAGAGGGCGGAGGAAAAGGTACAGAAGGAAAGACATTTCCAAGGCATCTGGCCTGAACCTTGAATTCCTAATATCTTGAACTATTAGAGCTACATTTCCATTCTTTCTCAGTTACCCAACCTGTAATGTTATGTAAGAGCTGCAGAAACAGGACTGAGAGTGTGTCTTATGTGGTCAGACATTTCTCTGTCCCACCCAGCTGGTCTCACAGGCATTCAGTCCCAAATAATCACACAAAAGCTTATATAAATTATAAACTGGCTTATGGCTTAGGTTTATTACTTGTTGACTTTTATTCTTAAACTAACCCATGATTCTTACCCATGTTTAGCCACGTTTGGTACCATTTTTTCAGTGCATCATTCTCATCTTACTTCCTCTGTGTCTGGCTCAGGTCTGTCACTCTGCACTTCCTTTCCAAGAATTCTCCTAGTCTGGTTGTATTGCCTCTACTTCCTGCCTAACTTCTGGCCAATCGGCATTTTATTAAACCAATATATTTTCAATGACTAATATTTACAGTGTACAGAAGCATAATTCCACAACAGTCTTTGTTGCTTCTTTATTGCTGTGATAAGACACCATGACTAAGGTATACATTTTTTTTATATATATAAAAAGAAAGCATTTAATTTTGGGCTCACAATTCCAGAGTCTATGACCATCATGGCCATAAACATGGTAGTAAGCAGGCAGACATGGCCCTGAAGAGACAGCTGACAGGTTACATCCTGATCTACAAGAATGAAGCAAGAAGAGCTAACTTGAAACCTCAAAGTCCACCCCCAGCTGACACATCCAATAAGGCCACACCCCCTAATCCTTCTTAAATAGTTCCACTCACTGGGGACTAGATATTCAAACATTTGAATCTATGACCCTATGGGAGTCATTCCCATTTAATCTACCACAGAGAGCACACACCCAATCACCACATAGGACCTGAACTGGTGCATCTATGGTTTTCACAGCTACAGTTTTAAGGATTTTTTCCTAAAATAAATCAGATTTGGATGAAGTGGGATAGTGCAGTTTGAAAACTCCCTGTGTGAGGAAATGATGTCAGGGAGTAGTGGTACTTGTGTGGGGTGGGCATCTGGTTCTGTTCCTCAAAGCAAACCAGACACAAACCCAGAAAACAGGAAGAAGGAAGGACTCCCAGGAAGCTGGAGAGATGTGGTGGGTGGGTCTTCAGTATTTCATGTGCTGGTTTTATCAAACACACATGGAAAGGTGTCTCAAACAGCACTGTGACTAAGCCACTTGGAAAAAGTACAATGGAACATGACTTGTCCTCATCAGCTCTTGCAGACAGTGTGGATCTGGGGCTGGAATGAAGCAGGGCTGACCTTGGTGAGACTGTGCTGACAGGAAGCCTGGGTCGAGGGAACAAGACTGAGGTGGGATGGAACAAATGGAAGATGCTGGAGGAAACAAAGGAATGGTGTGTGGTTTGGGGGGGTCCCTTGAGGTACTCCCCACCACCACTGCTGAGCAGCATCCCTTTGTCCTTCTCTACCACTGAGAGAGAAGGCAGGAAGATAGAGCCCACTGTCCAAGCCAGGCTACTTTCACAGTCTCCCACCTAAGTCAATCCCTGCAGATCTAAGTTCTAAGCTGAGAGCTCCGTTCTGCTCATGTCCAAGTCCTGAGTGCCCAGTGAGCCTGGCTCTTGACCTCAGAGAGCGCCATGGTGTAAGAGAGGGCTAACATAGCGTGATTGGTAGCTGAGAAGGAGTGCTGATTAAGAACAAAGGCCCAGGTAGAACCTGCAGAGCAAGGGCTTGGATGACAGAACTGGTCTAGCAGCTCTCACAGGGCATCCTGTGAGTCCAAGCCACAGCTGACAATTACCAGCATGGTGAGATAGGAACCCAGGAAAAGCGTTCCCTCTAATAGCCAAGATGGCTACTGGAATTAGCTCCTTCCCCAAGAGTCATGAGTAGAAGATTAGAAGATCTAGAATTCCTCTGGCTCATGACCTCACTGCCTGAGCCCCGAGCACCCACCAAATTCCAGAGCTTGCTCTCCTCATCAGGAATGGAAGCTTCTAAAATGCATTGAGTCAAGGTACATGATTTGAATTGACAAGAAAGGACACCTGATGCTCCATCAACCCAGGTCCACCAGGCTCTTTTCTCATTTCAGATGGTCACAGAGCCTTCCTGAAGCGCTGCTGCCAGCAAGGCCCTTTTCATGTGGCTGGCCCAACTCACTGAAAAGGGACTTGGTGTAGAGACCAGACCCTGCTGAATGATCAAGGTCTCAAGGCTGTGCGTCCTAGAAAGTTTGAGAGTCACTGTTTAGAGTCTGTATCCTATCTGAGCTTTGCCCAGGGGAGGCTTTTCCCATCCTATTTCACAGGCTGCAAGGCCAGCATTACAAATACCAGCCAAGCTGCCAGCTTCACCGCTCACCTTCCCCAATAACAGCAGAGTACCTGCCGTCCTGCCGGGTGCGCTTCCTCGCAGCATAAATTACAGTCAAAAGCTATTAAAGATTTAGCATAACACAGATGAGATGTGCCTCTCCAGGGGCCAGCTCGGAAGCAGCATCTTAAATAAAACCATTGTATATCTCTGGTCCTGACAAGACAGGTGGCTAGGGCTGCTATCGATTCCTCCACCTGCCTAGATGGGTTCTGGTACATCCTCCTCTTCCCCCCTCCCCAGCCCCTCATGAAATGTCAGCTGCTGCGCTGCATCATCACACGGACTCCTGACATTGTCTCAAAAGGATCCCTCATGACTATTGCAAAGAGGAAGCAGAAGAAAACAGCCAGGGTTGTCAAGCTCCTCATGAAGTGAGGTCCTGTGCTGGTGCTGGCATCTGCTTGGTCACACCTTCTGTGGTAGGGCTTCTGGCAACTATGAGATCCAGGAAAAGCAGACTGTCTAGCCATGTCCCAAGCTGAGACTGAACATTTCCCAGAGTCTGCCTATCCTTTCCCTATGTGGTGAAGTACAGAATGTATCTAGAAGTCTTTCCAAAGTAGAATTCAGAGTGAAATGCCACTGCATCAGCCAGCTGTCCACCAGGTCCACTGAGCACCAATGAACACACACAAATGATGGGTCAATGTAATGGATCCTGGGGCACACAGCAACCCCTAGATATATATGTGGTCCACTATATCAGAGACAGCATTCTGGGGCTCCTTCAACTTTAGAAGGCATCTCAGTCCTTCAGCTGTCCCAATGGTCGCCATAGAGGAGCTACCAGGAAAGGCCAGATTCCTTGCTCCTGCATTCAGTGGGCATCCCCCTGCCTCTGCCTCTCTTGCTGGGAAGAAGAACTATTTCCTGACTGGTCAGCCTGCAGGAGATTCTCTCTCCATGCTGGGGGTTCTTCTACACTCTATGGGAGTTAACAGAAGCCAAGTGTCCCTTTCCTATATATTACACCAATCTAAGCAGTCAACCAGGAATAAATAATGACAGCTCACATGGGTGGCCCAGGAAAGTGAGTAGTAGTGTAGACACTGGGCACAGTGCAAAGATCCTGTGTCAAGTGCATTGTTAGCATTCAAAGCTGTCCTGAGTTTCATTCAGCAATCCTCACTGTACATTGCTAGCATTCTTAAAGTGTTTAAGGAGTAGGCCAGTCATACGGTTTAGAATCAGTGGTAGTGTCTCCCTGTAGGCCAAAGTTGTGATTGTGATTATAACATGGGCTTAGTTGCCTCCCAGGCTGGTCTAAACATGGCAGATGACCTTTAAGCCAAAGCTTGCCAGCACTGCCTGAGCATTTCCACCCAAGGTATGGTGGGGTAAGCTGTCTGTGGGTTCACAACTTTGTACAGGGAAGGGTATAAACTCATAGCTCCAGAAACTGAGGAAGCCATGCTGAGGTTTAAGGCACCACACCACTGCTCAAAGCAGATAGCAGTTTGCACTAGTCCTGGGGGGGTGGATTGGATGCTAGCCCTGTTGTCCTGCCCCCGTGTCTACAATCAGATTGTATTGTGGTTCCCATGGCACCAGGTCACATAGAGAGAAGTCAGAGGTTTGCTCCCAGTACAGAGAAGTACTGTGACACAATGTCCTGGCACAGTCCTAGCTGCCACAAGCCCCATGTCCCACCAGAGCTTGCATTGCCCATGAGGGTCAAATAGCATCACTAAGAATAAGCAAATTGGTCAGTTAAACAAAGTCATGCTGAAGAAAAAAGAGGTGCCAGGAGAGGGTTGACTTTTGAAGAGTCAAGAGGCACATGAGACATCAGAATGGTTGGGAGATGAAAAGAACTGGGTTCCTCAGCTCCAGAAAGCTCCATCTGCTGCTGATTAGGCCAGTCAGGCCAGCCTACCTGCATATAAAAAGTACCCAGTACTCACATGTCCACTCTGCACCCAGCACTCAGAGGTCTGAAGTCAAAGTACACAAACTGGTTTCCTCTCAGAAATCTCAGCAAGTGGCTACATGTGTGAGCTTCTGACGACAAAGACCCTGGCTCAAGGCCAGCGTTCTCCAGAAGCTGGGAAGCCGGGCTGACTTGGCCTAGTGTCTATGCTCTTGGGTAGACTCCTACTGCAATATAGTTCTCTTCCAGACTAAAGCCCTGCGTCTTAAAGAGAAATGTCTTAAGGCAGGATTTATACAGGGAGGTGAAACAATAGGATATTCTAAAAAGAGGGTAAGGGGTTTAGGTTAAGACAGGAAACAACACAGTAGCTTCAGGAAGTCCCTGAAACTGACCAGATTCACTAGGCCCCTCCTTCTCCAAGAGTATATAGACATTAGACTGCTGAGGGTCACTAACAAACAACCTGGAAGAAGCAGAGAGCTCCTGAACTACCTAAAAGAAACAAAGACCAGCTGAGCTCCCTAGAAATGACTCCCTCCAACCTATTCAGCTGACTGCAGGCTGTGTGTCTGTTTCCAGCATTTGTCAGCTGTCACCTGTGCTGCTGTGGGCCTTAGAGATGCAGCCAAGGTGTCTTTGAGTCATTTCTGCTCCTGTAAGTAACCCCTCACCCATATTCCCATAAGCAACCCCAATAAAGCTCCTTGGTTCACCAAGTTGGACTTTGGTGCTATCCATACTTTGGTCTGTTACTAGTTCCTTATCTGGGGGGAGTAGACATCTGCTCACACCTTCCCAGGAATAGCGTCATGCAATTCTGCACAAGAACTGTTCAGTAGAATCAGGTTCTGTTTTCTGTAAGTCTGGAGCCCAGTGCAGGCAGCTTTGGGCATGAGTTAAAGGACCCTACAATGGCACTGTCCTCCATGAAAACAAGTCTAGCAGTGGTCCTGAGCCCCCCTCTTTATGTCTACCCATCCCAGTGCCAGATTAGCAAAATAGCAAGTCTGAAATAGGAGAGCAAGGCCCAGGTGTCTCAGGTGGCTGCCTTGCAGCCAGGCAGGGCATAAAACCAGTGTTTCATTAGCTGCTCTTAGAACAGAGGGGTCCTTCTGCACACAAGTATAAGTTTATATATGTGCACATACACACTCCCATATGTACCCACAGTTTTACACACTCATTTACAGTGAGCTAATCTATGCAGGGAACACAGAGGTCTCCAGTCAGGACAGGGGTCTCTATTCCTGCCTGATGCTTCCAGAGATGTGTCCCTGAATTCAGTACCAACCATACTGGCTCCCGGGAGGAAGCTCTCCCCTGGTGAAGACATACACCCTGCAGTTTAGGAACTTATATGATCCAAGAAAAAAAATAACTAAAGAGTGTTATTTGAGGCTGGAGAGATAGCTTAGAGGTTAAGAGCACTGACTGCTCTTTTAACGGTCCTGAGTTCAATTCCCAGCAAACACATGGTGGCTCACAGCCATCTATAATGAGATCTGGTGCCCTCTTACTGTATACATAATAAATAAATTTATATTTGTTTTTTTTTAAAAAAAAAAACAACTTGTGTTTGTTGCCCCAGAAAACAAATCCATGTGGGCTTGAACATTGCTGTGGTACAGCCTCTGAGGTCTGAAGCAGAGGCCCTGCCCACCACATGAGGGCAGGAAGGAACAGATACTGCAAAGGGGGACAGTTGGCATGGGAGTCTGGACTTGCTATTGAATGAGCAGATTAAAAAAAGAGCCAGGCTGGCAAAGCAGGGCCAGCACATGGGCAAAAACCCATGGCCATTGTTGAGGTTCTGAGAGGTAGATGGAGTAGACAAGGTCCTGCCATTCCATGTAAACTGGGCACAGTTTCATAGGCATGTGTGTCTACATGAAGAAAGGTTCCTTACAGTATCCTGAGACAGACAAAAGAAATCATTTTAGACCACATATCAAGAGAAACTCCCAAATTAGAAAAAGCAATAATTTAATTGCTAATTAAATCCTGCTTGGATGTAGCAAGATAAATAGCTCATTAGAACCTACAAGTCAACAGACAGGAAGTTACTGAAAATTCTTCTGGAGATGACACAGAGTTGTTGGACCCTAACACTGACAGTTTGCCTGGACTGCTGATCTGAACAGAGCACATTCTCCAGAGATCCTGACTAATAAAGCTCAAAGCATGAATTTTATTCCTGAAAGATGGCTGCTAGGCCCAGAGAGAAGGCAACGTCCATGGCAGTAGATTCTTTGCACCAAGTCCAGACACCAGAAGCAAATCCAGAGAAATAAACCTCGAGTCAGAGGGGCAGGAAGCAGGTGGTGAGCAACCACAGTAGCACAGTGGGGGCTGAGGGGCCAGTGTCTCCACATCTGGGTCCAGCTGCAGGTGCAGGAAGAGTGAATGGAATAGACAGAGAACAGGAAATAAGAGGGTGAGGCCCCCACCTCTCCTTCTTGGAAGGGATTTTAGCAGGAGGGTGGAGCACTTCCTGCACCCAACCACCCTGCACCCCCAAACCACTGAAGTTGTTCTAGCTGGAGTCTTGTGTCTTCAGCTCCGCTCCCAGCTCTGAGAGGCTCCATCTAGGTCTCTGCCTTCAAGGCCTGACCCTGCCAAGCTCACTTCTCTGTAAGTGCTGCCCGTGATCCTTCAGCTCAAGAGTAACTAGGACACTGTGATCTTGTGGCTAGTGTGAGTTAGTGGGTGCAGATGTGAGTCGGTGGGTGTGCATGGGTACAGATGTGAGTAGTGTGTGTACACAGATGCAGATGTAAGTGGTGGGTGTACACAGGTACAGATGTGAGTGGTGGATGTGTGCGGGTGCAGATGTGAGTGGTGGGTATACACAGGTGCAGGTGTGAGTGGTGGGTGTACACAGGTGCAGATGTGAGCTGGTGGGTGTACACAGATGCAGATGTGAGTGGTGAGTGTACACAGGTGCAGATGTGAGCTGGTGGGTGTACACAGGTGCAGATGTGAGCTGGTGGGTGTACACAGGTACAGATGTGAGTGGTGGGTGTACACAGGTGCAGATGTGAGCTGGTGGGTGTACACAGGTACAGATGTGAGTGGTGGATGTGTGCGGGTGCAGATGTGAGTGGTGGATATACACAGGTGCAGATGTGAGTGTGGGTGTACACAGATGCAGATGTGAGTGGTGAGTGTACACAGGTGCAGATGTGAGCTGGTGGGTGTACACAGGTGCAGATGTGAGTAGTAGATGTACACAGGTGCAGATGTTAGCTAATGGATGTAAACTGGTACAGATGTGAGTCAGTACTCACAGATAGGTGCAGATGACAGTGAGTGAACATGGGTACGGATGTGAGTTGGTGGATGCATATAGGTTCAAATGTGAGTCAGTAGGTGCATGTATATGCAGATATGAGCTGGTAGGTACACAGGATATGGATGTGTGAGTCAGTGGGTACTTATGTGAATTTGTGAATGTGTATGTGTGCACATGGGAGTTAGCAGGTACATGTGTTTACATGTTTGAGTCATTGAGCACATATGTGTATATATGTGAGTCTATGAGCATATTCGTGTGCACATGTAAGCTACAGAATGCACGTGTACACAGATGAGTTGGTGGGCACACATTTGTGCATATAAATCATTTGTTCATATGTATCCATGTGTGAGTTAATAGATACTTGTGCAGGTTTGAGGGTAAATATGTGTGCACTGTTGAATTGCTGGGTGTATATGTATGCACTATACCTCTGAGCCATGTACACATAGGCACACAGTGATGTGCATGTAGTGTATGCTTATGTGGTGCATATACATGTGTGTGTGAACATAAATGTGCATGCATGTAGAGGCCAGGCAGGACTTCGTGTGTCTTCCTCTACCACTCTCAGCCATGTAGCCTTTAGACAGGGCCTCTCACTGATCTGGAATCTAACTGTTTCAAGCAGGCTGCCCAGCTAGCCAGCTCTTGGGGGATCTTCTTGCTGTGTCTATTGAATCTGAGATTACATGCATATACAGCCACATTAACTTCTTATGTGGGTGATGAGGATTTGAACTCAGGTCCTTGTGCTGGTAAACCAAGGGTTCTCATCCATTAAGCCATCTCCTCATTCCCAACACAATGGTTTTAATCAAATGTTTTTCTTACATATATAATGTAGAGGTAAACACCAACCCATGCATCCTTTGCCATCATGTATTTCATACCAAACAAAATATTTATTAACATTAGCAGCTGCCTTAGTTAGTATTACTAATGCTATGATGAAACACCATGACCAAAAGCAAGTGAGAGAGGAAAGAGTTAATTTGGCTTCCACTTCCTCATCCTAGTCCATGTCTAAAGGACGTGAGGGCAGGAACTCAGGCAGAGCTGAAACCTGGAGGCAGGAGCTGATGCAGAGGCCATGGAGGGGTGCTGCTTACTGGTTTGCTCCTCATGGCTTGCTCAGCCTGACTGATCACCAGCCTAGGGATAGCACTACCCATAATTTACTAGATCCTTTCTCATTGGCAACAAGAAAATGCCCTATAGGCTAGTTTACAACCTGATCTTCTTAGAGGCATTTCCGTGTGTTTTTCAGAATCACTTCAGCATTTTATCTTTTCACCAAAGCGTTTAGGCCACCATATCCTAGATCTCAAAGTGTATTTCAATGCTCTGGAGCATGGGAATGAAGTGGAAAGCGACACACATTGTCCTAGAAACAGTACCAGGTCTAGGGAAGGTGCCTGAGTGCTAGGTCTGATGGTTTGTGGTACATACACACATGACATGTGTGCTATGTGGGTGTGACTGGATACATTGTGCATGTGTGTAGTGTACCTTGTGTATATACAAAGTGTGGATGGAATGGGTGTGCCTGGGCTGCACTGTGGGCTACATGTATATACATAGTGTATGTAATTAGTGTACATACATAGTATGCATAACATATAAGTGTGCCTGGGTGCATTACAGGGTATGTACATGTAAAAGTGATTTTGTTCATGATATCTTATATATGAGGGAGATGCTGTGGTATGTACACGTGTGTGCTTGGGGGAATCAAGCACAGACTAAAAAGGGTGATGAATTATCCAGATACAGTCATTTCCTCTTCGCTCAGCTTGCCCCCCAATGTGTCAAACAATTACTATTTGTACATTATTACATTGGACCCCACTATTGAGCATATCTACCTTACTGAGCTCTTGGTGGGACACTGAGCCCTGAAGACCCTTACCTTTCCCTGAGGAAAGCCCAGTCTCTGGGTGAGTGAGGCCCCTCCCTCCCCTCCAGGGGTTAGCATCCCAACTGAGCCCATGTCACCTCTGGGGGGTGTTGTATTTTGTGTTTGCCTTGGTTTTTAGCTTTTGGTAGTTGTTATTAATGTTTTTCATTTCCTCAAAAATTACAGCTGCAGTGACGTTAATGACGTTAATTGTTACCGTCCTGCAGCTGGAGCATCAATTTAGCACCTGCTAAGAAAGACATAGAGGCTGCTGTGGTTTGGGGAAAATGACCCGATTACCAGTGTTATCATGTCATTCTGTGGCAAGGGGGAATTACCCAGGCGGAGCAGGGGGTAGTATCTGAAAGTCCCAGAGTGATGCTTTCACAATGCACATGAGAGGCTGGCTGCTGTGTGTACAGGTCTGTCCACTCGGCATTTTCTTTAAGATTTCTGATCAGACACAGGCTGAGGACAGAAAACGAGTCAGATCCTAGAATATTAAGCATAGCCTGCCTGGCTGTGCCTGGCCCAGGGCTGGTGGGGGATGGGGGTGAGGGACCCACACAGGGCCAGGCTGGTGTGCTATGGAAGTCCTATGCTCACAACAGAAGCATCCAATTTGCAGGAACCAGCTCACAGCATAGGACAGTCGTGGGTTCAAGGGGCTCCACTATCATATGCCAGCTGGATCCTGTGAAATGTAGAGAGCTGAGGGAGAAGCCAGGTACTATGGAACAAGCGATCCTCTCTGGGCATCAGTCTTCTTGTCTGTAAAATGGAAACAAAATTCTCCATTTGGCAGACTGGTAGCGAGGCTTGTTCTTGTTGACACTCTTTACATCAGACCACACTGTGATCAATTTGTGTAAATTAATTTATCAATGAGGTAGTGTTTTGCTCAGCTTGGTAGATTTGAAATCGTATTAACAATTAATACTATTAACAATTCACAGAGGCCTGATAGAGTAAGCACAAGGAATCTCACTCTTCAGTGTGGGTGCATTTTGCAGTGTAGGTGCATTCTGTGGCATGAGTGCATTCTTCACTATGAGTGCCCATGTCTGATATAGGAATGTCTCTGGTCATGTCCTGGTACTCACATCCCAGAATCTGAGAGGCCCTTCAGCCTCTAATTGCCCCCTTACAGCCCCCTGAAGTCACAAAACCCCCTCTGACCCACTGTTTCCTGATCTTCTTGGAGATTTAGCAGCTCAGCTGGGGACCAGGAAGGAAGTGCAAGTCCCCAGTGATGTGTGTCTTCCAGCTCACCCCTTACATAGAAACCAACGGGGAGCCTGCTGCAGTACATACAGGCCCGCCATGAGTCAGCCAAGCTCATCACCCTGTCCCTGCCCTGCCTCTAATTCTTGCCTCTAGGAACAAACTCAGCATCCTGTATGCTCAGGGAGACAACCATGTGCACCCTGACCCCCTGCCTCTTCTTGTCAGACAGCACTAGACCCTTTGTGACATCCCTCCAACACTGGACAGAGTGACGCATGTTCATCACACCTAATCATGAAGTAGAAATACCTGGGAAAGGAGGGGGAATGGGAGAGAAAACTGTTCCAGACACGACTGATCTCTCAAATAAAAACATGAGGCACATATGCCAACAACCTGCCAGCCCTGAGGGGACTAGCTGCTACCACAGGTCCCTGGAGGAAATCTGTGTGTCCTCCAGGGCTCACTGAGGTCAGAAAATCCTGATGGTGGCTGTGGCTATCCATCCATCATGGGATGTACATCACACTGGAGCAGTGTGGTTTCCCAAAGTTGGATAGGGCCTGGCAGGAGGGTTGGTCTGTCGGGGGTTGGGTGGGGGGATAGGGTGATAGATTACAGGGAGGGGTCAGAAATAAGCTCAGGACAAACTAACAGAGCATGGGTGTCACTTACCACTTCCTGCTGAGGGGTCTAATGGGAGCCCTCAGGCACTCTCCTCATGGGAAATGACAGGACACCGTGACACCAAAGTCCTGCCCAAGTTGGCCCACCCAGAGGTAGGAGAGTATCCAGAAAAATGGGGCCCCTAAACTTCCAGAACTGCATAACAGCCACAAGCATTGGACTGTGAGACCGACTCCCCCCCAGCCCCACACACCTTTACACACACTCACACTCCGCCCATATCTTGGAAGCACAGTTGGGGCTCTGTGGAAGGATCAAGGGCTGGGTGGCTGGGTGGTGGGTACCTAAGCAGTAGCTAAGGAGACATTGTTTCTGACCGTGGGATGTGTGCTATGTGTTGGAGGAGACTGGCAGGTAGGTCTGCTGTGTGGGGAAGGCTTGGGCTATGGTAACACCGTCTTCGCTACACGGGACAAAAAATGTAGAACTCTCTCTCCCTCTCTCTCTATTCCTTTTTCTCCGCTGTCCCGTGACCTATCCCCTCCTTCCCTCACTATCTCTTCTCCCCCTCCATCATCTCTCTACATCTCTCGTGTCCTTTCTCCTCCCCGACCCCGACCCCTTCTTTCTCAAATCTCATCTCTCTCTCTCCCCCCTCACTTCCTCTGTCTCCATTTCTTCTTTCCCCTATTCTTCCCTTTCTCCCCTCCTTTATCTCTTATCCCTTTATCTCTTGTCTCTCTTCCTTCACACCTCCCTCCTTCCTTCCTTCCTCCCTGCCCCTCCCCTTGGACACCAGAACTATGGATTCCTGGTTTGCAGACTCTGAGACATGCACCGGTTGCTTCCCAAGGCTCTTGGCCCTTTAGCCTTGTGACACCATTAGATTTTTGTCCTTTGGTCTGACGTAGCTGACCTGTGCCACCTCTTCTCATGGTCTCCAACTCCAGGCCTCTACTGTGGGCTGCTTAGCATCATAACTGTGTAAGTTACTTCTCAAATGGATTCTCTCCTACAAATGGAAGCAAGTTGGGAGAGCGGAGAGACACTGACATAGAGGCAGGCACAGACATGTACAGGTGTGGATAAACGCAGGTAGATAATGGTCCATGGGTGTAAATGATAGAGGTGGACATGTAATATTCTTCTGTGGACACTTACAGGCGTGGATGAGTACATGTAGATAATGGTCCATGGATGAGATGATACAGATATGGAGACACAATGTCCTCCTATGGACACTTACAGACATGGATGAGCATGGGTAGATGATAGTCTAAGGGTGTAGATGATATGGAGATGAGAAATTGTCCTGGTCTGAGTCTCTGGACAGCCTAACACAGACAGCTTGACGCCAGACATTGCCAGAGGTCACCATGGGATAAAAGTCAGGGCTCTTTCTGGTTGTTAGTCTCTCACACACTGGCCTGGACCTCCCCAAGTCAACCATGCCACCTCAGGTCATCAACACACACAGCGACCACACCCTCCTGGGGTTTCCTCTGTTCCACCTTACAAGCAAGAAGAACTGGGGGACTATTGTTCAAACAGAAAAACACAAAATAAGGAAACTAAATCTATTATACTAGAAAACTTATCCTGATAGTTGGGAATCTCACTTAAGGGCGATTGTATCAAGTGTCAAAGGCATGAGTTTTGTGGACTCTTTGAAGATCTCTATGGCTCCCTTTGTGGCTCTGTCTGCATTGGATCCCTTCAGTAACCATTTTTGCGGTCCCCATCCAGACTCTGCAAGTGCAGGTGCATCTCTGACAGGTGCCCACAGCCTGTGGGAAGTCGTGCAAGTCGTATTTCCTCCAGACTTCCTGCACTTGGGCATTGGCCTTCAGACCAGGTCTGGTACAGTAGCCCCTTTGAAGGCTCCTTTGAAAGCTGATGGGAAACTCCTTGCTGGCATTTCCTGGGAAGAGAGGGGGTGGAATGCTGGGATATGCCTCCAGCTGACACTTGGCTGTATCTTGGTTCTAGAGTGAGATATATTCAATTGGTTCTCTAAGGATGTGAGAACCTGGCCCAGCAAGAATGTCTACTTTCAAGAGGCTGACCCCTCACATTTGGAGGTCCTTGCTCAAATATCTTCCAGATTTGTTTGAGGTTCTAGAGATGGAACCCAGAACAGGTGTTCTGCACTGAGCTACATCCCAAGAAATCCATAATACAGGACCATGTGGACAGTAGGTCACAGGAAGTAAAGACACTTCCTGACACTGCCTGTGTGCTCTTGAATAGCCACTGATTCTCTGCAGTGTAGACTGTGGGTGCCTGGACACTGCTGTAGCAAGAGAGTGACGGACCTGACATTTCCGCCTTCCTGCCTGAGCCAGATATAGCCAGGGACCTGCAGCAGGCATCTCAGTTCCCCACAGCCACAGCCTGCCAGTCAACTGCCCCCATTCTTCATCCAGCTCCAGGACCAGGTTATCCTATCAGGACACCAGTGTGACTCAGTTCTGAGGCTGGACCCAGCCTGGGGCTGTATCGCTGCCAGGTGTTCCGGTCTGCTCCTGCCATCCTTGTAGACACTCGACTCTTTCCTTCTGATGCTTTCTACTGCCGTGGCAGTGGACTGCATAAATGCTGAGCCTGGCCACTGCCTGCTCTCCACTCCAATACCACCAACCCTCTGTGGGTAAGCCTAGGCACCCCTTCACTGAGGCTAGCCTCTGGTGGTTCATCAGATCCATCATGCCCCTGTTCTAGCAGTGGGGGTGTGACTGTGAGTCAGACAATCTTCCTTCAAGAGCTAGAGTTTAGGGAGAATGATAGAGAGTCTGTCTCATATGGGAGAAGGGCCACAGCGGCAGCTTGCCCAGTTCCTTGTTCTAGTCCCCTCTCATGCCCCTAGTCTAAATCAACCCATCCCAATGAATGCCTTTGAGATGACCTTGATGGGGGTCAGAAACTGGAGGAAATGGTCAGTACACCAACTGTAGGTGTCTTCTGGCAGAAGATGGTCTCCTCCGGTGCCTCTCTGGGTAGCATGAGTACAGTAATAAAAGCCTATCTTTGCCTTTGCAGAGAGACAAAGGATGGCCTCATCTTCAACAGAAAAAGATGAGATGGTGGCTATATTGTCTCTTATAGACTCTTCTGGCAGCCAGATATCTGGTGTCTCAACCAGCAGATAAGAATTTCTTGGGTTCCCTATGGGCTGAGCGCATGGCCAGGGAAGTGCCAGAATGGATGGAAAAGAACCAGCTGCTAACATCAAAGGTCCAAGGTAGCAAGGAGCCACTCCCAAGTGTGTGAGGAAAATGAGAGGTGTTGAACCAGTAGAGTTCTCTAGGCTTGCAGAGCAGGAAGGGCACTCTAAAAGTGTAGGCAAATATGTCCATGTTAGCAACATGTGATAGGAGCCAGCAGAGAACATCGATTATGATTTTGTCCCACAGGCTGCAAAATCGTGCAAGTCCATCCCACCCTATGCCTACATTAAGCCATGTGGACAATACAAGTCAACCCTCACCAAATGTGTGTTTATCTCCTGGATCATCCCCCTTTTTCATGCAAACTGAGTTCTGCTCAACAAGCAGATATCAGACTGCGTGAGGCTGCTTACTCACTTGCTCCTTCCAAGGATGGTGATAACTGAAGCCGAGGGAATCGAACGACCTTGCTAAAGTGTTGGAGTCTCCCAAGAGTCGAAAGGATTAAAAGCTAAGCCAAGGCAATTCTTCAGCTCAGGCCCGGTGGCCTAAAGGCTTTTCCAGTTGAAAGAAGTGCTCAGCCAGCCCTGCATGATGGAAGTGAACTAAGCCGGTCCCCAGTGCACAGGAGGCTGGTATGCTGCTCAGGGTCAGCCCTTAAAGGACTGAGAAAGCCTTCTCTGTTAAACACAGCTCACAGGAGGGGCTTCCGACAGACAAGAAATCTAATGTACAACATCATTATGCCATAATGAGTCAGTCAGAGCCACTGAAGAGAAGGGACCTGCAACATCTAAGGAGTTGTAAGGCACAAACTCTATTTTGCATATAATAAAAACCCAGAGCCAGATATTGAAGAAAAACTGGAATATTAGAAAGGGGAAATAGACCAGTCAGTTCTCACCCAGCCAATTTCTCAAGCCAAACAGGGTAAATGCTATCTTCAAGGATCCTCAGCCTGACTGGTCACTTCTACAGAATAAATGAATGCCTGCCTTCTCCTGCCTTAAATATTTTCCCCATGCAGCTGTTTTACTTCCTGGTTCAACTCTGTATCATAATTTCAGAGATTAAAGGTGTGAGCTACTATTGCTTGGCTGTTAGGCCTGGAACTCACAGAAACACAGAAAGATCTCTGTCTCATGAGTGATGAGGTTAAAGGTGTGAGTCACCACTCTCTGACCCTCATGACTTGACTGGGGGTGATTCTGGTCTCTGATATTCCAGATTGATTTTTATTAAATATACAATATATCACCACAGAGCTGCCTCATCCTCCTCAAGAGCACCTGTCCCCAACAAGACTTGTAAATTAGTGAAAGTTATTTCCTGAAGAACTCCTTGCCTAGAGTCACATGGCCATCAACTCAACAGAGAAAGAGGCAGCCCTCAGTCACTCGGTGACATTGGAAGCACTATCATGTCTCTCTCTGATGGAAGGTGATAGCCGGTCACAAGGGTGGTTAGACACTCTGAGCAGCCACCCTGAGTTCCTCTCTGAGCTGAAACAGAGTTGGAATCAAGAGCTTCTGTGGGGAGCCTATGTTTGCTCTCTGCCCACCTTCGGGGCATCCTTCTTCATTCTGTGGCTCTGAAGGGTGGAAAGGAAGTTAAATGTGGCTTCCTGTCAAATGGTTGTGGGTTCCTGATGGAGCTGATGAAACCCTTTTGAGTGAGCCAGAGGTGGCAGTTTGCACACAGATGTTACTGCATGCTCTTGAAACTGTAAGATAGTTGGGTTTTATATTGGTGCATCTTCATCTCAATTTCTAAGGTTGTAGAGGTGATTTTGTGTGAAATCATCACGGGTCTCATCTGAACCTCACCTGCCATGCAGTGGGCCAAGCGACTCCCAAGCTACCTCGGGCGTGGGAGACTGAAGTTATTCACTATCACAAGGCAGACAGTGGGCTCCAGCTTCCTCAAGGGATGAGCCTCATGTCTACCACTGTCTAGCAACTCTCTAAGCACAAGATTCAGCCCAAGACACCCAGAGACAGAGGGAGGAATACATGAGGGACCCTGCAGAGTTATCCTCTGGAGTCAACATCTGTAAAACCTTGTAACAGGATGAAGGGACCACAGAGACAGCCTTGGCTATCCCCAGGGACTGCCTTAAACTCAGGTAGAAACTCCTTGTACTTATTACCAGCTGCCTTACCACATGAAACCCCTACCCTTCAGCATCAAGGTCACCCACAGACCCAAGGAGACTTTCTTCAACATGGCATTCCCTGCAACATATTTTGCATAACTTTGCATCTTGGACATATCGGTCCATTCAGGAAGAAGCTGCTGTCAACATTTCCCAGACCATCACAGATGGAAGAAAGGGCTTCATGAATCTAGACATTGGGCAGGTGAAGATTAGGTGTTTAATTCTCCCTTGGTCCAGGTCTTGGCTGTCAATGTGATTCATTACTGCATCAGGACAGGCTAGACCTCAGAATCAGATGGGGAAGGCGCAATCTGCCAGGGGCTTCTGCCTCAATAGCTGCACTTCACATAGGGTGTCTAGTGAAACACTTGACGTGTGAAGGAGAACTTTCTGGAAGACACAGATAAAGCTGAGAAGGGCATTTGCTGGCACCTGTTCAGGCTCTGCCATCCTCCCCTTCACCAGGCTGTAGCCAGTAGCTCACCATGTACAGAGTGTTGACGAAAAGGCTGAAACCCAATAGGAAAAGGACAGTCCTGAGCACAGAATGGCAGAGAGTGGGAATGAGGCAGCACAGGTCCTCGGCCACCACTCCACTCACTGTCACCCACTCCCAAATGCTCCCCAGGAACTCTGGCCTCCCCTGACTTTTCCACAGAGCATGTTCAGATTGCTCCTCTATCTCTTTCATAAGGATGCTGGCTCCAAACCAGCAATCCAGTTGGTCAAAGCTAAGAGAAGGCTCTGAACTTGTCTGGTGCCACCCCAAAGGTCTCATGTCACAAATGGAGAACCGGGAGCAGCAAACGCCATCAGAAGGACCAAACTGTGCACACCAGGCCTCCTCCATGACACTTCAATCTTGAACCTGCTCCATCAGCTACCAGGGCAAAACTAGACAGCTCTGCTTCCAACCACTGCTTCTCCTCATTGGAGTCCTCCTGACTTCCAGCAAATTCTAAAAAATTCAGTCATAAGTCACTAAAATGTCTCAGCCGGTTAAGTGGCTGGCAATCCAGCCTAACAACCTGAATTTGCTCCCCAGAGCCCCACATGATGGAAAAATGCATCCGGCTCTACTGAGCTCCACAGCACTGGAATATTCACAAATTCGTACCTGCACAAAATGAACTAAATAAATGTCGCTAGAGAACTCAGTTCATTGCGGGAGTACCTGGTACCAGGCCAGGCCTCATTGTCCTAAACAGCCCAAGATTCAAGGAATCCAGGAACAGATGCTCAGCCTTTAGGCGTGGCCAAGACCGAGGCAGGAAAGTGTATCCAGGGTTTGGAGCCACTGACTGCCAGTGTCAACATCTCAGTCACAGCTTGAAGCAAGAAGACAGGAGCCAGCCATTGGTGGACTTCTTGGCTGCACACTGTCTTACTTCACATGTCTCCTATACTCTCATTCATTCAGGCAGCTACAGCAGGAAGGGGAGAGAAAGGAAGTCCCTCCATACTGCCGGAAGCCCAGCAAAACATACCTCCTCAGAATCCCCCAATGGCACAGCTGCCGGACCCTTAGAAAGCACTCCACAGTCCAAGTGGTCTTTCTCAAACACAAACATGAGTATAAGGAAGGCTGTTTCTCTCAGTCTTTCTTGTCTGCTTTTGAAATTCTGCTAAATTGTTCTTACAAAGCAGCATGGGACCTCATGCATCAGGCGTTTCACAAAAGTACACACTCTTGAACTCCTTCTTGATGCATTTATAAGCACCATTTAAATTAAAGCTGCCCTATCTTTATGTATCAACCATCAGTAGCAAGTGGCCCACCAGTCACCCTACAAGTGAACCTGTGCTGAGCCAGGCAGGCCACTTCCACTTACCTCCTGGATGTCACATCACAGTTTATATTTGCATGACATGAGAGTCAACTACCTAAGAGAGAGTTGCAACCATGTAGGAAACTCAGGGTCTGTCTGGGCTCCAGCAGCATCTCAGAGCTTTGGCCATACCTTCTTCCTCTGTTGCCCAGAACACAAGTATGTGCTGTATCACCCGGAAAACACAACCATATCAGACACTCAACTGTCACCCCTTGGCTAGACTCTCACATAGATTTAGGGGATTCAGGGGACAGTGCTATCCTATGGAATGCTGCCATGATGTGTTAGATAGAAAAAGGGGGGCAGGCCTAGGCCAGGATATAGGATGCTAGAGATGGGGCCCAAAGAAGACTGTCAAGTCTTTTGTGAAGACCTAGCTGGGGCCTTGAGGGTGTTTGGAGTATAGCACCAGTTGGAACTTCAGGAAAGGTAAAGCCTTCGCCAAGGCTTCTGGACCTTACTCCTAGTACCACATGACTTCCAGGACTGCATGACCCTGGTGGAGCTAGGGTTTCTTCTTGCCTAAGCTTTCCATGGGTTCTATGCCCAATGCAATCTCAGGAGCTACTGCCTCACTTCTGCTTATTGGAGACCAGTTGAAACAAGGGTAAGAAGGCAGACGTGCAAGGGGACAGGGCTACCACTCACTTGGGCTGCAGGGGAAGATTCATGCCATCTCTGCCACTTGGCCACACTTAATATAACTAAGTGATCTGCTTTAAACTAGATCACTTAAAAAAAAAAACTAAGGGATCTGCTTAAAACTAGATCACTTAATAACTAGATCACTTAATCAAACTAAGTGATCTAGAGGAAGTATCTAGAAACTGATGTTCAAAAACACCCCTACCACCCCCATCCTCTGGAATTCTGTCCCTGCTGCCTTGAAACCACCATCAGCTAAAGATATAGACCTAGATCCTGCCTCTGCCAACACCAGAAAGTCAGGGTCAAGCGCATTGGGCTCATCTCATGTCCAAGCAAGGTCCCCAAGAGGTTAGGGGTCAGCCTCTGCCTTCCTTTTCCCTAACCAAGAACACCCCAGCAACCACTCTCCCCACAGCACTGACTACCTGCACCAGGGGGGTCCCTTCTTGCTTCTTGTCACAAGTCAGAGTAGTGGGAAGACACCTCAGCATGGGACAGAGCAGTCCAGGGAAAGGCCACACTCTGTCAGAGCAAGCTGCTGAGTGGCCTGTGAGGCTAAAGAGTACTGGGGCTTTTAACTCAGCAAAGAACTGGCCTATCACAATTGGCTAAGTTCCAGAGGGTGGGCTGTCACTAACTCAGTGACATTTACATTGGTAGACATCTGCCTTCACCTGGGCTGGGGCTTGGTAGTTAATTAGAATTAGCCATCAGTATTTTCCCAGAAAAAAAAAAGACACCTGTTCTCACTTGGGTTTTCCAACAAGAAGCTTCTGAGCTGGTTATGCTGGTTATGCTGGTTATGTGGTGCCTAGAACCCACAATCTTCCTTTCAGGTATAGGCCATGATGAAGGAGCATTGTCCCAGCATGGCCCAGGGCAGCTGGCCCCTGGAAGAAAGAAGCATCAGGATCAGCTCTGGTTCCTACACTTGGCCTCCAGGAACTTTACAACTTACTCAGAGCCATTGGACAATCTTAATTCTCTCTCTGGAACACTGTCACAGAGAACACTTAAGACCCATAAGAGTTAGTCCAGAAAGCCCACAAGCTGGTGTAGTCCCAGCATACACATACCTAGCAGATGCACACCAACAGAGAGGAAGCAGAAGTCTCAACCCCTGGCCTGCCCCAGGCACCACTGAGCCGTGTTTGTGTTGGAGAAAAATTAAGGCTGATCACGTCTTGTGCCTAACATGGAGCGACATCTTCTGAGTCTCCACATATTGCTGTTTTCACTGAGCCACATGTAACACTTCAGAGTGCCAAATGCTTTTTAAAAAATAGACCTGGCTCTGAGCGGGTGCTACAGAATAACATGGGTGGAATATGGCTTTTATGAAAACACAAAATGCTAGCCACTCCCCCACACACACAAAGAAGATTTACAGAGAACTCTAGAGAAAGATACTTTTCAAAGAGAGGCTTGCTCTGGACAAGAACACTGGGTAGAGAATGATGTATGCGTTCTGCTCCTTCAGGAGTCAGTTCAGCTTCTAGTAGGAGATGGGAAAGCCACACTTATTTTCTGCAAAGTGGCAGTGCCACCTGGCTGTATGTGTTGCTCAGATGTGGCCAGGATTGGCAATGTGACCATAGCTTTGGGGATTTTAGAAGGAGAAACCATATTTGGGTAACTAACTCTACACAAAACTTGCCTCCCACCCATCATCGGCTAGACCTCAGGTCACCAGTCATTGCCCTGGTGTGTAGCAGTCACTTGCAAACTGTGGCTTCTGGCTCAGAAAGCTGCCATGCTGGGAGAGTACGGGGTCACCCTCCCTCCTTCTCCTTGGTTTCTTTTCTTCTTCAGAGACAATTTCCTTCCCTGTACCTGTCAGAGCCACCTGGAAGGCATCACTAAACAATTCCAGATCCTACTCAACATGCTTCCTTCAGCACCATGCAGCCTATGCTGAACCTGGTATCTCTAGGACAAGGCCACCCCTTCTCTGGAATATGGCCACCTCTGCTGGCTTCCTAGGACACCTGCTCTATCCATCTACCTCCTTTCTCTTCTTGTCTCCACATTCTCCTCTCTATTTATCACCATATGATTACATTCTATTCTCTTTCATCTTAGAAAATAAAACAAAATACGGAGGGTGTGGAACGATCAGAGGTTTCCAAGAGCTTGGGGAATGGAATTAGAGATGGAAAACTGTAAGAGGATGACTTCTACTCAGCAGCACCATCTGACCTGCATCTGATATTGCATTTGTCAGCGTTAGGATGTAAGGAGCTAGCACGATTCCTCAGGCAGCAAAGTGTTTGTTACACAAACACGATGAACTGAATTCCATCCCTAGCACCCAAATAGAAAAGCCAAGGGTTGAGTCAGGCAGTGGTGGTGCACATCATAAAACACATATTACCTCTACACAAACCATACATCACAATACATACACCATACACATATATATATCATATCTATATGCCTAAAACATATCACATATCACACCTATGCACATTTCACATACAGAGACAGAAGGACAGAGAGCTAATATTTCACATGGTTGATTTCGATCTTTAAAAATTCCTGTGAGCCATGTTCTTTTTTTTTTTTTTTTTTTTTTTTTTTTTTTTTTTTTTTTTATTTTTTTTTTTTTTTTTTTTTTTTTTTTTTTTTTTTTTTTTTTTTTTTTTTTTTTTTTTTTTTTTTTTTTTTTTTTTTTTTTTTTTTTTTTTTTTTTTTTTTTTTAAAACTTTATTTATTATTTATTTATTTATTTATTTGCCTTGGTGTTTGCCTGGAACTGGAACTGCAGACAGTTGTTAGCTGCCATGTGGGTGCTGGGAATCGAACCCCGGTCTTCTGGAAGAGCAGACGGTGCTCTTAACCACTGAGCCATCTCTCCAGCCCCGAGCCATGTTCTTAAAAGTAAACAGATTTCATTGTAGACTGTCTTGGTGATAACTTAAGGAAATAAGTCTGGTCTGTTTTTGAAATATGGGCAGATGAATGAATAGATGGGTATGAAAGTGACTGAATAAATAAATGGATGGGTGGGTGGATGGATAGATTGATAAATAGACAGATAGATAGATAGATAGATAGATAGATAGATAGATAGATAGATAGATAGGGAGATGATAGATAGTTGGTAGGTCAATGGGTGGACAGATGAATGAATGAATGAATGAATGTAGACGGATGAATGGGTTAGATGGATGGGTGAGTAACTGAATGTATACATGATAAACGGATGGGTGAGTGGATGGATAAATGTGTGCGTAGGTGGGTTGTATAGATGAATGATTGAAAGGGTGCATGATGGATGATTATATGGATGGGAGATGAGTGAATGAATAGATGGATGAATGGGTAGATAATGGATGGGTGGGTGAATGGATGGGTGGGTGGATGATGGATGGATAGATGGATGGACAGAAAGAAAAATCAATTCATTTTTCCCACTGTTGGACTGATCCCTGGTCCACACTCATTCTAAGAAAACACTACGCCACTTAGCTGTATCCCCAGCCCTTTTATTTACTTTTATTTTATTTCAGTATCTCTAGGTCTCTAAGGCTAGTCCTTAACTCACTCTATCGACTATGCAAGCATTGAGTTTATAATCCTCCTGCCTCGGCTTGCACAACAACTAGAATTATAGGCTTTCAGCATCAAGCCAGGCTGCAAAGAGCCTTTTTAAAAGTTTTGTTCAGGTTCCCATCAGAACTTTCTGAGAACAAATGGACCAATGGAATTGTAGGGCCAGCCTGCTAGAGTCAGCCTGCAGGAGAAGCAGAGGCACTTTGGAAGAGGCAGGTTTAAGGCACATAGTTTTGTCCAAATAGAAGGACAGGAACAGTGAGAGAGGAATAGATCTTCTGAAAGCTGGTTCCAACACATATGCTCTGACATCTGAGGGAGACTGGGACAGGAACTGCAAATGGAAAGGCAATTCCTACCACACAAAGGAATCTTGTGATGGCGACCCCACACCAGTGCCCCCAGCCCTCTTCCCCAAGATCCATAGAAATGTACCCATAGCAAGAACCCACAGAATTCTGGGATTTAGCCCTTAGGTAGCCCTCTCCAAGTAAAGAGTGTTTCCTGGCCATAGATAAGGGTGGACCACAGAAGCAAAGGAGAACGGGTCATCCTGGCACACCAGGAGGAATTCAGCCCTGATGTAATGCATGGGGACTGATCTGGAACCACCTAGAAGTCAAAGGGGAAAAACTTAGCTGGTGTAGCCCAGGGTGACACTGGATAGTGCTCATCTCTCCCTCTTCCCAGCCCCTACCTTCCTAGGACTCACGGATAAAGAGTGAAGGCTGGATCAATTCCCCCCAGACTGTGAGTGGGGTGTATTAAAGCAAGACCACTGATTCCAGGGTGGGTGACGCCCCTCAGCTCAAAACAGATTGTGTTCAGGTCTGTGCTTGTTAGGACGGTGGGGGTGGCAGGAACGTGAGACTTGAGCTCATCTTTGTAAGATCTCGGGGTGGAAACACATAATCTTTTAATTAAAATTTTACTGAATTTTAACTTGAATTTCCCATCTGCTACCCTAATTATGCCTAACCCTAAACCTAACTTGGAGCCATCTGCGTTCTTATCTCATTATACCGGGGTTATTTGTGTGCTTGTCCAATTCTTTCAGGAAACAGTGAGTCCCTCACCAAATCTGGGCATCTTAGATCTTCACAACCAAACAGATGTCACATATGATGTGGGTCTCAGAAAGGGTTCAGCGGGCAACTGCTTCGTCCATGGGTTTCAGTCAGGTGGACAAATGGATGTAAGGCCAAGTAGCTAGATAGGTGCTTGAAAGCTCCAGCCATTGGTCAAGTTATACTTGATGTCATCACTATTGTGCCATGACAGCTTGATGGCCGAAAGAGCCTCCTCACATATATTGTAGATTTTATGTAAATTTGTTTCAAATCTATGGACCATTTTGTGTGTGTGTGTGTGTGTGTGTGTGTGTGTGTGTTTTGTTTATTGGTCTTAAGGGGAAACCAGCATGTCCAGAACCTCCTCATTCTCTGGATTGAATCCAAGCCTTTGAAGTCTTTGGGGACAGAACAGGGACACAGGCTTTACTGCTAGAGTGAGAGGTGCTGTGTCTTTATAACTCTGACCCAACACCTGCTGACTAGCCAGGGTCAGGTTCATCTACAGTGACATGAGCCACAGGTCCCTAGTTGGCCATATGCTGGCCTCTTTCTCTGAGAGAGGGTTAAAATTCTTCCTGGTTCTCAGGGGCACTTAAAGGTCCCCAAGTGCAAATGCACCAAACACTCTCTCCTGATCATGTCATGCATGCACATGGCAAAAGTCCAACCCTTTATTTCTTCAGCCAACTCCATCTCCTTTTGCTGTGTCACGCTGTCATTTGTGTAGTGGTATTGTGCTGCTGGCTGTGATTTCATTCCTGGGAGGTTCTGTACTCACAAGGGGAGCCCCTGAGAAGCTGACCAATTAGAGATGACAGGCTGGGTGCTTCCATGGAAAACCCACAAGAGCAGAGAAAGTCTCTACATGTAACTGCACAACACTGGGAATCAACACCCAAAGGACAGCCTGAGGAACCTCACACCAGGTGTACCCAGCACAAGTTACACACAAGCTACTCCCAAGAAACACTGTCAACTAAGAACAAGATGTTGCTGCTACTGTAGGCATGCACATATATGCAGAGTTGTGCCATGGTGCCCATCCTTTGTGCACACTCGTGTGTATGCTTTGGGCTCCTCTGCTGGCCATGGTCTTGTCCAACTTAGATTCTATTTTTCAGGCAGAGAATTCAGCCCCTTCAAAGCCAAACCAGCATGGATCAACCAGAATCCACTCCACTCCCTGTCACCCACATCCATGTGTGTGTCCCCTGAGTACCCATGAGCCCCCAAGCACACATTCTGCTCATTTAGGAATATAGCCATCAGGCTTTAGGGTAAGAAGAGACTTTTGGGGATCTCTAATTTATAGAGAACATTTTAGCTGTAAGAAGGAAGCAAAGCCTCATCCCTGAGTGAAGGAACAGGATCTGTGTTAACTACTCTAAATTGTATCATTCAAATATTCCGGTGCTACTGGCTTTGGGGACTCACTGTGTCATGTGGGTGAGGAACAAGAGCTGTACACGGTCCTTCAGGTGACCAGGCAGGAGGTCACCCAACACAGGAGCACAATCTTAGTTGGGGATGGGGAAGAGCAAGGTTTGAATACAGTGACTTCCTCATCCCTTGTTGCCCTAGAAGCCAAAAAGGATTCCAGGCACAGAAATAGGGAAAGAAAAAAAAAAAAAGAGCTCATTTATTAGTATGAAGGAAGGGCTGTTGCTATTCTCAGTGGGAGGCATATTTATTTCTTTGCATGAAGGTATTTCTAAACACAGGTAATTATAAGAATCATTACCCCGTGAACCAGCATGGAAAAGCATATGGTAGCTGATGTTTCATAAGTAACCCCTTCGTGCAAGCTCCTGAAATAACTGTTTCCTTCCTTGTCTGCCACACCTTGCTGCCGACACCAGAGCCGTAACATCCTTCCATTTGGAAATGCTGGCAGCAAGCCCCCTTCTTCAGGGAAGAAGAGGAGCAAGAAGAAAGGCCCCTAAGGCCCTGGCCTCACCATCTCAAGAGATGTGTTGTGGTCAGGTGACATTCCTATAGGTCCACCCTCTGTCTCAGACCGAGCTGCAGGGTATTGTTCCTGGCTGGAGCTGGGGGAGTTTATCTCTATCTCTGGGCTTCTCTCATGTTAAATGACAGGTACTCTCTGGAGACTCTCTGTGGTTAGTAAATGATACACTCATGTATGCATATATGTATATGCCTGCTATTGTTGCAATAGTGGATGTTGAACCAAAAGCTTCACACAGCTAGGCAAACTCTCTGCCACTGGGCTATATTCCTAATCCTTTATATACTTCATTGTGTGACAGGGACTCACTGAATTAATCATGCCGACTGTGAACTCATTCTGCGGCTTAGGCAGGGCTTGGGCCTGTGATCCTCCAACTTCAACCTTCAAGACAGTAGGATGACAAGCCCGAGGCACCAGGCCCACCTTGTTTGATACTGTGGACACTTTGAGCATGCACAAACAGAGCAGCAGCCATAATAAATGCGCCAGACTGGAGCCTAGTCCAGCAACAGTGACCCAACCCCTCGTAGCCATTAGAGATTAGAAATTAGCCGTTAGAAATCCCATTGCTCACAAATATGAGGTGAAGGAGACTTCTGCACTTTCCCGTCAGCTACCCTCCTCCCTGTCTCCCCTCCTTCCTCCCCGCCTCCTCCCTTCCCCCCTCCACTGGTCGTCCCTCCCCGTCTGCCAGGCCTGGTCCTGTTTATGCCTTTCATTTAGTGTTCCAAGGTCTTAAAATTCTTAGTGTTTGTGGTTTGTTTTGGTTTTGCATGAGTTTAGAAAAGAAACAGCACTCGTAACTCGGGACCACCAAGGCATTCAGCGAACATTCTTCATTTCCCTTCTATAGGTATCTCTTTCTCATTGAAAAATCCTTGACCTGTTTTTTGCATAAAGCAGGTCCGGCTAGTGGGGTCTTCTTTCTCCTGCTCCCTGAGACACTAATGAGCTGGTTCCTTAAAACACTTCCAGAAGTCGAGGGGGGGAGGGGGCTCTGCCAATGTATCCAGCTCTGCCATCTAGTCCATTTGAGGATGAGTGCAGTGTGCTTCAAGGCAGACTTGTGAGACACACTGCCTCTGGCTCTTCTTTTACATCGTGTGGCATCCTCAGGTCACAGACATTGTCCTCAAGGATACCATCTACCAGCTCTGCTCCTGCTGAATCAGATCCCTGCAGGCCTTCTACATGCTTAGCCTTTCATCCCAGAGACTATGTGGAAGAGCTGAGGACAGACACACCAGGGACTGGCCGGATGCACCAACTCAGGCAGATCTTTGAGAGCCAACATTTCTTAGGGACACATCTTGTCATATGAGACACTGCTGTGTCACACTCACCTTTCTCTTCCAGGTGGGGTCCACCCTTCCAGGCCCTGAGTAGCCTGTGTAGAAGGCCTGGCCGGCAGTTTCTGCACTGCCTGTCTAGCATCCTGGCAGGCTGCTGCTCTCTTTAGCTTTTGCTCAAGACATTTGGATGTCCTTCAGCCATCATTTTCCTGCATTCTTGCCTGGCATATCATTTGCTTGCTCCTAGAGAGGTGGGCTTGGGCCATTTCTGGGTCTGGTGCTATCTCTCTGGGATTGTTTGTGGGGTTACATGTGAGGTAGGTCCCTCTGGTCTGGGCCCTCTGCTGGGAAGTACTTCATGACACACATGAGAATCTCTGACCAGACAGTACATTTTCCCTTTCTTTTTCTTTGTTTGTTTTTTTAGGGGGATTTAAAGATTATTTTATTTTAATTATGTGTCTCTGTGCACATGAGTATAGGTATCTACTGAGACCAGAAGAGGGTGTCAGATCCTGGAGTTGCAGGCAATTCTGAGCCACCAGATAGATGTGGGTACTGATTTTTTTCCTTTCTTTTAAGATTTATTTGTTTATTATCTATACAGTATATAGAAGAAGATACCAGATGTCATCATAGATGGTTGTGAGCCACCATGTGTTTGCCGGGAATCGAACCCAGGTCCCCTGGAAGAACAATCAGTGCTCTTAACCACTGAGCCATCTCTCCAGCTTGATTTGTTTTTTCCTTTCTTAAAAGCTACCTTGTTGTGAAACATTTGGGTTGGTAGCTGCAGGTTCCCATTTACTACTATTTTCTTACATTTTATAAAAACTATTTTCTTTCCCAACAGTCTGCCCATCCCTTCCATGGAGCTTCTTGTTCATCCCTCTTGTGATTCAGACTTTTTATAAGCAAGCATCCAGCCCAAGCTGAATGTCACAAGGCTGAGGTGGCTATAGAAGTTGCCATATATCTGCCCTAGAATCCAGCATAATTGGAGACTGAATTCTTTTTTTTTTTTCCATTTATTTTTTATAGTGCAGGGTTTTGCTCATAGTGAACAAAGGCTCCCTGAGTCACACCTCAGGTCACAGCTCCATCCTAAGAGCTGTCAGGTCGGTTCATAAAGTTCACTGGTCACTCTGTACTTGTTGCTAGCAGACAGCTGGCAGATGACCTTTGTGTTCACAGTGCCCCAGGCAGTAGGATCTTACATCTCTGGGTGTACTTGTGCCCCAAGTCTCACTCCAAGGACTGTGTAAAGAACACTGTACTAGATGTTGGCATTTTAGATGACTCTGAGCCAAACAAGGGACATAGGAATGAGAAAGTACTCCAGTCTAGTAGCTTTAAGAAAGTCCTCACTGGGTAGCTGCTGTGCTGGCCAGACTGGTCTGCAGCAGACCGAAGTCCCTTAGCCTGGATTCCTTAGGTCCAGAGGTGCTCATCCCCTAACTCACAAGAGGAGAAGCTATTCCTTGCTCCTTTGGAGAAGGTGCTCAGTGTCCTGGCTGAATCCAGCTGTGCCCATTGTTAAGTAGTAGTACAGACGGTCAGCAGACATAGACATCACGGCACGGAGACTGAATTCTTAACATGGTATTCATTCTACCCTCCCTGGGGTTTCAAGAGAGCAGCTACAATCCTCCTGGGCAAAAGAGCTCCCCCATTGGAAAGGACAATGGCTAAAAGAAGCTAGCCGAGGCTTGTTCTTCAGCCACCTATCTGTACCTAATGTCCCAATGGCAGAGCTGATCAAAGGTGACTATGACCAGAGCTCTTGCAGCATCAGCTGGAGCGAGGGCTGTCAGCTACTGCAGGGAAGATGGCTTGCGTGCCTTAGGCAGCAGGCATCCATGTGTCTGAGGGACACATATGAGGCCTGTCTTAAGCTTTAGATTTCTCATGAAGAGTGTCTGCTGGTGGAAAGGTGATGGGGCTGAGGAGTTGTTGGGAGAAAGGGACTTTACTGTCTACATGCCTCATTCCAGACTGCTTCTGGTCCTGGTTGTTTACCTGCAGGTCCCGTCAGTGTTGAAGGTAACAGGTAGTGATTGGACTTTGATACCTGGGATACTGTGACTGATGTGACACCACACTGCTACCCCAGCCCTGGCAGTTGATCACATGATGCCTTGGTGGTTGCTAAGAAATGACTCACGCTTGGAGAGAAGGGTCTAAACAGCACCTCTAAGATATTTTTTAACAAGGTGTGAACAATAGGTCTACTGACATGGAGATTGTCAGGGAAACAAGTTTCCTTCACGGGTTAGTTACATTTGCTCACCATGGTTACAACTTGGCAAAAATACTATTTTATATCAATAGGATAAAGTTTTCTTTAGAAATTACTCCAAGTGTGTCTTTTATTCAGATAAATCCATTAATAATGCATGATTGATAAAAGCAATGGGAAAAGTCATTCTCCCAGGGTCCAGGGTCTAGTGGATCCAAAGTTATTGATATTTTTTTGACCAAAGAAGCCTATCATCCAAGAGCCTGTTCTGTGGTCAGAATCAGAAACGATCATAGGACCCATATGCCGCCAGAGGCCCAGTTCCTTCTCAGAGGCAGAAGGGACCCAGAATCCACCTGCCACTGTAAGCCTTGGCTTCATGTTCAGAAGCAGAAGGTACCTTAGAACTGAGATGTCAAAGAACCAAGTTCCCAAGGATGATGGGCGTGCAGCTGAGCTTCTAACAGTGCTGAAGCCTACATGCCACAGGAAGTCCTGCCCCTGGCGCAGGCCTCATCCAAGAACCTGGATTTGGGGTAAAAGGCCTTTGTTTTGATTAAAACCCCAGTTGACTAGTGTAGTTTTCAAGAGGGCCCTGAGAAGCCCTAAGCCAGTGCTCCAGTTGCAGAAGCTGTTTAAAAAGTGACTTTAGCAGGTGTAACTATGGACCATAATCTTACACCCAGCTCCCACAAAGAGGAATGCTGACTGGATCAGTCTTGTGCAGATGATCAAAGCTACTATATATAACAGCTATATGAGCACAACATACCTGTGGGCAAGATGTATCCAGTGCAATAGTGGCTTAATTGTTATGAAGTAACCAACCACCTTCTTGTTGGACTTCAGTCCTATAGTAAGAGAGGTGATTTGAGCCTGGTACTGTAAATTTAGCCAGGGCTGTGCTGGGGAGATCATAGGCCATGAAGAAAAGAGAACAGACTACTGTTGTCTTGATAAATAGTCATGTTGCATCCACTAAACTGCTTTCTAAGTGTGTGTGCCTGTAGGTTAGTGTTGCCCTCAGGCTTAGTCACAGAAGCATCTATTGACAATAGGCAGATGACATCAAGGGACACAATGGTGTCAAGTCCGGCTCATGAAAGGTGCAAACATAAGAAGTACTCAAACAGTACCTTAAATGTTTGCTTTGAGTCAACCAGAAGAAGTGGAGGATGGACAAGCCTGACAGCATTTCCAGCGTGTGGGGGGTGGGATGAGGACTTGATCAAGACAGAAGAGAAGGGAGGAAGGAGTAGCAGTAGGTTCTTCCTGTGCAGGGTGGTGGGGACCTAGTGTAAGAAGAGAGGGGACCCTTGAGCTCAGGACCTGATGTGGATCCTCTCCCAGCCAGATCTTGGGACTGAAGAACTTATCTCACCTAAGACATTGTATCTACCTTTAAAGGAAAGGGCATCATGGAGCTATCACTTTCAAAGAGTGACCATGAGAGTGTGGTCAGTCTTCTTGGGCAGTTCTTACCACTCAGAGCTGAGATCTGGGACCTTCAGGGTATTCTAAATGACAGTGGGGTACACAGGGAGGTAATGAGAGGCAGTGAGTCAGTGGCCATGCTCATCTCTTCTGTCTACAAGTTTATTCATACAAATTCCATAATAAGTTTTTGAAAAGTCCAGACTAGGTATTTAATCTTGTTCTGAAAGAAAACAGTATTGGAAGGAATTGGGACCCTTGGCCTGTGTCCATGGCAATCCCTCTAGCTCTGCCATGGCAGCTATTTCCATGGGACATTAGTGCTTTTGGATTTTATGAAATCACCGAAGTCCATTTCAACACGGATTGTGCCTTCCTGCTTCCTTCTGGGCACAGTGCAAGCCCAACAAGACACGGCCACAGCTGAGACCACAGATGGAAGAAGAGCATGCATGCACAGTGGGTAGATGGAGACCCATGAAGAGGCAGCAAGGGCAGAGACAGCCTTGCAGCCGAGGCTTCCTGGGGGGAGAACAGAGATGGGAGTGGGCACAGGCCTGGGCAAGAAGGGCGATGAGAAAGGAACGAGAGCAGGGTGCTGAGCAGAAGGAAAACCTGGCCATGGTCAGGAGCAATTTTTACTTTAACATTCAGGTGGCATAACCAAAGGAAACAAAACATAAAGACACATGTGGCACCCAAAGGCCCCAAAGGGTACAAATGATGTGCTGGTCTTGTTCCTCTACAGAGACTCTAGGCCAAAGGGTTAGCTGTGTGCACCCAGTCGTGTGCATGGACAATAGTGTGTTTGCTCATGTACATACTGCTGGTGGACATTCTGGCCTATTGGGAATCATGCTGCTGAGAACATTCATGGGCAAGAGTCTTTATTCTGAGCTGGAGAGATGGCTTAGTGGTTAAGAGCACTGACTGCTCTTCCAGAAGACCTGGGTTCAATTCCCAGCACCCACATGACAAGTTCACAACTGTCTGTAACTCACATTCTAGAGGACCCACCCAAAACCCATGACAAAATGTTAATGCACATAAAACTAAATTAATTAATTAATTTTAACAAAGAGTCTGACTTTATGTTGCTCTGTATCTACAGCTGGGAACAGAGTCCTGGTCAATTGCAACTGAACCCAGAAATCTCAGGAGATACTAGTTTGATGATCTATGCTGCTGCCCTGGACAGGCAATGATCCGCATGAGCTACATGACACAGCCAACCCTTTGGAACCACTGCCCACCCCAAGCCTTATCCTATCAATGGAGGAAGATTCAGAAAATGTCCCTCAGGCATGGCAGATGGCAGGGCTAGAGGTCGGAGCAGTCGTAAGGCAGAGTGCATGGATAGTAGTTTCTACTTCACAAGACCCCAAATCCAACCCAACCACTCTTGTACCTCTTAGGTGAAAGGTAACCTCAGTACCTTTTGATTTATAAATGCAGGGAATACTGGCACATGGTTTATTATTCTCCAGAGAGTCACGTCACTTCATTTTTAACTTGTGGCCCTTTGGGCTGGCTGTCTAGTGATCTAGTTCAACAGACCTCTTTAAACTGGGTGATCAATGGCCCTGTGAAACAGGCATCTGCACACACAGGACCAAGAGCAGAGGATGTGACAAGCAGCCCTAATTCAGCTATGCCATTGCCCTGCTCTAAAACCTTCACTGGGTCTCTGTTGTCTTCCAAACTAAAGCCAGGTTCTGAAACATGAAATTTTCATGTCCCAACTCTCCTAACAGCCTTTTGACCAGACCTCCCACCAACCCCTGTATGCCCAGCACTCAAGCTTCCTCCCACAGCTTCCTAGAATCTAGTTGGCCAGCAGCCACACCTCATTTCAGTCCACCCCCCAGCACAGCCTGCAGACTCTGACATCAATGGTACCTAATGGCAGGGTGACACAACAACAAGAGGGTACCACCCTATTGCTGGTTATGCACTGATAGCTCACTGTGTATCTATCTAGTCATGTCCCATGTCATTGAGCTTAGACAGATCCCCATTGGCCTCTAGTAGACAGGCAGGCTGCCACTGTCAGCTTACCCTGGGAAGGCTGAAGCCACTGTAGGGTGCTATCAGTTACCTACACACATGGGCATGAAAGAGATCCCAACATCCTGAGCCTTTCCCTGTTTCCTGACTTCCTGGAACCACGCTCAAGTTAGAAGCTGTAGTACTCCTTCTGGAACTCCAGGGATGGACCCTGCCCCTCAGTTAGGCAGAAAGTACAATAGAAAACCCCAGGTACACACTTCCTAGACACAAATGGACACATTGTCCGAAGTGCAGGCTCAGACACATAAGTGCACACATAGTACAGGTAGTTTTGAACACACAAAAGAACACACAGCTCTGGGTGCATAGAAGGACATGCAGCCCTGGACACATGAGCAGACACATGGCCTCAGGCACATGGAGAAACATGCAGCCTCAATAGATATACGAGCAGATACATAGCCACAGGCATGTAGAGGGACACGTATCTTCCAACAAGTGAAAAGACACACAGCCCTGGGCACACAGAAGGACATGTGGCCACAGATACGTAAGAAGATTCCTAGTCACAGATGCATAAAGTGGCATGAAGTCATGGACATGCTGACAGTCACATAGTCTTAGGCACACATACTCTGCCCTTGATTCTTGTCATAGAGATTAGTTCCTTTGGAGTCAAAGACATAATGCCTACAAGGACAGGAAAAAACGTGACTCCAAAGATCATAGGACTCCACATGTTACGCGGTCCCAGGGGCCTTCTCATCAAGAGAAGTGATGGGTATCAGAATCATGGCAGGCTCTGCCTGTGCCCACAGAAGACCACCAAAAACCATGCATTGCAAGTACCCTGAGGACCAAAAGTGGCATCAGGAGGTACAGGGGCAGCCGGTTACATCCCGAATCCAGGAATGAACAACAAAGGGGCAGGAGAGCTTCCTGGAAACAGAGCAGGTACCAGTGGTCACTGCTGAATGGATGGGCAGATGACAAGTATCCCTGCTCTACCACCAACCCTGTCACCCCTCACAACACACCCTGTCAACTCACTCACACAGCTTTGAGTGCCCACAACATATCAAGTGCCAAAAGTCCCAGCGGTCCTGTGATTAGTGAGACAGTATGGTTTCAGGAGCCCATGGCCCAGAATACACAGCAATCACTGACCAAATGATTCAACTTAGGCATAAGAACCATCATAAAGGGGAGCTGCTCTAAGAGGGATGCAACCTGGACCAGGGATCTGACTCAGGACCCACCAAGAAACATGCCTGCCCTGAAATATAAAAAAGAAAGAAAAGTTAAAGAGAATAAGTTTTAAAAGTGAAACACTCCAGGGGGAGGGGTTTGTGACCACAGGAAGAATGGTATGTTTTATAGGGTAGAAGGAGGCCAGAGTGGCCAGTGTGTCCTGGGAAGGGGGACTGCATTGGAGACTGGGTTGGAATTTGGGTAGGACAATATCTGGTCAGGTCATAGAGGCTTGGGAGCCTTTGGAACATGTCATATGATAAGGAGAAATAGGGCTGAAGCCCAGAGAGGAGATCTGGGTGGAGGGGAAGACAGAGACACAGTGGCACACAGATGGCCCGGAAGGAAGAACGTAGCCGCATCCCATTATGGAGAGAGACTAGGACTGTGCCTGGCTGGACCCCAGTGTCTCTAGTAGAACCAAGTGTGTGAAGACAGAGAAGGAACAGATTCAGGGACAGAAAGAAGGAGGCTGTCACCTGGTTCTGCCAACCTGTGTCATGCTGCAGGGATGCTGACTGGTCCTTCATGCAATGTTGTCTTCCTGCAGCCAAAATAATGCTCCTGACCTCCTTCAGATAATTTCCTATGTCCTCATTATAGGTAGGATCTGTTGTTGGTTGGTTTGGCTCTTTACTTGTTTAGGGGGTCTGCCACCCAGTTCTCAAATAAATCACACACAGAGACTTATTCTTAATTATAAATGCCCGGCCTTAGCTTAGCATTTTTCTAGCCAGCTTTCCTTAACTTAAATTATCTCATCTACCTTTTGCCCCTGGGCTTTTACCTTTCTCTATTTCTCAATACTTTTCTTTGTTTCTTTCTCTGTGGCTTGCTGTGTAGCTGGGTGGCTGTTCCCTGGAGTTCCCCTCCTTCTCTGGCTATTTCTCTCTTCTTCCCAGATTTCTTCTTCTGTATATTCTCTCTACCAGCCAGCCCACCCATCCTTCCTCCCATCTTGCTATTGACCATCCAGTTTTTTTATTAGACCATCAGGTGTTTTAGACAAAGGCACAGCAATAAAGCTTCATAGAGTTAAACAAAAGTAACATATCTTAAAATAATATCCTATAACAAGGTGCAGTTTTGGTTGCTTTGCTGGCCAGTTGCCCTAGGATAGAGCAGGGTTCTCCACCCCTCCGTTCATGCAATGCCTAGTGTGCCCCCAGTGAAGTTCACCGCCCATCAGGCAGCTCCCAGCCTCAATGGTGGTTCATCCTTCTAGCCACCACCAAGGGGTAGCTTGGGGTGTGTAGGGCGGTGGCAAGAGGACTCAGGAATATAGAACCTGAGGCTAGCCCAGCTGCCTCTCAGCACCTCCCGACTGATGGTTGGATTCTGCTGTTGTTAGCCCTGCTCTCTGGTACCATGTCCACCCTTCATCTGCCCTCAGTTCTCCTTCTGACCTGAACACCTGAGGCCTGGCCCCCTCTCCTGTCCCCTGAACTCAGTGTTTTCACGGGGACAAATTTAGATGCACAGAACAGGATTCCTGCTCAACACAGCTACCCCCAGACAGAGAATTCTAATCCCTCCCTGGTTGAGAGAGATCTTAGAATCTCTTGAACTGGAAACAGGCCTCCAGTCTCAGGGTTACCATGATACTGTGTGGCATGTCCTTCCTTCCTTCCTCTTCATGCCTGGGGACCCATCCACACTCAGGAAGCCTCAGTGAGCCCCAGTGTTCATTGCCCAGTTCTGGGACTCCAGGGTTTCTGACTGGTCTGTGGTACATACTGTTTGGTTTTGTACCTCTGTGTCCACCCGCTTCTCTCAGCGTTTCCTCAAGGCAGACTGTCTTCTCCACAGCCTGGAGCACAGAACACATCAAACCAAGTATCATCAGATTTGAGCTGTGAGCCTTGAATCTTTAAGTCTGTTCTGGACCTAAAGATGTTTTGACTTTGGGGCTAAGGAATTGGCTGTCCCCCAGAAGGTAAGTGAATAGCCCATAACAACTGCCTACAGGCTCTTATACAATTTGCCCTGTGCTATATGTCACACACATATACATATACTTTTCACATACACATGGCATATATATGCATGTATACACAAACCCACACCCCCATTCCCCCCACATATACCTGAATACTATCTGTCTTTGCAACATATTCACATATGCCCTGGATAATCACAGGCTACATTGTGGGTGTCTGGGTACCTTTGGAAGGGCTAACAGCGGCTGCCTCCATGAGATTGGAACATGGCATAATCAGGGCTAATGACACAGCACTTACTGTGCGATCGGCTTGCCGCTATGCAGTAATCAGCATGTAATTAAGTGGTCACCAGTCACCACGTAAACATGGCCTACACTAGACACATCTGTAGCTTAAATAGCCCCACAAAGTCACTTTAATTTCAGTGTTGAATGGAAAACAGTCAGTTGGCATGCAGAGAACACGAGGTTGGAAATGTGAGGACCCTCAGGAAGGAGGAGGGTACCATCTCCAGCCTCAGCATCCGGGATATAGCAGAGAAGGAATGGACCCGGGTCTCCCTGCAAGGAGAGCTGGGCACCAGACACAGAAGCACTTTACAGACCTTGGAATACCCGCCAAGTCCTTGGGGATTTCATTGTGAGAATCTAGTGGTCCCTTTAGAACCAAACTCTTAAGCTGAGAACATTCCAGACCACTCAACAAGGATCACAAGGGTGCCCTGTCTTTCCCAGAGTAAAAGTGATTCTATGACTCAGAGCTTCTAGTCTATTCCAAGGAGTCCTGGTCTTCAGAATGGCCAGGGAACATTTTTTTTTTCTTGCAATCCAAAATCCTGCTAGGAAGGTGGCTAAAAATGGGATCTCTGACTAGGATGTCTGCAGTGGCCTCCTGAGCCCCGCCCTTACCACCCACGCATCACATATATGCATGCACATGTTTGCACACCATATATAATACACATCACACTCACATACAGTACATGTACCTGATACATGCACACATATATATACATATACCACACCACACACAAGCACATATACACACAGCTGCACATATTCTACACACACATTGATACCACATGACTACAAATGCCACACATTCACATTACAGACACATGCACACTATGCAGACTACACACACACACACACACACACACACACACATCCTCCCATGGCAATCTGAGTGGACATCTCAGCTCATAAATCAGAGAATGCCCCATCCCCCGTGGCCCCTATCATACCTACAGGACATTTCCTAGTTCTCAGAATTCTCCTCATCTCTCAGGAATGGGAGCCACATTGCATGTTCTGGCTCCCCTTCTCCACCTGATCTTGACCTTTGGGTCTCCACCCTTCAGTACAGCAGCAGTTCCAGCAATGGCTTCTGGTTATGACTTCAGCCTTCCTTTCTAGGAAGCATATTCCCACAGATGTACCCAGGTCCTTCCTCATCACACAAGTCTTCAGATACATGTCCTGCTGAGACAGCTACTAACACCAAGTTATACTACACCTGAGATTGCCTGAGCTAACCAGTCATTCACCTGCGAAACAGCTGAGAAAGCTCAGGGCAGCCACACTGCAGCCAATGGAAGGGGCAGTTTCTGAAGCATGCCTGGGGAAGGGGCCTACCAGGCATGAGCGTGTGTCTGAGGAGGAGGCCTGCCTAGTAAAGGCCTATCTGAGGAGAGGAACTTCCTAGGAAAAGAGCATACCCACCTGAGCAATGCCTAGTGATTCCTGCTCCGGCCCACCAGCACTTGGATGCCAACTGAGAGGGTAGCATTGTGAATTGGTAGCAGCTGGGAAGAAGTCTCTAGAATGAGAGAATAGAGTCAGGAAGTGAATGAGCCGTACTAGCCAGCCAGTGTGTGGGAATGAAAGCCATGCTGTGCTTTATACATCCTATTACCTGCCTCCCATTGGCCTCCAACTTAATTAGCTCTGGCTCCTAGATTGGGAAGGCCTGGACTGCATGAGGCCAATGAGCCACCAGGTGGGCAGAAAGCACCTCAGCATAATGAAACCAAATAGAAAGTGGCCATATTAATTAATTACAAGGGCATAGGGCCCTCCAGCTTGTCACCTTATGTGGGTTTTACAGAAGTTTTCAGACAGGTACAAGAAATTAGAGCCTTGCTTCTAATTGGCCAGGAGACCCAGAAGTTACTGTTTCCCTGTCCTATGATCCAGAGCCCTGAGGTCTCACAAAATCTCTGGCTGGTCTGGAATGGCAGTCGGTGGGAACCACGAGATGTACAGATGGGTCAGCCACGAGCCTTGAGCATGCTCTGCCTGTGTCCTGCTGGGGTAGCTGTGCCCCTGGGCTCCTGTGTATTGGATCCTGGGAGTTTGTATGACACCACAGGAAGACTGAAGGATAGGACTACTTGGGTTACCTCATAGGCCACTGTTGACATTGGTTAAAGAAAACTTGGTTTGCCCTCAATCTTGTTATATACAAGACTGTATAGAATGAATAGAGACGAATCTGATGGTCTGAAGGAGGAAGATGACCCTTTGTAGGGCAGAGCAGCTCAGCATCCATGCCATCCTGCCAAGTACCCATCATTTTCTACCTGCTTCTGCTCCTGGTGGTGAGGACAGCAAGCTCTGTGATTAACAAGTGATCTAGTGTCACAAGGGAGACCACAGGGGGCCAAGGAACATCTCAGGAGTAGAGTGACATATGTGTAGGATATGGTGGAACACTGTACTGGCAGGACCACCAGCTCTGACCCTTCTCCATGCCTGAATTCAGGTGCCTTACCCAGTCACCTCGCAGTACAGCCACCCCCTCTTCTTCCCCCTCCCTCCATGGAGTGTCACCCAGAGGACTCTCCTGTTCATAAGAGGTGGTACTCTTCGGACCGACTGCACTCAAACCTGAGTTAAGACCCCTGAGTAAATCCACCCCACCTCCATTTGTCCTCTGGGGTCGCCAGACAGTCCTAAGTTGATATTTCCACTCCCACAAACACATTTCTTCCCTGGCTTCCTTCATAACGAGAAATGTGCTCTGTATGTCCCCCTCCCAAGCTCCAGTTCAGGATGGCTCCTTTGTCCATTTCTCCTTCACTCTCTGCTCCCCAGCTGCTAGGCCAGCTCTCTTCCTGCCTACCTAGGTTGTGCGCCCAGCCCAAACATGCCTATCACTCCCTCTGGCCCTCCCTCCTGGCTCTTTCTCACCCTCCACATGTCACAGACAGGGCTGCAGTGTGTGTGGCTCTGACCACCCCATGAGAGCTGAAGGACGTGAGGCTTGTAGGTAGACAGCTTTGTCACCAAGGCCTGAGTTGGACTGTCCTCTGTCCCTTTTATCTAGGAGTCTGCAGGAAGGTCATTGTTACGTTCTAGTCTGAACCCTCATCATGAGATACGAGGGAGACCTCCAGACACCTTCCTTGAATGTGATCCTTTCGGCTTCTGCTGGGGTATACAAGAAACTCTGAAGCCAAGCCATTTCCATATCCCTACTCAGACTGTGCACGATCGTCAACTCACATCTGCTGACTGCTCAGACGGACCAAGGGAGTCAAGCAGGAGCCTGTGCCAGGCAAGGTTCTGGAGCTCCACAGGTCACATCTGCTTAACCAAGAAACAGGTTCTGCTGGGGCCCTGCCCTCAAGGCTGCTACCCCTTGGAGTTTGAGTCCCCCTGACAGTCTCCTCCTTCATAGGTAGCAGGCACTGACCAGGTACATCTCTAAACACACATACACACTGAGGCTTACAAAGGGAGCACTCTCAGTACCAGAGAGGTACCCACAGTCTGTATCAGGTCCGCCACTCCAGATGCGAATCCCTGGAGGCTGGGCTCTCTTTATGACAAACAGTTGCTCAGGTGTGCACCCACCCAGAGGGCTTGTATTTTTGCTATCTGTCTCTTGGACCTCCTGTCTCCACCGATGTGGCCTCATGCTGAAAATGGCTGCTCCAAGAACCCTGTCAGCAGCCATGAGCAGCAGCTATGAGCACCAGCCCGACGCTAAAGAGCCCTTTAGAAAGATGACCTATTTTTAGTCGAATCTTCTGCCAGTTGCTAAATATCTGTTTAAATACATGAATTAACACATCTGTCAACAGTACTTAGAGTGGGGATAAAACACACCCTCACGGCGGAAGGTAATTTAAAACAAAACACACAGCATAATGAGCAGCTTGGAGCCTGAGGCCCGGGAGCAGCCCTCCATGCTGCGCTCTTGTTCCCCGCGCCTGGGGGGCCGTGCCCATGGCAACCTGGCACAGTTGTTCAAGGGGCACTGTAGGCAGCAGTTGGTGGGATGCATGGACCCCCACAGCCACCCCCTAGACAGGACAAAGGGAGCCTGAGAAAGAACAGAGAAAGGGGCTGCGGGGGAACAAACCCCTGGAGTGACTGAATGGGGAGCATCGCAACCCCCACAGAGGCAGCGTCTCTGTGTCACCAAGCCCCGTGGGTTGTAGCTGAATGAAGACAGCTCATGTGTTAAGTTGGCTGTCAGGAGTGTTAATTACACCCCACAGCGAGCCTCCGACTCAGACGTGGAAGGAACACTGGGGACGTCCTCAAGACTGCTTCTCTGAGGATCGGGAGAAAGCCTGATACACACATAACCTTGACTGCCCAGGGTCCTGAGCTGTCAGCCATTGTGGCCTGACCAACCATGGCCATGACAGTTCACAGTCAAAGCAGCCTGCATTCTAGCTGACAGTAATCTAGACCTTTCCAGCACATTCTATCCTTCTCCCTATGGGAGTGCCATTGATCGTGGGCACAGTGCTTCAGGCATCAGAAGACCAAGTACCCTTGCCTGTCTACCTCTTTGTTGCATGTCATGAAAAAAGGTATTCACCTCACCACATGCCTCAGTTTCTCCAGATCCAGTGAGTGTGGTAAAGTGTCCTCACCGACTGTTGAATAGACCAAAAGCCTATGGGAGAAAGGAAAGACAAGCATGGGCCAGGCTTGGATGTTACGAGAAAGCTCAATTATCCTACCACTCTTTGGCATCAGTTTCCCCAATGGGAAACGTGGCTGAGAGGTGGAATGGGAAAAGGCAGAGAAGATGGTGTCCTTGAAAGATGGAGAGGTATGAGAAAAACACAGAAGGCCTAGTGAGAAAAAGAAAAACCCATGTGCTGAGATGAAAGTTTCCTTCCTGTACACAGAGGACATGGAGATGGGTTTCAAAGTTAGGCTGAAATTTGACAGATGGGTCAGCATAGTGACCTTGACAATACTCTATCCAAATGCTCCTGTTGGCTGGGTCTGTCTACAACTCCCTGGAGACAAGGTTTTCCCCCTGAAGCCTTTCCTAGTTCTAGGAACCCAAGATGTCATCCATCCTTCTCCGGGACTTTCCAAGTTGACCCCCAGATCTCCTAAGCCTCCTCTGAACAAAAGATAATGGACAGGCTGTAGCTCCTTTTGATGTTGATTTTTCTCCAGTCCTACTCTGGAAGAGCCAGCCTGGAGAGGGATTACAAGCCTCTGGGAAAGGCTTGCTGCAGTGGACCAATCCAGAAGGAAGGTTCTGGATGGGAAGGATAACATCAGCTGGTGCCTCTGCGTTTGTTCTTTTATCCCCAGTAAGAACTCTGAGGGATCTTCTCAGGTCTCCCAGGTGTGACAGCAGGTAAGAGCGTATAGACAGCCACAAAAAAAAGGGGTAGGAGGCCGCTCTCCTGAGAAACTTCAGATGGCAGGTGAGCTCTCAGTCTGCCTTCAAGGAGCTGCTGATCCATCAAACTGGCCTCTTCTAAGAAACCTCAATATGGGCCACGTGAAGAATTCCTCTCAGGGGAGACAGACAGAATCTGTGGCTGTGAGAAGTCCAAAGTGGAATTCTGGCCATCCTTCTGCAGTAAGCCTGTAAGGAAGCTGTCTTGAGGCATAACCAGAGGTAGCTACTGTTTGGGGGCCACTTTGCCTGCCATGGGAGAATGGGCCCGCTAGAATACTCATATCCCTTAATATGAGTAACTGAACCATACTATGTATTGACGTGATGAGCAGCCATGAGAGGAAATGTGATGTGTTGGCTAGTTCCATGACACAGTGTGACACAAACTAGAGTAATTTTTTTTTTCCTGAGGACACATTCTGTATTTTATTTACATTTTAAGACTAACTTTAATCTCAAAATCACATATCCATATACCTACTTTCTTTTTGTTAACTTCACCTTAAAACTTCGAAGCATGTTTTATTAAGCACAGACTATAAACAAATATTTACCATGTCTATTACATGTAACAAATGGGAATAGCTTTTAACAGAAACTCATCAATACCCTCAAGCATTTTTTTATTATAAATACAGATATCAAAACAACCTTGAGGCTATTTTTGATGCTATAGTAGGCAGCACCCACACTGGCACCACTTCAAGAGTGAGCACAACTGTGACTACTCATTATACCTGCCACTTTAACAGTTCACTGCGGCCTAAGGACGATGGATAAAGCATGCCATTGCTGTTCTTCCTTCTTGAGACTTTACTTTTCGGAAAGACAAAGGTTTCCACTGCCATCTGACACTCTTTTGCTGTGCTTTTGTCTTGAAAACCTGAATTCAGTTTTGATTACTTCAGGCTCACATTTAAATGACAGTGCTTTCAAAAGAGAAAAAAAATGTGCTGCACTTTTTTTGTTACCTGAAAACATAATATTGTACATATATTAAATATATTCCTACAACTGTCTGGGTCATATTTACCAGCTGGAATTCTTTTACTTAATATGTGGGTATTTTGCATGGTGATATTTAATCAAGACGTTAACATGAGTAGAGGGTTGTTGATTTAAGACAAGTTTGAAATCCACTAGAATCTCTAGAAGAACAATCAGTGCTCTTAACTTCTGAGCCATCTCTCCAGCTCCTAGAAGCTTCATATTTTCTTTGGACATCATTAGACCTTTTAGCTCTTGGAGTACAACTTTAATGCTATAGGAATTTTGCCGTTTTGCTAACACTGGTATGCTTCGTGCATCCACTATTCCACTGAAATTATTGGTTCCATTCATATTAATTTTTGTTTCAAATCTAACTGATGGAGGAGCTTCTGGGTATTTAGATCCATTTTCAAGCTATATATTCTGTTTTCATAGTTTGTCCTTGGTGGCCCAATAATCATGCCTGTCCACCTTGTAAGTGTCATGTCTTCATCATCTTCAAGACCCCAGCTAACCACGCCATCACCTACTCCTTTCTGTCCTTCTTCAGGTTCTTCCAACAATGCAAAAATCACAACATCCACTCAACCTCTTCCACTTCTACAACCTAGATTCAATAAAAACTGTGGAGAGCGCCATCTTCTCCTGCTACCAGATGCAGCTCTAGAGTAATTTTTGAAGTGAGGACCTTAATTGAGAAAATGGTTCCATCAAATTAGCCTGTTGGGTGCATTTTCTTTATTGATAATCAATGTGGAAGGGCACAGCTTACTGTGAGCAGTGCTGCCCTTGAGCTGGTGGTTCTGGGTGCAATAAGAAATCAGATTAAGGAAGTCATAAAGAGCAAACCAATAAGCAGCACTCCTCCATGGCCTCTGCTTGTGTTACTGCCTCCAGGTTCCTGCCTTGAGCTATTGCCCAGCTCCCCTGGATAATGGGTTATGAAATAAACCCCTTATTTCAGAAGTTGCTTTTGGTCATGATGTTCTGTCACAGCAGTAGACACTCTAAAAGAAAATTTGGTACCAGGAGTGGGATAATGCTGTGACAGACCTATGTGTTTTTGGAGGACTATAGGAGGACTTTGAAAGTCTGCAGATGATGGAAGCCAAGAAAGTTCCAGGATAACTGGTACCATAATGACAGCTTGGAAATACTGGCTTTGCTATCAGCGAAGGAATTGGCAGTGTTAGCAAGAATGGGGTAAATAAACTCTGTGGCAAGAGGAAAAGCCAAGCACACACAAGGTGAGATGATCTTAATCTGAAATACACTTTTCAAATCTGAGCTGCTACCTGAAAGTGCCGCCCACAATCAGAATGGGCCTTTCCACATTGATCAACCCAATCAGGACAATTCTTAGGTGATGCTTCCTACTCAAGTGATTCTAACTGGCCACAAGTTGATATTAAAACCAACCATAGGATATGGGCTTCCTGTTAACCCGGAAGCATAGATGTCCTACTTTGTTTTTGGTCCCCTTTTCAGAAGTCAAAAACAGATAGTGAATTCTGGGAATATAATCTATTCAGTGCTGCCAAGATCCTTCCTAAGCTCCAAAGGTGATAAACCTCTGGTTATTATCTGCAGCTACTGGGGTGGAATGACATACAAGACCAGCAAGGACAAAAACAAGACATAGCCTTTTTTAAAATAACGTAATATTAAGTCTGAAGATAAGGCATAATTTCCCAAATTATAAAGATGTCTGTCTAATCATTGGGTTGATATTGATGACATTTGATCAGAGTAACCTTGATTGTAGTTCTCTTTGAGAAACCAAAGATAATAAAATTTCCAGAAAGGATCACATGTAAACTTGTCATATGAAATATATGACATAATTGGACTGTTTTTAAGCAACAACCTTATGACTCTGTGTGGCAACAAGACTAAAAAGTCCCATCACTGACAAAGTGAGTCACTGGACAGCACTGGACAGGTGTCATGATTGTGACACCCAATACAAACACACATTCATTGCTTTCAGGCCATGAGCTGGGAAAGGATTATGGCTAAGTGATGTGGTCTCTTCTAAAAGCACCATAGGGCCTGTTTTATTGATCTTGCATCCTTTATACCTTTGCTAAATATCTTTATCAAGAGAACACTCCCATCCGTTCTCTGGTGGTAGCACTGGCTTTGTGGGAGCCACTGTGTTCATCTGCTGAGACCACTACAGAAAATGTCACAAATTTCAGTCTGAGATATGGGACTTTATGTCCTTAGAGTCTGTGAGCTGACAGTCTGAGATAAGAGTGTGAGCAGAAGGATTTCTCTGAAAGCCTGCTTCTTGGCTTAGAGACAGCTATGTTCCCATGGTCCTCCCTGTGCACATGTCTGAGGAATGTGCCTCATTTCCCCTTTGTGTTGGTGTAGGCTCAGCTTTATGAGCTCAGCTGAACTCAGTCACATCTTTAAAAGCTCCACCTCCAAACACAAAAAGCCTCCAAAGAACTGGGATTGGAACTTCAATGTTCAATTTTGGAGGAGATGCAATTAAACCAATATGATTTACCAAAGAGGATAGTATTCAAGACTAGTATACATGGGATTGACTAACATGCCACATTTTCTCATTCCAGATGGTTCTCTGTTGTCATGGTGACCAAGCACTAACTGGCCAGCTTCTTCTAGTGACCAATGAATGAGATGCCTCAGAAGCTCTTCTTCCTCCACTTCCAATGATGCCACTGCTATTGCTGGCTTCTGAGTGGTTAAAAGTAAGTGGGACTGATTGAGCTGACCCAGTGAAATCCATGATTTTCTTATAGCCATATCTAGTTTAATATTTTGGAGGTATGCCCATAAAAATGTAGTCAAGTACATAACAATACAGCTAGTCGTGATTGAAGTAGACATAAACAATAAATAACAAGTGGGCTCTTAAGCCTCCAACTGTCATTTCAGTTACAGATCTAAAAACAATCCATGTACTGTGTTTAGAAAAATAATACAAAAGCTTTAAAAGATCCATAGTGCACAATAAACTGTAACTTGTAATTTAGCAAGTTTTAGAGATGCAGACTGAACTTACGAATTTAAAAACATAATAATCAGAACAGTAAAATTTCTATGTATATGTACAAGTATTGTGTGCCAATAGAAGTAAAAGCACATATCTTTAAATCCTAATTAATAAAAGAGTGATCAGGCTGGAGAAATGGCTCAACAGTAAAGAATACATACTGTTCTTTTTCAGCTCTCAGCACCTTCCAGAAGACCAATGTTCAGTTCCCAGCACCCACACTAGGTAGCTCACAACCTATAATAGTTCCAGCTCCAGTGGACCCGACACCCTCTTCTAGACTCTTTAGGCACACACACACACACACACACACACACACACACACACACACACGATAGATGATAGATAGGTACATAGATAGATAGATAGATAGATAGATAGATCACACGTAGGTAGATGGATGCATAGATAGATAGATGTTTCCCATTACCCATCTCAGAAAATAAAAATATTAAACTTTAGGAAGATTATTAGATACAATTGAGAAAAGAATTAGTGAATTGGAAGACAACTTGAAAGAAATTATCTAGAATATACCTAGGAAAATAAAAACATAATAAATGGGCTAGTATATGAACAATGTAGAAAAAAGTCCTGCATATTTATTGGTAAAATAATAACATTTGTATTCTAGGTCAAAAGCAAGACAAAGATCACTTTGCATTTATATTAAATTTGGATTAGAAGTTCTCACTAGCACAGTGAAATCAGAGAATGAGACAAATGGCATAATAATTAGAAATGATAGAATAGATGTTTCAATATCCACAAGTAATACTTAATGAATTTAGCACAGAAAGTACTAAGACAATGTGCAGAAATCAATTATACATATATGCATACATGCAAAACACTAATTTTTAAAAAGTAATATACTTAAAAATACAATTTACAAAAGTATCTCAATAATAAATTTAGCAAAAGGTACAATCTTTTATGGTGAAAAAAAACTAACAAAATATATGAAGAAATCCCAAATCAGTAAGGAGGTACTATGTTCATGGATTAGAAGGGTCAATATTGTGAATATATAAATTCTTCCTAAAATGTTTACAGATTCAAATGCAATACCAATAAAAATTGCGAGATCTCTTCTGCATGTTGGCAGTCTGTTTTTTTTTAATTATTGCTTTTTACTTTATTTAAAAATCATAAATGTCTGGAGCCAGACACAGTAGTACATACCTTCAATCTCAACATTTGGAAGGCAGAGCCAAGTGGGTTTCTGTGAATTCAAGGCCAGCCTGACCTATATAGTGAGTTTGAGGACAATCAGAACTACATATTAAGATACTCTGGCTCAAAAATAAAATAAAATAAAAATAAATAGTAGTCCAGAAAAAATTTTAGACAATCTTAAGTAAACGCAATGGGAAGGCAGCCTTCCTAACTGTCAACAACCCTGCTAAAGAAATAAATGACAAAAAAAAAAAAAAATATGTAAAATCAAACAGAGCCTTCCAGAAAACAGCCGAGTCACGTGCTAACTGGGGAATAGTTAGTAGTGCTGTGCTTATGTGTTATCCATCTAGGAAAATGTGAAACTATGCCCCAAACTCAGAGCATATCCAAAAGAAAATTAATTGCAATTTAACGATAGAAAGTCTACCAAGTTTGCTCAGGACTGAAGGGGTCATGGGTCTTTACAGTTTTTTTAATTTAGGTGTATGCAATTATCATGTGGGTGCATGTGTAGAGGTCAGAGGGCAACCTGAAGGAGTTAGTTAGTTCTCCTTCTTCTACCGTGTGGGTTCTGGGTATCTGTGGATATATATTATATATTTAATAAAACTTGAATATTGGGGAGAGAGCACCTAGTTAAATCTTAGGCAGACAGCTTAAGAAACTTAACATTTTAAATATAGAGCTAACCTGGACTGTATAATGAGTTCCAGCCCATTCTGAATACATAGTGAGATCTTGTCTCAATAAGAACAGAGAAGCAGGGTTCAGTGATGACTCAGAAGTTAAAAGCGTTCACTGGGTTATAAAAGGACTGAGATTTGGGAACTGAACACTCATGTCAGGCAGCTCACAGATGCCTGTGATCCAATAATCACCTTCGTTTTCTGAGGGCACCTGTACAAAGCCATACACACACACACACACACACACACACACACACACACACACACCACAAATAAAATAAATCTAAAAAGAAGAGGGAGAGAAGGAAGACAGTGGACAATAGGTAAATTGCAATTGATTATACACTTGTAAAACAGCAAATGAGACAGATTCACAAACATCATTTTGGACAAAAGCACCTGAGTACAAAAAGACATCTACTTTAAGAGTTCTCTGAGCTGAAGTTCAGGTCACTCACCTGCCACGCTGAAACATGGGCCTCTGCAAGCCTGGGGACCACCTCCCACAGGTGGAACCAACAGTCTGTAGCACTTTCAAAGCTAACATCTGAAACCAGTGCCAGGCCCTAAAATAGCCATGACCCCGAACTGCTTCCTATGATGTGCACATGATCTCCTCTCAGTTCTGGTTCTGCACCCTCCGTCTCGGGGCTGTAACAATTCAGGGAAACTCCGGGCATTGGGTAATGATGATGTGTGTAGGAAAAGCCCTAGAGGCCTCCAGCTACTTCCCAGCAAAGCTCTAGGCACCACTCCACCCAAGAAGCTAAAGCTTCAGCAGTTGGATATCAAATGAGGATGAAGCTGCATCTGTGAAGACATGAGCTGGGACTCGCCAGCATACCTGTGCAAATGCGTCCCATTTGGGACTGGGATGCGGCTCCTTTGTGCTTGTCCAGCATACGTAAGGCCCTGCATTTGATTCTAACACCCCCCCCACACACACACACCCACAAACTGTGTGTGATGTACAAACTGTGTGTGTGATGATACGTGTCTGCCATCCCAGCACTTGAGAGATGTAGACAGGAAGATCGGAAGTGTGAAGTCAACCCCGGCTATGTATTAGGTTTGAGGCTAGCCTGGGCTAAGTGAGACTAAGCCTCAAAGCCAAAACAAAACTTCTCAGTGAACATCTCTGCCAGAAAACATTCTTTTTTAAAATTATTTAAAGAGAGAGAAACAATCCAGGCAATTGGGACAGCCATGTCACCAACACTAGGGGACTGCTATCATCTCCCACTGCTCTGCGGCTCTCACCAGTCTGTTACAAACACATCCTGGTAGCTCTAGGGAGAATGTCTTCAGACTGAAACCAAGCTTTCCTCTATTTAGTCTCTAATAGGGAAGTCCCACAATCTTTGCACATTCTTCAAAAAAATGGAAAAAAAAAAAAAAAGACTTCTGTTGCCAAGAAGTTTTCTTTCGAAAGTTGCTATTTTTGTAGGACCTATTAAAATGCAGCACACTCCACACTCATTCCCCGAGCTGACTCGGCAGGACTGAGGCTCGCAGGCCCTATTTCCAGAGCCCAGTTGCCATCTGGGCCATGCGCAGATGTTCTGGTAGGACAAGACCCCTCCAACGTAAGTTTTTGTTCATTGTATTAAACAAAAGCAGCCCTGTTAATTTCAGCTTCATTCAGTACCAAGTTTGGAGGGGGAAGGGGGAGAGAATCAATATTTGCTAAGAGGAAAAGAACAAAATCAGTCAGGGGGGAAAACAATTATTTGCTGGCTTTTCATAGAATGTTACAAATAATGATGGCTCCAACCCAAGAAAACAGTTCAAAGAATCGCCCAACACTAGCCCTTTAATCTGTGCTTCAGTTTACCCTCTGCTTTGCTCTCTCTGTGAAGTACTTGAATCCGTGGAAATGTTTGTGGGAATACAAACTAATTGCTATGCCAGCGCCAGGCTCCTCCATGCAGAGTGCTCTCAGCTGGGTGGGATCCCACAGCAGCCCAGCTCACAAGGGCAGAAGATGTTTGCCTCAATAGTCCAAGAGTAGATGCTTCTCTGGGAAGTGAGTCCATTTCAACCCACTAGGCATCTTGGAAATGTACGGAGCCCGAGCAGGCACCTTCGAGGTCAGTCCACAGTGGTTCCTGGTCTCTTCCCCCTCAGAGAACTAGGGAAGTATGGAAGTATGAAAGTCATAGAAGATAAGTCATGGCTAATGAGAAGTGACCCTTTATGCTCAAAGGGCCACTTCGCACAAGTTATTATCTCCTGGAACAAAGAGCTGGCAAGTCCAGACATGAGTCACTTTATTAACCAAGGGATTAGACTGAATTTCACAAGGCTAGAGGCCAGCCTGTCACAAAACACCAGTATCCTTCCAGGAAACAAGGGGTCTCCAGGGAGAAAAAACAAGAGGCTCCTGGCATAGAAAACAGGATCTAAAGTGTATCACTTCGATATTCCAGCAAAAGGGAGCCCCTGTAGAGGGACCCAGGCCTCTTACACGGGCATCATGATTTCTCTGGCTTTTAGGGATTTACTCTGTGTTCTTCTGGAAGAACTGTTGGTAATCCAGATAGCCCTCCAACCCAGCCTGCCAGGGTTTAAGTCCTGCCAGAAGTCCTTGCTTTCCTCCCCATCCCTGGCACTCTGTCTACCTAGGTCACCACCTGGGGCTTGGCGATGCTCCCTTCCAGACCAGGTGGTCCTTCCAGGCAACATGAGACGAATCATTGCTATTGCAATGTACCGCTTTCACGGTCTGCAAAATCTAAAGAGAAAGCTCAGAGATGGAGTGGTCTGAAGGGGACCAGGCTTTCCAGCTCTGAAGTCCAAGGCTTTGATCTTCCTGAATAGAAATGCACCCAAGGGCGAGTAGTATAGGCAGGACACTGACCAATCTTCTTGCTTGTGAGAGTCAGGGATGAGGGTCAAGAAGAAGCATGTAGGGTGGGAGCAGAGGGGTCGGCCCTGTTCAGGGAACACCCAGGCTTTGCTGGGCAGAAAAAAACCTGACCACATTATGCATCAGCCCCCAAGGCTGGAGAGTGGATGTCAGGGCCTTGTCCTACACAAGACACACAGAAGAGATGCAGAACCACATATCAGAGGCAACAGCAAAATAGACAACAAGGAGATGCCAATGTTAGCTCAGCACAGAGCCAGGTCCCCAGCCCAGGTTAGGACAGTGGCCTCTCCTAAAGGTGCCTCTTTGGAAAGAGATACTTGCTTTGGCTACAAGTTAGGCAAAAGAGATTTTACATCCTTCACCTGCTGTGCCAGAGAACTCCCTTCCAATCCCATCCAGCATCCCAAGCAAGGCCCACGGGTGGCAGACTGAAGGATTTAGTAGAATTGACCCCAGAGCCTTGTCCTTGGACTCTGCTGTTTCTCCATGTGATGTCCCAAAGTTAGCCCAGGCTCCCCAAAGCTGACACTTCTTCCAGGCATCAGCCACAGTGCAAGTGTTTACACCAGAGAAGGGGCAGGTCCAGCAGTCCAGCCAGTTACTAAACATTTGCCAGTATTTTGTGTGCTCCAAGTCATAATGCCCAGATCCCTAGAGCTTTGGAACCCCACTTTTCCTGGCACCCATGGGCCTTGCTTGAGATGCTGTCTAGTGCCCTTCCCAGGACTACACTCACCCTAAAGCCATGTCAGGCCTCAGGCAGGCAGCTGGGCTTGCCTCCAGCTCAACCATAACCACCAGCCACCACTGGGCTCTTAGAAAGCCCCACTGCTGGATCCTCTTACTCACAGAAGGAAAGGAACATTCTTTAGGAAGCTGTTTGTGTGCCAGGAACTGAGGCAGGCCTTGCAGGCACATTGACCATGGTGGTTTGAATGAGAATACCTCCCATAGGCTCATAGCTTTGAATGTTTTGTCACCAAGGATGGCACTATTTGAAAGGATTAGGAGGCATGGCCTTGTATGAGGAAATGTGTCATTGGGGTGGGCTTTGAGGTTTCAAAAAGCCCATTACAAACCCAGAGTCTTTCCTCCTGCTGCCTGAGGATGTAGAATCCCAGCTACTTTTCCAGCACCATGTCTGCCTGCATTTCTCCATGTTCCCTGCCATGATGACAATGGATTAAACCTCTGAACCTGTAAGGCAACCCCAGTTAATGTTTTCCTTTATAGGAGTTACTGTGGTCATTGTGTCTCTTCACAACAACAGAACACTGACTAAGACACTGGTCTAGCACAGGTCACAGAGGGGAGACCCTGAGGACAAGATTTAGATGTTCAACCACTAACAACAACAAAAAAAGGGTCCCCAAAATCCAAAGCAATGGTCAGGGAGCAGCCAACTTGTCAGGGGCTTGGGAGGACACATGAGCTAATTTTCCTTCAGACTATCAGTTTATCCGGTCATTGCAAAGGGTTGTACTCCCTCTGGGCAAGAGAGAGGAAGGGGTGCCCTTGGGGAGGATGCTTGCCTAAGGAGGAACGTATCTGAGGTGGGGAGCCTGCCTGAGGAAGGGAGCGTGCATGAGGAGGGGCACATCTGAGTGAGGGAGCTGCCTGAAGAAGGATATGTCTGAAAAGAGCTTTGATGCTGAGCTGGAGTCTCCAGGGCCTGATTCCTGTCTGGGCTGACTCCTTTGTGCCCGGTGATTTCTGCTCCTATCTACGAGCACCTGAATGCAAACACAGAGAGCAGCATTGTGAATTGGTAGCAATAAGCTAAAGAAAGCCAGTGAAGAAAAGGGTAATTCTCACGTGGCTCGTGCAGCTGAAATAAGCACAGGTGTGACCAGGTGGCAGGACTCCATGTGACCCGATGCCTGGGACCAAGTGGAGCTCCTTCTGGATGCCCTCTGAGCCCACAGATGTGTATGTCTCTGGAGAGCTCAATTGTACGTTGAAAATATGTGGTCTTGTGTTAGTCCCTGAGTCTTTATAAACACAGTGCATTGATTCCAGCCACTGCCTGTGGTCCCAGAATCTCAGAGAGACAGTAAAACTAAAGAAATGTAAAGGGGCTGCCGCGGCTCTAGCATGTACAGTTCTAGCCCCAGCGCCAGAAAGAGGAAATGTGCCCTCCCCAGCAAAGCTATTCTAAGGAATTAGCTGGAACCATGGTAAACCATGGTAAGGCACCTTGCTGTGAGTTTTTATTTTAGGCAGTTTAGATTAGATAGAGCCTTCCAGATGTTGACAACCACGCCACAGTGATTGACATGTTCCTCTGGGACCTTGGATTGTCAGGGATGTTGTTCAAAGGCCTGGATGACATTTGTCCACCTCTCTAACAGAAGCCTTGCTCTTCCCGGGCCAAGAGATGAAAAGGGTTCTCCTGGGTGGGGAAGGAGTGTCTCCTTTTCAGGGGCAGTAGATCCCAGGCCCTCAGCGGCTCACGGAGGGTGCTATCGCTCTACGTTCAGAAATCTGTATTGGAAAGTGCTGTAATCCATGAGATGAAAACCTCCCCCCAGTAGCAGGCTCCTCCATTCTGCTTCCACCCCAGCGTCCCTCAAGGAAGAGGTGCGAGCATTGACCTCGTTCCCCAGCTCTGAGGCCAGCAACAGCACATCCATCTTCTTTCCTGTCAGCAGGGACAGCATGCAAGGAGGGGAAGGCTGACCCTGAAAGTATTTTCACAGCTGCAAGAAGGCTTTTCCACTTGAGCCTTTAAAAATAGGTTGTCATCCCCCCCTTGGGAGAAGTAATCTAAGCAAAAGCCATTTCTGAGTCCAACTACAGAAGTCTGTAGACATCTTCCATTTGTTTGTACCAACCGTTCAGAGCCTAAGTCACTGCCTGGGCCTCAAGGGTCTGACTTGGACCTGTATTATGCTGTCTGTTTGGGGGCGGCTCAGCTCAATCTGGCAAGTTGCCAGTAGCCCATGCCAGGGGGAGGATAAGGCCCCCTGCCTGTGTGGCATTCAAAGGCTCAGCCCCAGGGGGCTTGCCATCCTTATTTCACCAGCAGAAATCTCAGGATTGCCAAGCCAGAGCTTTACACTGAGCACAGCTGGGCAGAGCCGACAGGAGCTCTGCTTTGTTTTCTGGGACTGCCTTTATCACAATCTCATACCTCCAACATATATATGTACACATGCGGCACTGAAAATTCATATGTCCAAGGCCAAGGCCCATCTGTGACCTCCACGGTCCTTGCACTCCACCCCTGCAACATGGCAGAAGCAGCCCCGTGTGAGCTGCCCCAGACAATGCTATGGAAGTGGGTACTGCTGTGTGTTCAGAGAGAGACAGCTGTGTGTTCAGACCGCTGCCAAAGTGGAGGGAGCAGGCAGCTTCGATCCTGTGGAAATGACCCTCGCTTGACCTCCTCCTCTTAGCCCCTTTATGAAAGATGATACACTGGGGATTCCAGATGCTTTTTTATGCAATGTGTGATTTTTCAGAACAGCTGCACCAGTATTTGGGTGACATCTCAGAAAAGATGTCCTCAGTCTCTGTAGCCCCAAAGGGCTCTGCCTGGTAGCTCCTGATTAAGGATCTAGATGGAATGGAAGAAAGCAAGGTGGGGGAAGAAAGAGGCAACATTGTACACAAAAGACCCCACCTCCCATCACCCCTGGCATTTGGGAGCCAAAGGACAAGCACCTACAGAGAGTAGAAGTTTTGGGGGACCATCCCTAAGAGACAGACAGGCCCATATGGGCCACACACACACACCAGGCAGTTCCCTAGGATGGTTAGAGATGAGATGACGTAGTTTTATGGATATGAGTTCTCCATACCATAGTGCTCTGCCCTTATATTGTAAAAATAATGGCACACAGGTACAAAGAGAACAGAGTCAAGATCTGCAACCTGGGTACCCACCCATCCCCTTGACTAAATGAGGAATGGGGGTCCACCTGGGTAAGGCCTACCCCTGAGGTCAATGAGGAATTCTTGGGGTTTTCAGGGGTTCCTGGGTCACCTGCCTTCTACACAGAGGCCAGCCTTGTCCTGAAAGGCCTTCTGTTCTCGTTCATGTCACCTTGTCTCTTGTCCATCATCCTGGCATGTTCCATTACCTTCTAGAGGCTTCCGACTGAGTACAGAGTAGGATGGTATTCTACCCCATCTATCCTGATTAGCCTCTGCAGGAGTGTGCCAGACCAGAGTATGTACCAGCCCTCAGGCCTCAGGGCACATGACCCACCCCACCCCACATTCTATAGCAAAAGGCCCACTCCACAGTGATCTGGATATATACATCAAGCCTCCTAACAAGCAACACCATGGAAGCAGTTCTGCACATGTGCAGCATCCCATCTCCTGAAGGCTTTGGATTGCTGGTACTCAGCAGTCCACGTCTCACAGCTGCAAATTAAAAGCTTCAGAACTGTGTGTCGACTGAAATGTCTCCAAGACTACTGTGATTTCAGAGAGAGGATCATTGCTTTCTTTCCTGTTCTCTGTCACTCAGCTTTTTCTCACTTTTTAAAATGCAGTCATTGAAGACGATCCCTAAGGAGATGAAGCAGAGAACCAGAAAACTTAGTGTTGAGATATCAGAGCTGTCCTGACTGTCAATCCCCAGTTCGCCAGAAAATTCTGAATTAAGCCTGTTAGTTCTACGTTTACAGAAACAGTGGAGGTTATCTGGGGGGAAATACTCAGAAGGAAATTCGTGGCTGGTGTCTCCCTACTCTCAACCCATCCGATGCTGCTATCTCGCAGGAAACTTTTATGAATGAAAAACCACTGAGACCACCAGCACCTTCGGCATTGACAGCCAATGACAAGCTCTGAAGGCAAAGGTCCCTGTATCATCAGGAACTCTGCAGATATTTTACATCCTCTAAAAGTCCATTGTAGGACACTCTTGAACTCTGACACACATGTCCCTGTAGTATAACATATGATTGTCAGTCATCTCCCCATCACTATTACAAAATAACCGAAGCAGTCAGTTTAAAAGGGGAAAAGATAGCTGGGTATAGTGGAAAACACTTTAACCCAGCACTTGGGAGGCAGAGGCAGGTGGGTCTCTGTGAGTTCGAAGTCAGCCAGGTCTACACAGGCCAATCAGAGCTACACATTGAGAACCTGTCTCGAAAATACAACAAAGCCAAACAATGAAAGGTTAATTGTGACTCATAGTTTTAAAGTTTCAGTCCACGTCAGTTGACTTCTTGTCATGTGTCAAGACAGGACACTGTGATGGGACAATGTGGCAGAGGAAGCTGCTTACTTCACCATGGCTGGAAGAGAAGGAAAGGAACAACAGAGACATCCTTACCATGTGCTAAGAAGAACCCAGCAACCAACATACAAGCTGAAAACATTCTCTTTCATATTTAACTGCACATCTTTTAAAACAAGCGTGGAGCTAGAGAGACAGCTCAATGGGTTAAGATCACACACATTGCTCTTCCAGAGAACCTGAGTTCACTTCCCACTGCTCACCGTGGATGGCTCACATCTGTAACTTCAGCTCCAGAGATATCTAACCCCTCTAGTCTCTGTGGACATCTGCACACATAGGTGTACATACAGGCACACATAATTAAAATAAATCTTCCTAAAAATAAAAGCAGGGCTTGAGAGATGGCTCAGTGGTTACAATCACTTGTTATTGCAGAGAACCTGGGTTCAATTTCCAGCACATGATGTCTCACAACCATGTCTAACTCTAGTTCCAGGGGATCTAAGACTCTTCTTTGACCTCCATGGGCACCAGGGATGCATTGGGTACACATACATACACACAAATGTAGCACTAACACACATAAAATGAAGTTAATTCTTTTGAATAAATAATAAAAATGACAAGGGGAGAAAATGAGAAACCTGACAACAGTTCTTCTGTGATGCTGTCAAAGCACCTGGGTGGCCTTTGCTGGTCACAGGCATCACAGAGTCCATCTGATAGCTTTCTCGGCTACGAACGTGCCATTGAAATAAGGCAGAGCAAAAAAGAGAAATGGCAATCCTAACCAAATTCCACCAAGTCAGGGTGGGTGATCTGCTGTATGAGTGTGCATACCAGCTCTCACTGCCTGCAGAGGAAGCCATTGGCTGCAAGACCAAACAGCCCAAATGGCATCCCCTGAAAAACATGACCTGGGAGCTGGGGAGACATCTCAGTGGCTAGGAGTGTTGGCTGTGTTCAAATCCCTAGCACGCATGTAAAGGCTGGGCATGGCCTCACACTGGCCTGTAACCCAGGACTGCCGGGGCTGGAGAGAGGAAGATCTCTGGGGCTTGCTGGCCATCAGCCTAGCTCTGAGATGAGTTAGAGACCCTGTCTTAAGGGAACACAGGTGGAAAGTGATAGATCAGGGTATCCAACGCCCTCCTCCAGCCTCGGCATGCATACAGGAGTACACACATATGTGCACAACACCAAATGAATAACTGTAACACCAACTCACAGGTCATAGAAATAACAAATAAATAAATTCAAATAAAAATGTACCTATGTCTAGAGTAAGGGGACTTTTTCTCGTCTGATTCCTCAAAGTCACCTCCAAGGAAGACAGGGTAGGTGCAGTATGGGGAGTGAGTGAGGTATAGAAAGCCTGGTTTTCACTGCAGCTGGAGTCTGAGCTGGTTTGCCCCAGTGTCTGTCCCACCCATAGGGCTGCTGGGAACTCAGCCTCCTCGGATGGTGATAAGACAGCAGATCCAACGAGAGGAAGCCAAGGCAGCATGCATCCTCTAGAGTGGAGGGTCACCCCTCAGCTCCAGTCAATGTGAGGGGACTTTCACTCTTTTTCCCAAGAGAATCCAGGCATCCAAGAGATTTACATAAAATCTCTTGCTCTTAAAATGTTTTCTTTAATTTTGGGAAAGAAGAGGGAGTTTAAAAAATAGTTTGTATATAGGTTTCTATTATAGAATCTGGTTTTCAGCTGGAGAGATGGCTCAGTGGTTAAGAGCACCGACTGCTCTTCCAGAGAACCAGGGTTCAATACCCAGCACCCACATGGCAACTCAGAATCCAGTTTTCAAGGGGGTTGCTGATTGGCCTGGTTGATTTTGTTTTGTTCTGTAAGACAGAGTCATCTGTAACTCAGACTGGGGCCGTATCATGTAGATCAGGCTTCTCTTCTTGAGTAAATCTTCCTGCCCCAGCCTCCCAAAGTGCTGGGATCGTAGGTGTGTGAGTGATCACATTTGGCTCCACTTGCAGTTTTCAAGGAAGATAGAAGATTTATTCTGTGTGAGAGAAAAAGAGAAAGCTGCTTGCTCTCAGGTAGAGAGCAGAATCCATGATAAACACATTCCAGGCCTGGACTCCTGCCTCATACCTCCAGGCCATACCCAGCCCAAACCTCTCCAGGAATCTGTCTCTGCCCAGAATAGAAAAATAATTGCATTTCTGACTTTCCTCTTGAGAGAGGAGATAAGCAGACTCCCTGGTGAGCAGACAGATAGGAAGAGGGGTCATGGCTAGGTAATAAAGGTGAACAAGCTCCAAGATGGCCTAATTTTTTCCTAAACCTCCAGACTTGAGAGGAAAGCCTGGCAGCTTTTGACTCCCACCAGCAGGCCCCCTGCTGATGGACTGGTTCAGTAAGTTCAAAGCCTGCTCAGGACCGACACATAAGAGTTGCAGGCCAATCAAGCATCATCTGACTTCAAGTGACCGATTCTGAAGTAGGGGAGGGAAACTCTTGAAGGCTTTAAGACCCCCAAGCCTCTAGGAGAACCTGGCTTCCCACTTTCTGTCTTCCTTCTGCACTGTGAGCATGACCTCTCACCCCCAATCAAAGCCTCACTTCAGCTGCTGACTCTGTCTCCGGTGCTTAAGGTCTGTCAGCTGCTACCTGTTAATGCTTCGGTTTTTTTCTGCCTTTTCATTCTTTAACTGACAGAGAATGACCTCAATCAAAACTCCCGGACTGTATGGTTTCTAGCCTGCATCACCCTGAAATGGGATCTCGTGAGTCCTTGCTGTCCAGAATAGAGAGATACAGTTATCAAAACGCAGTCCTCACCCTCTTTCTTCCTACAATGCTAATGAAAGGTCTTCAGGGCAGCAACCCCACTGTAACTGAAGGACAAAGGCTTTTGTAGAGAATGATGGAGCATGGAGGGAGAGAGTGTGGGTCTCTAAGGACACATGAGTAGCTTCTTTTTGTTCCTATCTGTTTTCCCCCAGATTTAAGTAAGAAAAAAATAATACTCTGCCTTAGCCAGGGTTCTTTAGAAAATAGAGTGCAAGGCAAGGGTTAAATGTTGTTTCTTAGTTTGCTCCATAAGGAAAACAGGCAATGGGCCCAGAATGATGAGACACAGACAGGACCAAGCTCTGCCCCACTGCCCCTGCTTCACAAACACTGAGTTCAGCTGAGTCACACATTCCACTGGACATATGGGCTCTCCTTAAGCAGGCTGTGGAGATAATGCCTTGGCATCCCCTAAAAGGTGATTCTTTTCCCTAGACCCATTTGCAGTTGCACAGGGTGACAAATGATGTCCCCATGTGTTGTGTTAAGGCTAAGGAAAGCCAGGAGCTCCTATACTGACCCAACAGCAGAACCCAGAGATGATGCCTGGCTCTCCCCAGAGCCACAGTGCCAAAGGGACCAGTGCAGGCATGTGATGGATGCTAAAAGACAGATATTGGTCAGTGTTCTCTCACAGAAGTCATTTGTCTCTCAATTGTGTAGACTGATGTGCTTGTGTGGTGTACATACATATGCATATGTGCACATGTGTATACATGCCTATGAAAGCTTCCTCATAAATGTAAACATATTTTCATTTTTAAAGTGTTTTCAACTGTAGTATCTGTTAGGTCTCAGGATGTCCAAATATGCAGAAATGACGTCATCCTAGACTATAGGAGGATTTCTGGCCGTTAGATCAAAGCCAGCCTTCCTCAGGAACTTGCGAAGCTGGTTCCCATCAGCACACTGGACAGGGCCAGGGCTGAGTGAGCCAGGAGCAGGAGAGAACTGTGGAGATTCTGAGCTAGCAAGTGCCAGGGAACAGAGCATAGGAGAGCAAGAAGACAGCAAGAAATAGAAAGAGCATAAGGGAGAATACAATACGTGGGAGTAAGAGATAGACAGACAGACAGACAGACAGACAGACAGATAGATAGATAGATAGATAGATTAGAATAGGAGAAGTCAGGGAAAATACCTTGTAGTTACAAAGAGAACAAACAGGTAGGTATCTGCAGGACAGAAGCTTGGGGAGGTGAGAAGCCAGCGTGCTAGGGTGGAGGCTTTGAAACATATGTATAACAGGTACTGGGGGTACTGAGGGAGCCTGGAGACCAGCATGAGCTTTGATACACAGCTACAGGTATACGTCAATGGAGCCATATGCTCCTGACATATTCCAGAGGTAAGGGAATGACTCCTGTTGGTAGATGAGACTGGTTTTACAAGTTCTTGTGGAATGCTGGTTTTTATCTAACCATCAGAAATTCTCCTATAGTCCAGGTTGAGCTTGTTTCTAGATATCTAGACAATCTAAGACCTAATATTCCAGCTTTTTGTTGATGGTAAAAAACAACATGGTCACTTCTGTTGCTGCCTCTCAGTTGGAGTAGGTTATGTGGTGGTCCAGGAAGGCTGGAATGTGGGTCAAATGCCAGGAGGGGATAGGAGCTAGGGACCAAAAAGAGACCAAAGAATAGCCTTGGAGCCTGCCATGGTTTAGAAGTCAGTTCTCTTTCACATCAGCTTTCAGCAGGTGCAGAAATCAGAGGTTTGCCTATCCACTTGGGACTAGTGAGATGCTGACCATTTTGGGACAGTCCTCTGGACCACAGTTCATTTTTGGATAGTGTCTGTCAGAGGAGCAGAAATCTGCTAGGAAAGATATGTGTGTGTGTGTGTGTGTGTATGTATATATATATGTATGTATGTATATATGTATACTTATGTACATATATAGTTATAATTTATACTATCTTACTGGTTTAAAGATGTTCTTTATTAAAAGATATATTGATGGAACCAGAGAAATGGCGCAGTGGTTAAGAATGTTGGCTGCTCTTGCAGAGGACTGGAATTTCGTCTCTAGCACCCTTGTCTGTTTACAACCATCTGCAACATCATCTCTGGAGTGCCCTCTTCTGGCCTCCAAAGACACCTACACACACACACACACACACACACACACACACACACACACCACACTCTGCTCCACTGCTGTTTAAAGCAGTTCTGTTCATAACTGTCAACATAGAAACAACTTTGAAGTCAGCTTTTGCCCATTTGAGCTTTGCTGATGTGGGAGGTTCGTGAGGCTCACGGATAACCGTGCCAGCCTAGGAGACAGAAACTGGAGTCCGGGCCCAGTCCATAGCAGGGAGCCTAATGAAAAACAAAAATAAAAACACAAAACCAAAACACACATACTTTATGGATCAACTTGAACCGCAGGAGTAGCCATGTCCTATTACATTCTTAACAACTGGCTTTCTGACAGTCAAGCTCTCCTTGGCGATCTTAGCTAATTTGCATGGTGTCAATCTCCTACTGTGGCCAATTTCTGTGAACAGTCAGGAAGAGGTGCGCACTGCTGACTGTCATGTCCAGCAACATTTTTCCTAGGTGTTGGAATAAGCATATAGCTCAGCTCTGAATTATCAAGCTAGGTAGGAATCCTCCAGTCCCACATAGGAATAATAAGATCTTAGACTCTCAGTGGTTTAGCAATGTCTGAGAGACTTCACAGTTAGATCTCCTCCGGAACAGCATACCACACTGCTTACATTTCCCCTGCCTGTAAAATAAAAGTGTGTGTGTGTGTGTGTGTGTGTGTGTGTGTGTGTGTGTGTGTGTGTTTTCCATTCTGCAAATAAAGATATCAAGCAAATGAACAGACCAGACCACATGAGTGAGAACCAGAAAAAGCAATGGACAAAGGAACCCCCAGTAGAATGACAGGAAGAAATTGATTCTGTCTATATAAGGGTCAAGGCAGCAAAGGAAAGCTGATGTTTGGAGATTCATAGAGTGACTACAGCAAGAGATGGGCTGGTGACAGATTAGATGGAGGAGAGGTGACTGGAAAGGAGAGTGGGAGGCTTGTTCTCAGGTCCAGCATGCAATGCCTGGTAACTTATTAAACCACACCCTCTAGTTTTACACATTTTCCTTTTGAAATTAATTTCCATAGGAAAAATTTTAAATAGTACTTCATGTCTAAGTTGTCCCCATCCAAATTATACAGAGGTGACTCAACAGTTGAAAATTGAATCAGTGTCGTTCTGTCCAATGGCAGCAAAAAAAAAAAACAACGTTTGTCAAATGTAAAAAAAAAAAGGGGGGGGTTTTGATGAATTTAAAACATGCAATTAAAAAGCAAAAGTCTTGGAAACTAAGAAGAAAATTATTTGACAAAAAGAAACGTACAATGAGGGTGAAGAGATGACTCAGTTCAGAGTGCTGCTGGGGTCTGAGGTTCGGTTCTCAGCATCTGTAACTCTAGGGGCTCTGATGCTCTCTTCAGGTCAATCAATCACATGTACACACACACACACACACACACCAGACACACACATACACACACACCACACACATATAAAAATAAATAAATGTGCAGTGTCTACACTTAGTGATGAGACATCAGAAGTATTTTTATTGAAGTCAGATAAAAGATAAGTATTTTTGTGTGTGTTTGTGTGTGTGTGTTCACATGTGCACATGCATGTAGATCCCAGGGGTCAATGTCAAGTGTCTTCTTCAGTTGTTTCCTGCCTTATTTCTTTCTCACTTAGCCTGAACTTTATCCACTGGACTAGCCAACAATCCCCAGAGACCCTTCTGTCCCCAGATCTCTAACACTGGGGTTACATGCATAATTTTCTTTGCCAGGGTTTTCATATAGATGTCAGGGATCAGAATATCAAATACTTTACTGACAAAACTATTGCCCCAACCTCCCAAAGTTAAGTGTGTTTATTATCTTCATGCTCATGTATGATTCTGTTGGAAGTTTCCACTAATGCAATTTCAAGAGAAAGGAATACAAAGAATGAAATTAAACAGAGGAGGAGAAAGTCATTCCTCACATATGTACAAGGAGCTACATGAGAAAGCAAAAAGAATTAGACAATTCTGCTACCTACTCACAACTCAAGGCTTCCATGTGCAGGGAATGCCTATATGGGATTGTAATATCTCCTGAAGCCTAATGGCTTGGCTCTCAAAGTGGCAATGTTGGGATGTGCTGACAGAAGAGGAACAAGGTAAAAGGGCCTGAGACCACTGATACAAATACAAATTACCAGGTTATCTGGCAGTGGGTGTCTATGAATGCAGAGACCTCATTGGGGACATGGTGGGAGGCAGCAGCAGGCAAAAGGTGACACTTAGAACCTGTTTCTATGTAAAAGGACTTTATTATTATGATAGAGAAATATGATCATAATAACAGAGAAGGGAAAAGAACAGCGGGGGAGGGAAGGAGAGAGAGAAAGAGAGAGAGAGGAGGGATAGAAGCACTCCTGAGAGAGAACTAAGAAAGAGTGAGATTCAGCAGTAAGAATTCTTCCTAAATAGGACTTGACATCCAGAATTCAGAGGAGGCCCTGGCTTGAGAGACTAACAACTAATACTGTGGCACCCTGAAGCTGTAAGGATAGAGGTCTGTCCAGCCAAACTCAGAACTGGGAAAACTACCAGAAGTGGGGTTGTTCAGTCATTTGTGGTTCTATGACACCAGGGAATGTGGATTTTGAGGGTGCCAGAAGGACTGATTGGGCTATTAAATGCATGGTCATTGTAACGCAGTGTTGTTGCATCCTCAGAACTCAGGCTCTGTGGCTTGAAGACTTGAAGGTTTGAGAGAGGTTTTCAGATATAAGTAAACACAAGACAGTGTTTGCACAGCATCTCATCTTGTGGGCTTCATGGAGTCAGTGTACTTGTGGAATGAACTGATAGGTAGGATGTACCACCCCAAGTCCACAGCACTCTCTATGCAGTTATAAACTTAAACTGCATAGGGTATACTATCTTAAATCTTTAGCATGTTCTAGGCAGTCTCTGGGCTTCATCCAATCAATACCTCCATATGGCTTCAGAACTGCTCTAGGCATGGGGTGGAGTGAAGAGTGTCATGAGGAGCCTAGGTCAGTAACAGCCTAATCCTTTTAGCATTCCTGCCAGTCCCACAGGAGCTTGCTACCTGTGAACTCCAGTAACCCATTAGTTTATTCAGCACCCTGTTAAGGAGGAAGAGCCACCCTGGGTCAACCATCTTGACTGCTGGGGAGGCAGGAAGAGGCTCTGTTATTCTCTGTTTGTGTCTGTTCTGGGAGAGAGCAACTTCACTGTCATTTTCCACAGAACTCACTATATCAATTGCGAATCAAGAGTTAAGCAAAATTTTAAAATTAAATCTGAAACCACAGGATATGTACAAGAGGGTGAGGATTCTGCCGGAGTTTTTATCAGTCACAGCTGCTCCATTGTGTCTGTTTAGGGTAGAAATGGGCCTTTGAAATGCACGACCAAAATAAACACACAGGCAGCTGGAGCTGGTGTGGGTAAGTGAGCTAGCGAATGGAATCATCCAGGGAGGCCACAGGTCACAGTCGCCTGCGTCAAAGGCAAAGTAAATAATCCATGCATTCCTCTGACAATGCCTAAAGAGCAGGCATCTTCCCAGAAGAAGCTTATCAGCACCTAGGAATTAGAAATTTTGTAAACTATTGCAATTCATGCAAAAGTCATTAACTTTTCAAAAATACTGAATATAGAATTAGAAGTGATATAGCAGAGAAGCTTCACGGAAAGCATGGTGCCTCTACACAGTATCCTTTAGCATTAACCATTCATACAGGCCAATATTTACAAAGATCTTGTCATATGCCTTACTCAGTGATAAGCATACAGACCTGAAAATGACATACACATTCCTTTCAGTGCTGATGAGTGCTAACTTGAAAAGATCTACAATCACCAGAGCCTCTGTGCATGTTTGATTATAGAAATGGAAATGGAAAGACCTGCCTACTGTGGGCAGCATCATTCCCTGGCTGGGATCCTGGACTGTGCAAGTGGACAAAGGAAGCTGAGCAGCAGCATGCAGTCATCACTCTCTGCTTCCTGATTGTGGGCATGATGGAGCCAATGCCATACTTGTGGAGTCAATTGATAGGCAGGGGTACACCATTCCAAGTCCACAGAACTCTGTGCGGTTCTGAATTGATGGGCCGGGATGTATCAAATTAAGTCCCCAGCACATTCTGGGCAGCTGCTTCAAGGCCCTGTGACTTTTACTTAACCACCATGATGTACCCTAGATGTGTGAGTCAGAATAAACCCTTTTCCCCCCGTGCTGCTTTGGTCAGGGTATTGTATAAGTAACTAATATAACCTCGCCACTGGCAGGAGAATAAATAACTAATAAATATATTCTCATGTTATGGTTAATGCATTTCAACAATTAATTTATCACAATCATTAAAACTTACTGATGGCACCTGTATAAATTTTACTTGACTTAGGGTCAATAGGCCTTTTGCATTTTTATTTTAATTTTGAATTCCTTTTAATTACAGGGGGATATGCTCATGAGTACAGGTATCCATGGAGGCCAGAAGATGGCATAAATATGCGGAGCTGGAGTTTCAGGCAATTGTGGACCACCTGACATGGATGCTGGGAACTGACCCTGGGTGCTCTGTAAGAACAGTAAAAGTGTTCTTAAGTGCTGAGCTATCTCTCCAGCACAAACATTACACTTTTTTTTAATCCACAGTCATTTCTAGGAGGAAAAAAAAAGCTTCCATAGAAAGAAATAAAATACGAGAAGTTCTAAAAAGACTTTGATTTTCCTCACCCGTGTGTGACGCCTGTCCAAATGCATGCATGCCTTCAGCATGAACATGCAGTGTCTCACTTCCTGGTTGGAAACAGTTGTAGAAAGTAAAGGCGAGGTTAACAGGCCAAACTCTGATTTCAGGGGAAAATGTTGAAAACGGTTCATGCGGAGGGTTGGCATTTGTGTCGCAGTCTGAGATAATGGAATTACAATTGCGAACAGCGCTGTCCTTTTGGATGTAGTTGAAGGCACTCTGGGAAGGGAACTGCTTTCAAAGGCACACTGGGCTAAAATTGGTTCGGACGGTCTCGGAAAGCTCAGCCAGCACGGCCGTTCTCGGAGGTAATGACCCAGAGAAGAAGTGATTTCTGCTCACTTATGGTTTCCCACAGCAGGAAGCACAGGAGAAACAAACCCTGAGGGACAGAGATCCACACAGAAAGACTGCGCAGGGACTTCCCACAGACATTTGCTCTCAAAACTGCTCCAGTTCGCCTGCAAGAGGGCGGATCGGACAGGGTCCGACGATCGCACTGCGGAGTGGAAACTGCATCCGAGAGCCTGGGGCCCCGGTGCCACATTGGTTGCTCAACACCTTTGTCTTCTGGCAGCATTAGTGGTGTGTGGGGTGGGGGAGAGCAGCTACACCTCGCTCTAACATCACTGTGTCTAGAAGCCTGTTCTGCAGGTCCCAGAACCTTCTCTCTTGGGAGTGCCTGTTCTTGGTCCTCAGGTTTAGAACTGCATTGGTTTCCATTTGAGACAAACTCTCTGTGAACTAATACTTATGCTAATTGTTTCTTATGTCAGGAAGGGTGATCAAACTCAGCAGAACTCACACAGGTTTATAGATAGCAAATGATGTCTGCTAAGATCTTGGTTCTGCTGAGTACATATTAATGTTTTTGAGAATATAGTTTCTATCAATTAGAAATGTTTTAAGCTACATGTCATATATGACTGAACTCCTGCAGCTGAAGTGTATTGAGGTTTATTTTTCTCTCTCACACACACAAATGTGGAAATGCACAGCCCCAGGTGCTATGACTCCTTGTTGGTGACAACCAGGAGCTGAGGCACCTCCTGGTTTTCTGTTCCAGTGTCTGTAGCAAGCTCTTGGCTATCTTCATGCCTGGTTCCAGCAGGCAACCGTGCCTCCAGCATCATGTCCATGCTCCAGGTTTCTAAAAACCAAGGAAGAGTTATAGGATTGAGAAGTATTGAATACTAGTCTGTTCTTGTTACGTGGAAATGATCTCTGGAGACCCACCTAGCTTCCATTTACATTTTAAGTTGGCATCAGGAAGCCTGACTGCTGTCTAACACACCAGACACTGCCAAGAGAGGCAAGATTCCCAATGACAGGTCAGCACAGAGGTTCTCAACCTGTGGGTCACAGCCCTTTTCACAGGGGCCACCTAAGACCATCTGCAATCAGGTATTTATGTTGATTCATAGCAGCAACAAAATTATAGTTATGAAGTAACAAGAAAAATAATGTTATGGTTGGGGGTCACCACAACATGAGGAACTGTATTAAGTGGTCACAAAATTAGGAAGGTTGAGAACAGCCTGGTTAGAAGACCCACAACTCAAACATTTGGCTGAGGTGAGAGCCCACAGATCCCAACTCTAGAGGCTAGCAGATCTGGGCAAGGTGGTATTCTGAGGTACAGGGTGGAGACACAGCCTTTGCCTTCCTTTTCTATCAACACGGGAAGTGTTACAGTCCTCTGCTCAGAGAATCCTGTCTCTCACGTGACATTTGTGTATGGTTTGGAGTAGTGAACCTCGTGGAGAGGGGGACCGCAGCACTAAGCAGGGCTCTGAGCAGAGTCTGGTCATTTTGGGGAGAGAGGGCTTGATAAAAAAGGAGTTCATGTTAGAGAGTGGTGAGGTGCTCCCCCAGTCCCTGGAGGGTAGGGAGAGGGCAGAGGAGAGGCTGCCTGAACTTCTCAGCTGACCCTACAGCTCAGCTAGGCTTGCAGAAAACGTGAAGTTTGCCTTGGTGCTAGTGAAGAAGCTGAGTCTGGGACAGAGCCTCTCATACTCACCTGAACTGCTCCCAAGAGCAGAACGGACATCTGCAGATGGCGGAGGGTCTGTCCTTCACATGGAGGCTCCACTACTCACTCTTTGTGTAAGATTAGTTTAAGGGGTGAGACCCATGCCCATTGTCCTCAAGAGACTAGAGAGAAGGCAGAGATGAGGAGCCATGTGGGTATCTGCATCTCAGACCAAGGAGTCAGGAAACCAGATTGAACCAGTTGCAGGAAGGCCAGGGGTCGGAGCTTCCACATTCCCCTCTGTGTGTCTCCGTGTCTATGTATTTATCCCTCCTGACTTCTTCCTCTGTGTCTCTCTGTTTCTGTCACTCACCCCTATTTAAAAAGATACTCCAAGGAAGCCTGCAGCCTGCCTACTGTCCAGGTGTCTTTCCTAACCTTGCTGCCTATGATAAGTTCTGTGTTAATCAACATGGTTTCTCACACGATGCCATCCCTTTTCCAGAGGTCCCATCTCCAACACAGGAGGACAATTTCAGCATGTACTTGGAGGACACAAATACCCAGGTACCAATGTATTTGTTTATGCACATACATGCATATCAGCATATGAGACACATTCTCACACGTTTGCACTCACCTTTTAAAAATCATATCTATCTGTGCATTTTGTGTGTGAACACTCATGTGCATGCACATGTTTAAAACAGAGAATAACTTGGAGGACTCACTCTCTTCTTCCACCACGTGGAACCTGGGAATTAAATTTAGACCATCAGTTTCGGTAGCAAGCACTGTACCCACTGAGCCATTCCACCAGCCTTGCACTGGCTCTTGGGGGCTCAATGGACCTCTCTACTTCCTTAATTTACAATAAATTTCCTCTATTTCTGCTGGTCTCAAAAGAGACATTCTTCTCAAAATATTGGGAAAGTTTTTGATGAATTATATTGGCTTCTCTTTTGCTGTCAGAATCTTCGGGTGATACCAGAGCTGGTGTTTCAGGTGCTGCCCACAAGTCTTAAACTAAAATCCTTCTCGAGATGGTTTGGCAAATTCCATCCATGTCTACATCTCCATTTCCATTCTGAATACATTGGAAAACCTCTACAGGAAGAAGAAAAACCTATTAACGCAGCGAAGAACGTCTTCAAGTCGGACAGTCTCTTGTCTTGTCATTAACATAGAAAAATCAAGCTCTGATGGTAGGAGACACATGTCATTGCACTGTGGGCCAGGACACCTTCTTAGATATGACACCATAGTACAAGGGTCATGTCTTCCACCTATGGGTAAACCAGAAGAAAGTATGGCTTGTGTAAAGTCCAGGGTGGGGTGAACAGGTAGATATCTGCCCTGTCCCTGAGACTTACTTATTAGCTATGTGAATTCAGAAAAACATGTGAAGTCTTTCTGTGTTTGTCTTTCTTCTTTGAAGACAAGAATTATAATGTAGGGCATTATTTAAGACTGTAGCAAAAAGTCATAATAATCCGTATATAAAATGTCAAAGGCGAGCCTGGCAAGCTCATGGGACTAATTCATGTGACTCTTCCTAAAACCACTCAGTGAAAGATGAGCCTCTATGGGTGCAAAGGGACTATCCAGTAGAGAGGATGTCTGAACTCCTGGCCTCAGGATGACCCCCTCCCCTTCTCAGAAGTTACCAGGCTTGCTCTGCTGTCCCTCTGAACAGGTGGGACTGTATCACTTTAGTTTGACCTTTGAAATGAAGCACTGATCGACTTGGGACAAAGTGGCACCCCATAACAGAACCTCCTGGGATTACTACACAGTGCAGGATCTTGGCTGTGAAGCTGAAAAGTAGCTTCTGTCTAAGCAGGACACCTGACTCAGCTTCTGATCTTTGAACCCACCTTACACCTTATACCCTTGCACAAGTCTGGAATGGGCCATTGGTCACGGTTCCTGCCACACCTGGCCACTAAAGACAGATCCTCTCCTAATTCTCCTGTGAGTCTCACTTGGCATATCACTGAAATCCTCAAAGAGATTTCATAACTTGTTCCCCATACCTGTCTGCAATCTCAGGTATCAATTGGTCAGCCCGTTTGGTTTTCAAAGCTATTCATTTCTGCCTTGCACCTCTGTGAGGAGGGGTGAGCTACTGACTGTGGCGGGGCTGTGGCTAGAATGAGGAGGATATCACTCAGCTCACAGCCAGTCAGAGTACTGATGTATGATGCAAAGAATCCTCATGCAATATGAAAGATGTCAAGTGTCTTGGAAAGTAAGACCTTCATCCAGCAGAAGCTTGGGGCAAAAGACTGGTTGGCAGACAGGACAGGCTTTATAGTGGGCAAGGCAGGTTTCATGGGGACAGAACAGGCTCCATGGTGCACAGGGCAGGCTCGGTGATGAATAGGAAAGACTGCATAGTGGGCAGGGCAGGCTCTCTGGTTGGCACTGAAGGCTGCATGGTAGACAGGGCAAGCTCAGTGATGGTCAAGATAGGCTCGATAGTAAATAGGAAAGACTCCATTCCATGGTGGGCAGGCAGGTTTCATGGAAGAGGGAACATCAGCTTGCCTTTATACATGATCAGGAGGAGGAACATACCTTTATAAATCATGTCTCTTGAACTGGAGTTGATTACACATGCCTAACACTCAGGAGGCAATGGCAAGAAAATTCGTCAAGATTTGGAGCCAGCCAGGTATCTGTGGTGAGTTTCCAGCCAGCCAGGGCCACATAGGGAGATCTTTTTCTCAAAAACAAATAAATGAATAAGCAAACAGAAACATCAAATACACAAACTTTGTTTTTTAATCTTGTTAACTCCTTGGCACAGGACCAGAAAAATCTATATTTTACATATCTCAAGTATTCTGAGTCCTATTGAAATTGTTCCTACTGATTGAAGGGCAATCATGAGAATCTCAGTCCACAGAACACCAGCAAAGCCCACCCATCATTCTGTCTGCCTTCCAGTGGTTAAAACATAAAAGCACCAACTCCATGACAACAGAGGATCCCCAGCCCCTGCCAGAACACTCCTGGATGTGGGGGCAGGGGTGGTTTATGTCAGTTTTGGGTGACATCTCTATCAGGCTGCCAGCTTACCTCTAACCCCTGGGCTCCTTCATATGGGGTGGATGGTAGAGCTGGCCCACCACCTGGTGTGCTGGCAACAAGTGCCAGCCATTCAGTGTTCCAGATGCCCTGTCACAGTGAGGATGGTGACAAGCATTGCAACTGGGTCTCCTCATCTTCACCCCTAGAATATAGACTAACCCTGGAATGTGTCCTGAGAGTTGGCCTGCAATTATAAGCAATAACTGGCCATCTAGTCTCTTACAAATCTTTTTTTTTTTCTAAAGAGTAAGAGAATTGGAAAGATAATGATTTGTTCTGGAAGCTGAAAATCTTTGTCTTCCATTTGTCCCCACGTCTTGGAGTGTGCCAAGCTCAAGTGTGTTCCCTGGATGTGAATTGTCCTCAAGAGGGGACACATTGAAAGTGGCCTCAAGGGCAGCAGACAAGAGCGTACAGTCTTTCAGGGAAGAGTGAGGATTTATAGGCAAACACAGCTATTCGCAGACTCTTCAATAAAGACATACAACCTGAACAAAAGGTAAGTATTTCACTCAGTCTATGAAAGCCCGTGAAATTTATTTTTTGCAAGCTTTTACAGTCCATGGCCTTCCCTTTCAATCTTGAATAATAGCACTGAATTGAGCTGTAAAAGCTTCCGAAGTTTGAAGCCTTTTGACAAGTTAATTTAGCCGTATGGTAAAAAGTTTTTCCCCAAGACAGAATAAAGCCATCATATCATGAACGTAGCAGTCATCCTGAGGAGAGAAAAGACCATTAGGATTACAGATGATGGGCTTTGCGGAGATAGTTTGTGGTTTCGTGTAATCTACCATCAATATTTCAGGAGAAAGATGCCCCACTCATCAGTCAGATGGAAGTCAATATCTCCACTTAAAGACAACACCAGGCCAGATCACATGTATCTTTTATTGGAAAAATAACATTGTCTGTGCTGTTTTCCTTCTGGAGTTATTTAGATTCTAACTGTGGTGGTGTTCGTGCATGCTCGTGAGTGTGACAAAGAAGTCTTCCTTTTTATCTAGGAAAGAAGCAACGAAAAAGAAGCAGCAGTAATTTTGCTTCTCAGGCTACACACGAATCTCCCTCCCACACCTTCCCCAGCTCCTGGGTGCTGTGACTCCCCCCATCCCCTGCATTTCTCTGGTAGGGAAGCCAGGTGAGTGGCTGCCTGTTTTAGACAGTAAAAGCTTGTCTCTCATTTGCTGTTTGTTTTTTAAATTAAAAGTTGGTACCACAAAGTACCTGGCTCTTGTTTTCTGGAAGCAAAACAAGAAAAGAAACAGAACCTCTGCCTCCCCCAGCATCTCCGTGGGTGTCACTGACTCTAGGAGAGGGGTCCCCCAGCATCTCTGTGGGTGTCACTGACTCTGAGAGAGGGGTCCCCCAGCATCTCTGTGGGTGTCAATGACTCTGGGAGAGGGGTCCTCCTATAAAAAGAATGAATGGGAACAATCCAGCCTTGTCATGATGGAGGAAAAAAGCCAAGAAAATTAATTATATTTAACAAAGAAATGCTTCGGATACCATTTGGTCCTGTGCCCTGAATATAAATCTCCAAATGTTTCTCACATGAATGTTTAGTAGGGAAAATAAAATTAAAATTAACAAACAGATGCTCCATTGTGTTCACAGTGATTTCCTGGGCTGCTCTGAAGTCCTCTTGGGGAGTCAGTGGGTTCCACAAGATGGCTTAGGGAGGTGACCTCTGAGTTTTAGGGGGAAAAAAGATGTTTCTGCCTAAAGAGAGAATAGATTTTGTTGTTTGTTTGTTTGTTTCTATTGGGTTTTGTTACTGATTTTGCTTTTGAGATAAGATCTTGTATTCCAGGCTGTCACTAAACTCACTATGGAACCCAGTATGACCTTGAACTTGTGATCCCCTACCTTTACCGGCAGAGTGCTGCAATTACATGCATGAGTGACCATACCTGGTTTTATGCAGTGCTGGGGATCCAACTCAGAGCTTCCTGCTTGCCAGGCAAGTGCCCTCTTGATGGTACACAACCTTGGTGTCGTGGGGCACACAGAGGAGAGGTATTAATTGTTCTGTTAAACTGGTGTAGGAAGAAAATGTCTAATGAGCTGGGGCTGAAGAAAGGATAACCCAGTCATAGGACAGATTTAAAGCATCTCCCTTTCAGCTCAGCCAGCCCTGGGTCAGCCTTAGCTCCACCCTCAGCTTCCTGAGAGACTCACAAAGCAGACTCACTCCAAGGCCCAATATGCAACAAATGCCATGTTACCTGCAAGAACCTAGGTGGAGAGAGGTCTAAGGTGTCTCTGCACTCACTCAGGTGGATCCTTCCTCACAGCCCCAAGCTTCTTTGCTCTCATTCCTGGAATGAAGCTCTTATGCACACCCATCTGCTGGGTGGCTGTGAAGATAAAATGAAGAAAGACCCAGCCTAGGCTTGCTTCAATGCTCCTGTACCCAGGACTGTTGAGAGATTTATAATGTGACATATGCTCACAAACCTTCACGGAAGGAACCATAGCTGTGCATTCTTTCCTGGTTGTGTAATACTCCACTGCTTAGAGGTACCACTCAGTTCATTCACCCAGCCACAGACGCAAGTTCTTTCCATGGCTGCTGTGAAGAGAAGTGTGAGCATGAGCCTGCATTCACCAGGAGAGAATGCCAAGCAGCTGGATCACCAGGTTCTATGTTAGGTGTGTTTACACTGTTAGAAAAACCTGTGGGTTTTTTTTTTCTCTCCATTCTGTATTTACAATCTACCCAGAGAGCATAACCTATTCTTTTTACAGTGCTTTCTAAAACTCTACCATTTTCCTTTTCCCATACAGATTATTTTTCTGCCAAGTTTGCATGTTCAGGATGAAATGATGGTTTTGTTCATCCTTATAGGAGGAATAGCCATGTGCCCAAGCCCAGTGATTTAGTGATCTCTCTCATTGCTCACAAACAAGTGCTCTTAGATGTGATCATTTCCTCTTTATGTGATACTTCAGTTTTTAGAGGTATCACTCAATTCACTCACTCAGCCATGGACTAAGAACATTTATATGTTCCCGGATACAATCTCTGTCACAGGCCATTGTCTTAGCTAAGGTTTCTATTGCTGTCAAGAGATACCATGATCACTGGCATTCTTATAAAAAAAAAAACATTTTATTGGGGCTAGCTTACAGTTCAAGAAATTTAGTCCATTCAGTGGTGGGAAGCATGATGGCATGCAAGCAGACATGATTCTGGAGAGGTAGCTGAGAATTCTACATCTGGAAATGCAGGCAGCAGGAAGAGAGAGTGATACTGGGCCTGGCTTGAGCATCTGAAACCTCAAAGCCCGCCCCCCAGTGACACACTTCCTCCACCAAGGTCATACCTCCTAATAGCACCTCTTGCTTTGGGCCTATTGGGGCTATTTTTATTCAGACTTCCACAGTAACATGTCTGCATGTACATGTGCTGTTGTTTGGACTTCTCTGTCCTATACTTCTCTGTGTGTTCATTTCAGGACAGCCCTTCATAGCCACATCCCTAAAGCTTAGGATGGATGATGACATCTGATCAAAACACATTTTTTTTTGTTTATTTTCCAAAATTGTCTTTCCTACTTCCAGAAGGAAGCAGTCAACAATAATACGCTTTCATGCTGCAACAAAGAAGGGTGCTTGCAGTTTCTATGCTCCATCAATGGACATGGTATTTCTTTAAGTGCATCCAGGATGCTGCCAATTAAAAGATATACCATTATGTGCTCTGTTTTGAGAAAAGGAACAAAGTACTGCCAGCTAATTTGTAACACAAAATTAAGGCAGGGTCAATTTGAAGTTCTATCTGATTTCTGAGATGTTAAAAATATTTTTTTAAACATGTTTTAGAGTTGATGAAATTTAGTAACTGTCTCCAGTTATTTCAATGGTTTCGTAACTCTCCATCTGCACACAACTTCTGTTATATCTAGCTAGGTACTAGAAGGCTCTTGCATCGTAAATGGCATTTCTACTTATTATTAACTTATTATTAATTAACTAATTAATTAATTAGGGGTTTCTGACAAGTTCATGTTAGAAATCTCTAACTGGCCTGGAGTTTGTTATGTAGTCCTGGATGACCTTGAACTTGCAGAGATTCTCCTGCTTCTGCTTCTGGGCTCACAGGTATGTGTCACCATATACAGTTGTCATCTTCTTTGAAAGTCTGGATGTTTCTAATGGTTACCTAGGAACACAGTCACCCCAACCCTTCCTCAGTTGTGGCATTTGCTCACAGAGGCAGAGTTGCTGACCTCTTACATGGTGAGCTGCAAGATGCCAGCTCTCCCAACATGCTGTGACCTCGGGTGCCTGCAAGGCCAGCAGCTTGGAGGTGGCTACATTTCTGTGGAAAGCACATACTTTCTCATGAGGGTTCTAGGAGTGTAGAACACTTCTGATCTTTGAACATTGATTTAAGTATGTGTCTTTATTATTTACATTATGTGTATCAGCTATAAAGAGACTATTACTTGCCAGGCTGTGGACTTACATATTCCTACCTTGAACCATGAAGCTTTGGTTTATGTCATCAGGAAAGATGCCTGGCTAAAGGATTTAGCTTCTGTACCTTCCTGGCCATTCTTCCTTCCTGCCACCACACAGAGGCCACCTTTGTCTCCACCAATGCTTCCTTTTCCTAGAAAATTCCAGAAATCATCAAATAACAGATTTTAAAAGCTTTAAAAACTTTTGGCTTTAAGGTTTCATTTTGTTCCTCAGACCACTGGAGTTTATATTTTAGCCTCTTTGTGTATCACTTAGAAACAGAAGGTGGCTTTGATTTTTAAATCCAACTTGACAAGTTGTCTTTACCTGACAAATTTAGTCCTTGGAGCTTTACTGTGATTTATTGTGATTAAGGTAGTTTATGGGAGATTTAATAACAAATCCAAGGGACTCTTGGAAATGAAGCACTTTTTAATGTACCTTAACCAGAAAGGGTCCAAGTACAGAGGAAAGGGGTATGTGGCGAGAGGCTCAGCAGTTCAGAGAACTTGCTCTTACAGAGGAGCCTGGTTCATATTTAGTATCCATGTGGTGACTAACAACTGTTCTCTAGTTCCGGGGGTCCCAGGCATTCTTCTGGTCTCTATAGGCCCTAGGCACTCGTGAGGCACCCATACATAAGACACAGGCAAATCTTTCATAAACATAAAAAGTAAATCTTGTAAATTTCCCAGTCATAAGAAAGTCCCACCCTCTTCTTCCATAGGCTAAGAATCACTCCTTTTTAGAAATCTCCCATCCCATGGGTTTAGGACACAGAGCCTTATCTAAAGAACAATTGAGAGTTTGAGACTGCTCCCCTTTCTGACTGTGGACTCAGTCACATAACAGACTGCCTATATTGTTCCAATTTTAAGGGTTCTGAGACAGGCAGGCACCAGATGCCCGCTAGGGGAGAGAAGGGCTTCAGACCTCCTGATGCCTATAACTTATCAACTCTAAGCATTCTTCATATTGAAAGGGGACCATAATAATTTAACACTTATGTCATTTGACTGTGAAGTATCCGCCATAGGCTCCCAGATCTGGATGCTTGCTTCGTACTGGTGATGGTACAGTTTTAGAAAGATTATGGAAGCTTTAGGAGATGTGGCCTTGCTGGAGACCATGAATCACTGGGGTTTGGGCCTCATCCCACTTCCTGTTTCCTCTCTCTACTTTTGTGTGAGAGTGAAAATATAAACAGCCAGCATCCTGCTATACCTTCCCTGCCTGAAGGGACTTTGGCCCTCTGGAACTGTCAGTCAAAATAAACTCTTTCATCTTAAGCTGCTTTTGGCCATGACATTTTGTCAAAGCAACAAGATGGAAACTAATGCAGAAATAAATGTGGGCATACTCTGGATGTGTTGTGGGCTTGTTAGAGATGCACGGGATCCCCGGGAACTAGAGAACAGTTGTTAGTCACCACTTGGGTACTAGGAATGAACCAGGTTCCTCTGTAAGAGCAGCAAGTTCTTCAACCTGGTGAGCATCTATCTCTCCACACACCCGCTTTGCTCTATGCTTCAACCCTTTCTGGAGAATGCATTTGGGGCATTCTCCTAACTTTCTCTTGGTTTTGCTGTTGAGTGTACTTTCTCTGCCTTTGCTTTCTGACCAGAGTCTATTGGGCTGAAGAACATTTCCTCCCTTCTTTTCTTGCTCTCATTGATGCTTTGGAACTTGTTTATTCTATCTCAAGGGTAGCGTTTTCTTGGAAAATGTTAACAATATACAAAGCCAAAGCTCCCAGCAACACTAGCAACACACAATGCTTACATTCTCACGGTGCTTCACGCCTTCTCGAATCCCCTTCATTTGTTACGGCAGAAATTCTACACCAGTGACTATGCTTAAATCACTGGGCCTGGTCTCAGAGTCTTCTTAGCTTTGCATTTCTTTGCAGCTGATTTCTGTCCTTGGCCAAGGGAAGGATTGGGAGGAAGGGGACAGAGGAGCCGGGAAGTCACTTTAGGGGCTTGCTCTTGGCTCTTCTCCATCTCCCAGGGCTCTGCCATCTGATAGATAAGTACATACATCTCAAGCCAAACTGATGTCTATGGATCAATAGAAATCTACACTTTGAGACTAGCGGCACATTCATTTCAGAAACATATGGACCATTTGCAAACACCGGCATGGTCATATAACACTATATTTGAATTATGGGTTATATCCTGCAGTTTTTGTGTTGGAGACCTGGTCCCCAGTGCACTGTACAGGAGGGGGCAGTCGTACTTGAAAACGGTCATTAAGTCATTGATATGAGTCTTAAAAAATGAGCAACAGATCACAGGAGGTTGGGTGAGCTATCCCTCCCCCTTACACTTTGCACATAGGTTCATTTTGCAGGCCACCCTTCCCCCACTTGTTCTCTGAACACATTCTAGCCCTCGCTCCTCCCCCCACGAATGGAGCAGCTGAGAACCTCATCAGAAGCCAAGCAGATGAGCCTAATAGATCTTGGATTTTTTAGCCTCTGTAAGCTTAATAACTGTCTCTCCTAAATAAATCTCCAGTCTCAGGTGCTGTAGAAGAGAACAGATGGAGAGAATGAATGAGGCCACGAGACAGATGTGAAGGTGTATAGCGGGGTTAGCGGCAGACATACTCAGGGAGAAGGAACAGAGGTGGGACTGCAAAGCCCTGAGCCTGACTGAGCCTCCGACCAGCATGCAGGAAAGTGGAAGCTAGGCTCAGAGCTCCACGGGTGAGCGTGGGCAGGGTTTGTGCATAAGGTCCTTGAAGGCAAACTTGCTTCCCACTCTCCCAGCTCCATTGAGGATCAAGGAATCTTTGGGCCTAAGGCAGGTGAACAGGTGGAATGCATAGGTTTATTTATTTTAGGATTTACATGACTCATAGGAAAGAAAGGCCCCCAACTAGCAAAACCTAAGTGCTTTTATACTGGCCTAGACGGAAAGAAGTAATTATAGAAAGTAAGTAAGTTATGTTGGGAGGCTAAAGGAAATGGGGATTATTTTAATAGGGCTATTTGCATAGAAGTCTCTGGACTATGACTTCCCACTAAAGAATCAATCTTGTTTCTCCTTCCTTTCTTCCTTCCTTCCTTCCTTCCTTCTTTCCTTCCTTCCTCCCTCCCTTCTTCCCTCTCTCCCTTTCCTTCCTCCCTCCCTCCCTTCCTTCCTTCTTGTCCAGAGAGGGTACTGTTCACCTGGGAGGTAGGATCTCCTGCTTCCAGGAAGAAAGACAGAGATCAGAAAGCCCTTCCAGCGGAGTGGCATGCTCTGGGGAGATACAGTCTGCGCCTCTTCACTCCTTTGCATGACAGACAGAGTCTTACAGGCTCTGAGTCAGCGGACTTTGAGTTGATCTAAGAGGAGACATTGATGGGCCTGATCTAATCAGGACCACTTTTAGAAGTCAAGAGAGGCCAAATAGGAGAGGTTCTCTTGCTGGCTTTGGAGGCACAGGATGTTCTTTAGAGAGACAAGAAACAGAATCTGAAGAGTAGTCTCAAAGTGTTCAAAAAGATCTCAGCTAATAGCATCTGTGGAGTGGGGGCTTCAGGACCACCACTACAAAGAACTGAGTTCGACTTTCAGCCAGTGTACTTGAAAGAGGACCCTGAGGCTCAGATGAGTGCGTAGTCTTGGCTGACATCAGGATTGCATCCTGAGGAGACTCCTGACCCACAGAACTTGAGGGCTTAGAAATATTCAATGCCTGGCTGCAAAGTTTAAGGGAACTGTAATGTAGCCACTATAACAGAGACACTCAGGAGGCAGAGGCTGGGTCCCACCTAGCCCTGTCCTGTGTACCCTTTTCTATACTGGCTGTAAGGAGGGTCCCTGTGTCTGTGTCAACCCAGTCCTGAGAACAGCAGTCCCCCAGCTCTTGGGGCTCCAGCCACAATGGCTGGAGGAACACTGTGAAGAATGGAAACTGCTTAGTGCGCATGCTGTGTTCTGGAGCCAGTACTATCGACTTGAGTTGGGGACTATCTTTTCTCAGTTGTTTTCACTGGAGGGTTTTGGTAGTGAGTTCTCTGCATTTACCTGAGCGTGTCTCTACTCTTCCTCCTCACTGAGTGGATTCAGCTGGCCCAGCCTGTTAGGTGACCAGGCTCTTTGCTCAGCATCAAACTCCGTGACTCAGGGATTCTGTTAGTTCCCGTGATGAGTCCCATTGTGCCTTAGGAGGCAAGCTGTGACTGTTAGGAGGCTTCTGCCTTATTGGCATGGTGCAGCGTCATCCCTGTGTTATCTGGTGGATGCTGTCTTCAGAGCTCATAGAGATTCCTGGAACGGAGGAGCTCATTCCTCTAGGCCAGTGGTTCTCAACCTGAGGGTCATGACTCCCATGGAGAGTGTGTCACATATTAGATATCACATATTTACACTACAATCCATAACGGTAGCAAATCACAGTTATGAAGTAGCAACAGAATAATTCTGTGACTGGAAATTGTACTGAAGGATTGTAGCATTAGGAAGGCTGAGAACCACTGCTCTGGGCGCCTCAGGATATCCACACACCACTGTCTTTCGCTCTCTTCCTCCTTGGCTGCCTTGTCTGAGATCAGACCCTGAGGTCCAGCTTGAGCTATAAGATCTTGTACTCGTGACTTGTATATGAGAGACACCATTTCAAGTGCAGGGAAGAGGAAGGTGCTGAGCAAGGCTGAGAGACAGACTCATCCTGATGTGCTTCCTGGATCCCATGCAAAGCTCAGGCATTGTGGAGAGATGGCCTTTCTGAAGGCCGTCACCCAGGAGCCAGCTTAGTGGGGAAAGAAAGCAGTGCCAGGCGAGGTGGCTCCTTTTGACAGTTCTCCGGAGGGCAGGGCCTTAAGTGATTGATACTTCCAGGCGGGAGCTGGGTACAGCAGCTATGTATCCACGAGGCTCCAGCTCTGAGCAATGACCACAGCCCTCTCTTAGGTTCTCTGGTTTGCACGTGTGGATCATTTGCTCAGATCCATTTACAAGCCATCAATAACATCACGGATTATTATTTTCTCTTCTCTTTTAAATTTATAATTTTAATAACTATATTCTTCATGTCTAGAAGTTACATTGGTTAAGGAAGTCAGCTCTTCTTTTTCCTTAGCATCTTACCATTTGGTTACATAGTTCGTGTGGCTTTTCTCAGCTTCCTTACTCCTTTCTAATTTAGTTATTTTAAAACTTTCTTAAATTACCCCCATATCTTGGGAGGGATAAGCCCTGATTTGGACTCATTTGCTGGTGCTTGCTCACAGCGCATCATATCTTACGGGCCTTATAATTGTATATGAAATTTCACATTCTACACAAGATGTTTAGGTTGTATAATTTTGGGTCATGAGCTCACTGTAAGTGAGACTCTATCGCTGGGAATCCTTGAGAAGCTAGGTTAGGAGCTGATCTACTATCAGAAGTCTGAAGACGCCCCTATGGGGACTTATTTTTGTGTGAGTGCTTGGCTAGCTTGGGCCAGAGTTCCCCAAACCATCTGTGGTATAAACCAGAACAGAGTGAGAGCAGCCTGCCGCACTGCTCAGGGGTAACTTCTACTGGTCTTTCCGTGTAGAGGGCATGCATTTCCTACTCTTTGCTCTCTTGAATATGTGAACTCCATCTGCTGCCTTCTGCACTCAGCCCCCAGCGCCTGATTTAGAAGGACCAGCAAAGGTGTTTGCCTGATGAATACATCTGTGTAGGTTTCTTCTTCCTCTGCCCTCCTGCTGGGAGCCAAAACCCATGGTCTCATGCACGTTAGATTTCTGATTTGAGTTTTTTGCTTATGATTGCTGGGGGTCCTCTTGCTTTCTTGTTTACCTAGCTGTGTCTGTTCCCAAGGGCGGTCTCCTAGGCCACATTCTTAGATCTTCTGTAAGCTACTCTACTCCTCTGTAGAATCCTGGACTTTGTCCTCTTCCCGAGCCGCAACTGAAAATAATAGATAGCATTCTTCAACTCGCGTTTCCATTTCTCAGTCCAACCCAGAAAGTTGGCTGCTGCCGCTCTCCTGAATACAGCCAGGTTTCCGACTCTTACCTTTTCCCACCGACCATCCCCTCTCTAGATGAAGTCTGGATTTCCGTGGGAACTGTGAACTGTGTGAACTGTGGCCTCTGCCCTTCACCCACAGCGCCATCAAGATACCAAGGTTTTTGTTCTCTGGTCTTCCTTTTCTTTTAAAAAAATATATTTTAAAACTTTCTTTTTATTTATTTTTTGTGTCTACACATCATCCATCTTGATTCCGTTCGTTTTCATGTCCCTTTATATCCACCCTCTGCCCTTGCAAACTACCTCCCCCAAATACAATGAAATGTAGGAGAAGAAAAATCTTACCGTGAAAGCTGGAGTGTGATACAGCAAATAGTTCAGTACACCCTTTAGCCCATACATCTTTACTTGTAAGTGTTCATGCAAAGAGTCATTGGTCTGGTTCGAGGCCTCAGGTTTCTGTTGGTCCCTCACTGGGGCTTCTCTTGGGTATCCTGCTGTTGCTCTGTGTCATGGAGATCCTGAAGCTTTGGCTCTGCAGGACGGGCCCCTTCCACTGGTCCCAAATCATGGACAAAGGATATGTTGGATGGAGTCAACTCATAACCTTGCTTCTGGGCCTGGGTAGTTTCAGGATTGGTTAGTCTTCCAGCTCTCCCTTGTCCTCACCACCAGGGAAAGCTGTCTGTCCATCACCGCCCCAGCTAGGGAAAGCTGTCCATCACCGCCCCAGCTAGGGAAAGCTGTCCATCACCGCCCCAGCTAGGGAAAGCTGTCCATCACCGCCCCAGCTAGGGAAAGCTGTCCATCACCGCCCCAGCTAGGGAAAGCTGTCCATCACCGCCCCAGCTAGGGAAAGCTGTCCATCACCGCCCCAGCTGGTTCACCCCTTGCAGTGATGAGCAAGGAGCAGGGCTGGTTTCCTGCTTTCACACCTTCAGGGTTGGCTCTCTACACAATCAGGGCCAGCTCTACTCTGTTGCCCAGGTGAGGTGCAGGACCACTTTCCCAAGTGCTGCAGCTGGTGAGGGCAAGGACAGCTCTCTCCTCTTCTGACCTCAGGACCAGCTCTCCCACCCACCACAGGTCTTGAAGGACGATGATGACTTGAATGAATGAACATCTTTCCGCTGCCTACATATTGCTCTGTTTCTATACCAATTGTCCATTTGCCCACCATACAAATTCTCTACAACAGAGTCTTGAATGCTACAAGAACCAGTGACCCCGAGCTGTTGCATGAATTTGGCCTGGCTGATCTTGGCCCCACAGCGATCCTTTGCCTGTCCCTGTTCCTTTCCTCCTCTACCCACTGGTCTGACTGCTGGAAAGCATGCTCAGTGTTGTTTTCTGTCACCTTCATCTCCTTATCCTTCTCTAGGCTGGGCTGACAAGAATATCTACTAGAAAAGTAGGTTGTGCCCCACCCCAGTATCCTACCCTACAGTTGAGGTCCCCCCCAGTATCCTACCCTACACTTGGGGTTCTCCCAGAATTTTCCTGAACCTACTTCTGTTCTTTCTTCTTTACTGAGTGGAGACTCAGCTGACCCAGGGTCCTAGCCAAGCCAGCCTGATTCTTCCCTCTGGAAGAGGCTGTCCCTGCTTCAGAATGGTTCTGTTGGGCTTTTACAGAATCTGAGGACTGCCTCACATGCTTCCACATCCAATGCTGGCATGAGAAGCCTGAGAGGCTAAGACTCCCCTTCCAGAACATGTTCTCCATCCTGGGGCCCAGGATTCTACCTCTAGGTGCTCTGGTGCTATTTTGCGGACCACCCCTCAGGACTGGCCATTGCTCCAAGATGCCTATCCTCAGGCTTGAAGGCAAGCCATGTGGTCATGAATAATGTCTGTGTTAGTGGAAGGACACGGAAGTGAAAGTCCATGAGGTAGAAAGTGGGGACCAATGACAAGGAGATGGAGAGAATGAGACAGATGCTGGAGGGCCTGCTATGGAATGAATCTGCAGGAGAGCGGAAACTGTGAATTCCACAGTTGCAGGGGCAGAGTCCACAGAAGAGGGAGTACCTATTCTATTGAGCTGCATTCTGGGCCACTCGGCCACTGGGGATTCAGGATGTGATGTGGAAGGCTTGCCAGGCTTCCACCTGGCTCTTTCATTCTCCACACACTCTTTTGGGCCACAGAAACACTAGTTTCCACCAGGGGCTTCCCAGGCTGTGTCCCCCGCTTCATTTCAGCCTGTGGTCTGTCACCCTCTAAGTTCTTCAGGAAGAGCCCTTTCTATTAAAGGATCACTTTAGTAGATTCCCTGAAGCATCTCTCCATTCCCAGTATCCTCTGTGCTTGTCTGCTCTGACGCTTAAGGTGGGATTTGGGGATGCAGTGACCACTGGTACCTTATATTTATGACACCAGGGCGGGCAGGGGTAGCCCTGGTGGGCCTAGTTTTAACATTGGACTAGGAGTAGGTAGATGAACACATCCCCTTTCTTTCTCCAGCACACACAGGCTAGCTGACTATAACACATTCAGAACTGGCTTGTCTCCCTCCCCCCCCCATTCCTAATCCATCACTCAGACTTCATATGACCCTTATGTAGTCTCTGCTTTGGGGGACTGGGTTCAAGACACCTTGTCTTGAGTTTCTCAAAAAGCAATGTCTCAAAATTTCCTCCTCCCCTCCTAGTTGCTTAGCTTATGGCTGAGAGTTTTGAATGCTACAGGGCAGCCCTGGACTCTAGCCTGTCCCTACATTTCCTCTTTCTGGATTCTCTTCCTAACTGCTGCTTTCCATCTCCTGTGGGCCTGGCTTCCATTATCCTCACCCCACAGCCTATGCTGGGGATACCAACATGCTCTCTCAAAACAAACAGACAGACAGACAGTGAAGGTTAGGTTCACAGACTTAGTAGTCCGTTGCTGAAACTTGTATGATCTGAGCCAGGAGGGTTCTCAGATGGTTCAGCTGGCTTGCGGGGCTCTGGCTGTTTCTATCAATAGCCTGGTTGAACCATCCTTGTTTGGGGTAGGCTTGGGGAGGGGCTTGATGGGCAAAGGGTAGTGAGACAAAATCAGAGCTGGAGGGCTGGACTGGCATGAGCTTTGGTGACTCCCATGCCTGCTTGGCACCTCTTCCCATCTGTCAGCACTCCTGCAATTCAGGAGGCAGCCTGACTAGGTCTCTAGGTGCTCAACAAGTATTTTCCTTAGCAAAGAGAAGAGTGTGTCTTCTCTTCTTCCAATGGCTGGAAGATAGCTCTGGGAACACCTAGATCACTCTGATGTATATATTTTCTCTTATTTTGGGATCTGTAAATGTTTGCAATTGTAAAAATTATACAATATCATACCAATGCTTTGTAATTTTTTTTTTCCCCTTAGAACTTTGGATTTCTTTCCATCTGTGTTATGTGAGGTCAGAAGATAGTCTATAATAGCTGCGCTTTCAGTGTGGAATGAGTGAGCTGGCAGAAGTATAAAACAAACTAACAACTAACAGTGAAGAGCAGACAGAGAAGCCGCAGATAGATAGCATCTAGTAATGTTGCTCACAACATCTAGCAGAGACAACTGGAGTAGTCAACGTAGAAAGCAAACAAAAGGTAACGACATCAAATCCCAGCCTTACAAGGTCCAGTAGAAAAGGCCGATGGAAGCCCAGTTAAGGAAGCCAGTTGGAGTTCCCAAGTAAGAGTTCTGGGCAGAGCACAGTGTCCCCAAAGTAAGGCTTCCAAGTAAGAAGACGAAGAGCAGCAGTCAGATAACATTACCAGACTGGGCACTCAAAATTCTCCAGCAGAAACTGACTGTCCTGTATATGTGGAGACAGCCAACCAGCATTCTCAGTTGAGAGTCCCAGATAAGGGTCCTCTCCACAGAGGAGTTTTTGCTTTCTCGTTCCCACTGTGGGCTTCTCCTATTTTGGGATAAACAGTAGTGATCCTTGTTGTCATAGTCTACCTTCTAGCTGTGCTCAAGGACACAATGTCTTCATCCCTCCTTAGTTCTTTGCTGTTTTCCCTCTCTCTGTTATGGAGCCAGAGACCAGCCTGACCCAGGACAGGGGGGTTTAGAGGACATTTAACATAAACATGCTCAGGTCTGGAGTGAAGGGCTTTCCAAGTGAAGCTCAAACAACACATGACAACTCACCAATATAAATTAAAGACCCACTATTATATAAACCATTAATTTTTATTGCACTTATTTATCATACATGTGCACTTTTGTATGCGTGTGTTGACGTGGTATATGTGGAGGTCAGTGGAAAATTTTCAAGAGTGGGGTCTCTTTAGCCTGTGGGTCCTCAAGCTTGATGGCCTCTTCTTCACCTAATGACCTATCTTGTAGAACTTAACCATTTCTTTTTTTTTTTTTTTCCTTCCTATGATTCTTTAGCTGGATACTGACTGACAGTTACATTGCCTAGAATAGAGTTCCACAACTGAAATCATTTGTTGAAAAAATATACAAAATTTAAGGTTTCATCTGTGCCTGTACTTGAGAAATTGTCTAAAAGTTCCCACCAGGTGACACTCAGTGACGGTGTAATGGTGTTTATTTCTTCATGTTTGCTTTTATCAACAGATAAAGTGTTGCCTTTCTCCTGTTATTAGGAATAGAACATTCTGTCATGTTCGTTGGGTGTTCCTTCTTTTGTTTTCTTGTCTTTGCCTCTGCTTGTTTGGCTTGGAACCTTGTCCTTGTCTCAGCTTTGAAAGCCTCCTTCCTGTGAAGACCAGCCTCTGTAAAGATGATGCAAGCCTTTTCCCCTTTTAAACTTCATTTGTGTCCAGATGTTTCAAAAGTGAGGCAGCTACTTCCTGCAATATTGTTTTCAGGTAAAATCCAGTGAGTTCTGAAAGGGGACTGTCTTCATGCAAGCTATATTCCACACTCCATGTACATCTCTTCCTTCATTTGTAAAGATCTACCTTGCTCTTCCTACACTATCCTTTGCTACTGTCCAGCAGAGAAACACTCATCTGGTTTCTGGTTCCTTGTGGGCTGGTTCTTGGGTGTTCTGTTACTGTCTGGTTTCATCACCAAGCTACTCACATTCATTTGCCTGTGGTTTACTTTTATACTGCTGAGTAATATTCTTGGGTATTTCACAATTAGGGTATGACCATTTTTTTTTCTGCTTATTATGTTAACAATTTTAATTAAGTCAAGTGATCAGTACTTCCTTTTAGGATTGTTAATGGTCTGTCTGACACATATGCCCATTAACAGGTTCTTTTTAAAGTACTTTTGTGAATACTTCAGTCTCCTTCTTCTTGATGAGGTAGAAATCCATTGCTTTCTTTAAATTATTAGCAGTTTGCATTCCATCTTCTTTTCTCACTGATTTGAAAAGCTGCCTTCATTACTCTCCACGGGAGTAATATCACAAATACCTAACAATTGGCCAGGCACAGGCCTTGGCTTAGAAAGCTGCTCATTAGTGACAGTTCGGACAGAAGGGCCCTATCAACTTTCACCCTGAAGCCGGTTAATTATCTGGGAATAAATATACTTTCATTCTTAACTACCAAGTGTCTTGAGTGTCCATGTTCCCAATCACACCGACTCTCAGTTGCTTTGGAAGTTACACCTAGGCATTTCCTGTGTTTTCTGGTTGCTGTGATTGGGAATTTCTGCCACGTGTTCTAAGGTATCTAATGTGCTTGGTCCAGTGCCTACTCAGTGCACATTCACTATTGCTGTTAGTATGTCTTAAGTTTTTTCCTGTCTAGGTGTCAGTGACCTGAAAGTAGTTTTCTTTTTTTTTTTTTTTTAAACTTAATTTTTAATTGGTGGGCTTCTAATAATTCTTGGGTGTTTTTGTATTAGGGAGGTCTGTCTTTATTTCTGATCTTTGGACAGCTTTCTAACACCTGGTCTCAGTTTGGGAGTGGGACTCTGTAAAGACCTATAAACCCCCCCGAGCGGTGTTATGTAGCCCCTCCCCTCCACTATTTGTTTCTATGTATGGAGCACATCTCTTAATTAGCACACAGCAATACTCCTTACCCCCTGCCGAACTCTACCTTTTGGAAGTCACTGCATCTAAGACTATATTGCAAAACTTTCTCATGTAACTTTTGTTCAGGATTGTCTTCCATTCAGCACTCATAAAAATGTCTGATTATGGTACATCTTAATCCTTTCAAGTACTCCTAAACTTGATCTAGCAGGCTGCTACGGATCACGCATTATTTTGTATGGAAATTTGTTAGTGTACTTTTCTATAAGCGGCTGCACTGGTACTCCTAAGTGCGATCGTTTTCTTCTGCTCTTTTACATTGCACAATTCATCCCTTGGCTTCACAGCCGAGTTATTCTAGCGTATGAATTTCTCCCAGTGAGTGAAGCTTTCTAACCGCTATTACCCTGAGATAATGAAAAGAATCCATTGCATTTTGAGAATGATTTCAATCCATATACCTAAAGGTGTCTCCAAGTCATAAACCAAAAATGCTATTAAGCTCTGCTCAGTTCTGGAAGGCAAGGCTGAGTAAATAGGTCAGCATCTTAGGTCACTAGTCAGAGGCTATGCGGAGTGGACCAGGTGCTCTCTCCTTCATGCTGGACAAGGGATTCTGGAAATGCTATGCACACAGAATGAGAAGTTGCACTACTCTCCTGATTTTGACCTGAACCCAGGGGGACCCGAAACCTGTGAACGCCAATTACAGGCGCCTGGCCCAGCTAAGTCCTGGCTACAGCCTTACGGCTGCGTACTGTATCTCAGCAAACCGCGGAGATACACCTCCGCAACGGCAGCGCACACTACACCCCAGTTCCCACGGCCGCGATCAAGGCCTCACAGTCAGAGCCGCACCCCCTAACGGCGCGCCCGCCGCGGGGCAGGGCGGAGCCCGCCGCGCCTGCGCACTCCCTCTGGGCTTGGCGTCCCCCGGCACGCAGCCCACGTGACCCGTGCCTTGCCCAAGATGGAGGTTGTAACCAGGCCTGACCGGGCTCCCGCGTCAATCCGCGCCCCTCTACGCTCCCTTGGAGCATGAGACTGGAGCTCATGCATACCGTGCTGACCTAGGCAGCACCGCGGGCTGCCTAGCAGGTCTGGTCAGAGCTTTCAGTCATTGCCCGCCCCAACTCCCTGTTCTTTCTCCAAAGCGAAGCTTCCATCGCTGGCGCCTGGAGAATCCTCAGGAGCCCCGCCCACTGAGATTGACAAATTTGGGAGCCAATGGTGTTTGAAACTTTTGCAGGAGGGCGGGCAGAGGCGGAGCCTCTTTGTAATGCCCGTGGAATGGGGCCGGCTGTTGGGCTACTGTGGGGCGGGCTTCGGAGTCAGGGACCAATGGAAGGGCAGATGAGCTTTCGGAGGCGGGGCCGAGCCGTAATTGACGCTTTCTTCATTAGAAACCAGGCAGGGGGCGGGGCCCTCGGGGGGGAGGTGACGCAAAGGTCGTAGAAGCCAATAGTTGACCGGCTGCCGGCGGGAGGGGCGGGGCCGGAGCGCCTGACAGGCGTAGGGCGCGGCCTATCCCCGCGCGGCTCTGCGCTCGAGGGGGAGCAGCATCATGGTTCAACGTGGGTCAATTTTTTGTGAATGAGGAGGGGAGGTTGTGGGGCCGCCGCCGCGGAACACCATCCCCGCCGCCGCCGCCCGAGCCCGAGCCCGCGCGCCTGCTCGCGCCGCCGCCGTCGCCGCGCCGCCTCACGCCCGGCCCCCTCAACGCGGCTGCTGTCGCCGTCGCCGCCCGAGCCCGCCCGCCTGCCGGCGGCGGCGCAGGCAGAGGAGATGCGGCTCGGAGCGCCCGAGCAGGGCTAGACGCGGCCCGCCGCCGCCGCGGTAAGCCACCGGCCGTCATTGTCCGCGCCGCCCGGTTGCTGGCGGCAGGTGGACGCCCGGCCCCGCCGAGGCCTCGGGGCCCTGCGCCGCGGGCTGGCGGGCGGGAGAGCGGCCTGCGCCGGCGGGCGGGCAGGTGGGCGCGCGGGGGCGGGGGCCGGGGCGTTTATGTAACTTTGTCAGCCTGTGAGTTTGCAGAAAACGCCCCTCGGCGGCGGCTGGCTGCGGGGCGGGGGCCGCGGCTGGGCCCGGACAGCCACCGGGCTGGCGAGGAGCTGCGCGAGCCCGGGAGGCGATCGGGTGTCCACCCTGAGCAAGGGTTCCGAAGGCACGGCTGTAGCCCACACTGCGGGAGTCGGTCGGAAAGGCCGGGTGTTGGAACCAGTGTTTTCCTTTAATGCACACCGAAAATTGGTTAATAACTTGCAGCCGCTGATAGCAGTGTTTTGGTTATTGCATGCTGTAAATTGACCTGCTGTGACACGATTTTCAAATAAAGCGTCGTAGAAATTAAACTTAAGTTATTTTAGAACTAATGACTTTCTTAACTAAATCCTAATTGCATTACTGTAGAGACCTACCTAATTGCTTTCTGAGACCCACTCTGCTTGCTCGGGGAGGGAGGAAAGGCCTGTGTAGTCACTTTGCCTCTCTGCTTTTCTCTGCTCAGGCTTTTCTGCCTGTTCCCACAAACCACCTAAGCATTTAAGGCCTGGGAGTATTAACGGGTAAACAGCCCTGGCCCTGCCTCACTTTGGGGCTAGAGGGATGCTGTCGGCTTGCACCTTGACCTGGTTTCGCTTTTTCCTCCGTGATATGATCGTGGTTGCTGGGAGTTTTAATTGCTTCTGATAATTCCGTGTATTATTTCAGGACCGGCCTGATGAAAGCTAGTTCGGTGGTTTCAGAATCCAGCCAGAAAGGTGGTGGTGGTGGGAAGCGGGTAGTGCTTGGGGAGAGGCAGGGAGCTTGAATTAAGAAAACTCAGCTGCTTGTACACAAATATACACTATAGCGGTTACAAGGCAGCAAAAGTTATTGCAGAATTTTGCAGTCTCTATGGCAACACAATTACTCCATTATAATTGGAAATGCAAAATGCCACCCAGTTAGAAGTTTCATCAGAATGGAGTTTTTGAATATCAAAAATATGTGAGATTTAGTTTAAAATCCCCCCTCCCCAGGTAGCTTCTGCAGCTCTAGTCTAGGTTCAGTTGTCTATTTTTAAGAACCATCCGCTTTCCCAGATCTGCCACTCCTCGGGATCTGTGGCATCTTTCCCCAGAAGAACTCCCCATTTGTGTAGGAGGAAAGTATTTTCATGTCTTTAAAAACACACACTCGACACACTGTAAGGCTTCTATGGTTTTCTGTGTTCTGGCTTTTCTTTTAAAGATCAAATGCCTTCTTCCTAAAGAGCAGCAATCACCCAGAAGAGGCTGGGTTTGCTAGAAGGCAGAGGTAACACTGCCCCCTTTAGGGGTCTGCTATCTGCTTACAGGGGAGATGAGAGCCCTGTGGGGGAGGAAAATGACTGTGAACTGCAAATAAGCCTGGAAGGCCTAGAGACCAAGGACAGATGTGACCAAAGCAGCCCTAGCCGGAATGTTCTGTGGTTAGCAACATCAGAGAGCTGTGCAACATAAAACACCCCCAAATGGCACCTTCTCAGAAACCTAGGGGCTGCTGCTGCATGAGGTGTGCAAGGTAACATGGCACTGTCTTTGTGGGGCTCCTGGCACCCAGCTTGACTTCAGTTTCAAACCTATGTTAGGAGGATGCCCCTCTTGATGTTTACCAGAAGAGCTGTAGTGCTGGAAGTTTCCACACATCGTGGGGCTGCTGCAGCTTAATTTCGTTATAACTCTTTCCTTTTAACTACTGCATATTTTTGCCCAGTAATCGACTTCCATTTTCCAGCCTCATTGTGAGGTTTCAATGCAGCATGAATGGCTTTGAATTCCAATCCTTTGATGTTGGGGGGGGGCACCAAAGGAAAGGCGACTTTGTGCCGTCCTAATTGCCAGAGCAGAAGAAAATTTCATCACTCCTGTTGAGCTCGTCCATGCATTTTCTATTGAAAACGGCTGGTTTTTCAGAACTCTGAAGCTGCCATAAGTAATACATTAATACCTGATGTAGGAAGCCAGGGAAATGCAGAAATGAGAGACACCTGCTGCTGCTGCTGCTGCTACTGCTGCTGGAAGTTTGGGGTGGGGAGGGGCTCAGTCCCAGGACCAGAGTTTTGGATGTCTCTGAATCTCTGGGGTGACTGTGCAGACTTCAGAGGGTGAAGCCAGAGTTGAGCCCATGCCCTGTTGGTTGTAGCCCATTCTGTTTTAGGGCAGGGGCTCCAAAGAGATTTTTGGAGTGGCTTTGTTCTGGTCTTTAGTGACCAGCGTGTCTTGCTGTTCAGTCAACTCTGGGCATTGAATGTGACCCTGACCTTCCGGAGCTTCAAGCAGATGACTGAGGGGCAGAGTCAGAAGTCCTGCTGCATTTGAATAGATCCTAGTTCATTCCTAAGGAACTCACTTAGCCAAGAGTGCCTGTATTCCTGTCTGGAGGTTAGTTGTTTGCTCTTGGGCTCCTGTAAGTGAGCAGGATGGGCTTTGTTTAGGGTGGAATGTGGGCTGGCATCTGCAGCTGCTCTTGGATTTGCTGCTGTGCCCTTCCCTCCCTGGCATGGCTCCTTTCTTCCTGGAAGGCCAGACCAGGGTCCACACAAATAGCCTCCACTGGGACCCTCCACGTATCTAGATTAAGGTAGAATCCTCTAAGCTCCTGAGCCGATCTGACCATGCTTCCTGGATCAGGGAGATCACACAAATCAGTAGCTTGTGTTTAATGAGTACCCATGCAGGGCCATGGGCCATCCTTTGAGCACTTTCTGTCTAGGTTTTCTATATTGCTACATGAGATGGGTGATGCTACTCACCCTTTGATAGAAGGAATGTGTGAGAATTGACAGCTTGGAGTCCCAAGGGCTGAGCTCCTCTTTGCCTCTAATTCTGGTCCAGAATGAGCTTGGTGTAGAAGGTTAGTGTTGTTTGGACAGTAAGCACAGATACCTTGGAGAAGATAATTTGGAAATACCTTTCCAGTATAGTATATGGCTATCTGTCACAGCTTTCTGGGTTTCATCTGGGTTAGGGGAGTAACTCTGATATCTTTATATTGGCTTATATTGTGTCTTCTGTGTATGGTTTTAGGTCAGGTGTAGCATCGATAGGCTCTGGGTTCCATTCATAGCATCACAGAAATTGAAAACACAAGCATCCAATCAGGTTAGCCGGTGGTTGCTACATCCTGTTCCTTGCTTGGGTTTCTTGAGAAGATCCAAGGCTGTCTGGGAGCAGGTGGTGATGGCAGAAAACGCCTGTGGTCTGTGTTCGTTTTCAGCCAGAGCTGCTTAGTGTTCACTGGCAGTCTGTCAGTTACTTGGGAAACTTTTATTGGAAGAATGTATTTGAGGACGACAAACTGAAAAACTACTGCATTTAAGTGGTCTTATCCTAAAAACAGAGCCTTAGAGAGAATAACAGTAAGAAAAGGTCTCTGGTAAAAGATTCAGTAACCAAAAGTCAAGAGACAAAAGAAAGAATGTGTAACCTATTTGACCTCTAAGATTAATGGCCAGTATATAAAGAGCTTTTGCAAACTAACAATAAAAGGATGAGCTTCCCAGGTATAACATTAGAAGGAATGCAAGTAGGCAGATCACAGCTAAGAAGAAAAGACTGAGTCCAGTGTATCGAAGATTCTATCTGTGCCCTTTGTCTTAGTGAGTTTGATAACAGCACTCAGGGCTGTGATAAGGATTCCTTTCCTGTATGGCTTCCTAGAGTATAACAAGTTATATACAACATTGCTTAGGCTGGGGCCTAGATCCATTAAATCAGAATGTAAGTATTAGATATTATACTTATTTGTTCATAAAAAATATGTCATGCAAATTAATTGTTCTCCAGGGAAGTTATCAAAATAGCCATTCATTCAAGTGGCAGTTCCGTATCTTAGAATTTATTTTAATGAAAGACTGTAATAAGCACATCCACACCCAGGTCCATGCAAGGCACGGACTCTGCCATTTACAAAAGTGCAGCTTTATGAAAACCCTTGTTGCTGTGGGTTGATCTCTCTGTGCGTGGCAAGCAGGCATTTGACTCACTCAGAGCAGTGTGTAGACTGGCCTTCTGGTTTTAAAGGAGTCTGCAGGTAATACTCATGGCCTTTGAGATATCAAGAAAAAGGGAAAAGGGTGTTGGGCATACATTTTTGTAGTATAAAAAGTTAAAAGTTAAAATAATACAGTAGGGTTAGTTGTTGTTGGGAAGCTGATAGATAAACTAGCATTAGCAGAATCTGAGATTGTTGCTCACTCCAAAGCTCTCCAATGTGGGGCTGGCCTCCTGGGTCTACTCTGCTTGTGTGCAGTCGGTATGCTGTAGGCTGTTTCTAGTAGACCTCTACAAAAGCAGCTCTCTGCCCAAATCTCCATGCAGGAAATCCTGTCAAGGCTTCTCTGGAAGACGCAGCAAATCTGTGGGTCCTCACCTCGGCTTCCTGGCCTTCTCTCCTGGTGTGTGCCTCCTTTAGCTTTCCCTCTGCCTGCTTCTTCCCCTCTTCCTCTTGGTCCTCTTTGGTCAGGACTTTGCACACTGCTTTTGTTGTCTCTCTCTGCTCCTGTCTCTCAGTTCACGTGTTCGCTTCAGTCTTCTGTTCAACTTAAAGGCCTTCTTACTTCTTCCTCACGTTCTCCAGTTGTGCAATTCCAATAGCTTATTGTGACATTAATTGTTTAGTGTCGTCTCTTGCTGGCTGAAGACTTTAAGGAGTCAAAAGGCCAAGAATGCCTCATGCCTGCTTTCTGCTTGGTGCATGGCAGTTCAGGTACCTGATGAATGGGTGGGCAATGCAGTGTAGGCTTGGGAGCAGAGCTGGGTGAGGATGTACACCCATTCCATTGCCCCTGTGCCGTCTGCTTGTATTCTGGAATTGCCTGTTCCCAGTACCCCCCCAGCCCCCAAGCATCTGGGAGCTTCTGGCTCCTGATTTTGGAGATTACACCCTGTTAAGTAGATCCATAAATACAAGTGAAGTGGGTTCTATGATGTAGCAAGAAGTGAGGCAGGAAGGACTTACACACAGCTGCCAAGTAGCAAATGGGCCATTGTGCCTGGCCAGGGCAAATGTGCCCAGCTTGTCCCCTGGGTGTGTGGAGGGGCCTGGCTGTGATATTCAAGGTGACAAGTTGCTGCTCCTGTTAAAGGCATTTTCTCTGTTTGTTTGAATTTGGAATTAGTAAAATTACTTAGTCTTTTCTTATTTAACTTACAATTTTAACATGATCCCTTAATATGGTTGCATACATAAATATTTTAGAGTCTGCTCTCTTTAAAACTGCATGTTGAGCTTTGTTAGTTTACTGTTGTCTATGAAGTATTTCGTCAGTGTGAGTCAAGGGCTTTTGTTGGATTGCTGTTTAAGCTTGAGACAATAAATCATCTATGCCTTGAAAGCCTGAAGCAGTTATCCAAGTGGGAGTGCTGTCCCAGTGGTGAGGCAATGGCGACTCCCTCATTGGTTTTATGGGCTGCTTTTTGCTAGAGTAGTTCTTTTTGAAGCAGTTTTTATGCTTCTTTTACCCTGGTCTCTGGTGCTGAAGAAGAAGGTCCTGAATATTTCTAACGGATCTGTTGTTTTCTAAGTATTCATGCAGCTCACAATTGTGCCCAGGTTGTAGTTTCAGACTGCACTAGGGAGATGGGACTCTGTTGAACACCTGCTTTGTGGCTGGCATAGAGGTCTGGAGGATCCCAAACCTCCTTTCTACCATTGGCCACCAGAAGGAAATATAGATGTAGATAGGAACCTAGGAAGAGCAACAGACATACAACAGGTGCTTACGGTCACCATCCCAAGAACCAAGGTTGGGTTGTGTGAGCAGGAAGAGGGGAGGCTGAGAGGGCTCCTTGTGGTTGGGGTGGTGAGTGGTCTAAGCAAGTTGGGGGAGGGGCATTTTTCTGGAAGTAAGAAGGTTGGGTCTTTTTGAGTCAGCAGTAGCAGTGGGACTACATTAGGGTGGGAAGGCCCTCATGGGATGATGACCCAGCTCTAAGGACTGCATAGCTGGAGTGTGTGAGCAAAGAGCCTGGGTATTCTTGTGCTGGCGGCAGGGGGCTTGTCCTTGTGAAGGACTTGTGTGCCTTGCAGTGCAGTCATCTGGCCTAATGTGGCTGCATCTCCTCCCTCGGTTCTGTTTCTTACACCTATTCCTGGCCCTGCCGCTGTTGTGCCTGATTCCTCTGATTGTGTTTAGGCACATCTTCAAGGCTCCCAGGTAGGCCATGGCATGGTTGACTTCTCCCCAGAGTGTGTGCTAGGGCTAGGGTTTAAACACCATCATGGAGGACCCCTTGTGTCAAACTTGGGTCATTCCACGCTGAGGCTGGAGCTTCAGGCTGAGAGGATGGGGCTCAGTCTCTCTTTCAAGTGGTGCTACTGAAAGCTTCTTCTGTGGTCCACTTAGGACCTCTTAGAGAAGAAGCGTATTCAGGTCAGGTGCTTGCTGGGAGCCAGTGGAGGAAAACCTCTCACCTTGATATGACTGTCTGCAGCAAAGTTCAATACTATAAGCAATTGCTTGTTGGCCCATGTCACTGCAGTAGTGTGGCAGCTAGCAGGTCAGCAGAGTGTGGCGGGACACACAGTCCCTGTTCTTCTGTACTGCTTAGGGAGCACCCTTTAAAGCTTGCTCCCCTGAACTCATGCTAGAGCCCTATGATTCACTAGTTGTTGAGGTTTGTCCTGTAGCCTCCTGGGCAGGGGGTACAGGTTGGCCAGTTAGGACTAAGGTGTCCTTGGACTTTAAAGAGCTGAGGAAGTAGCTGGTAAATGTATCAGTGGGTAAAGCCCCTTTTGCTATGGCATTTCTGTAAAGTCTCTACTAGGTCTGACTGGTATTGGTGATCTCTGTCCCCTTTCTGTAGGATACTTGTGTGTAGCTCCTGTGTTTATAGTTCCCTTGCTTCTCTGAGCAAGTGGGGAGATCCAGGGCTGCTGAGTGAGTTCTTACCTTTTCTGATGAGTTCCTTTTCTGTAGCAGGTTGTCGCCTTTTGCTGCCCTGGTCATTCTGCAGCAGCCGCAGTGTCTTCTGCAGTTGTCAGTCGAAGTGGCAGCTGACCTGAAAGATCTGTGCTCTGGTACCCATTGAAGTCCCCAGGCAGTCCAGCTGCCTCTTCTCTCCAGCAGCTGGCATGGAGCAAGCCGCAGCGCTGGGCCTTATGGAAGAGTCAACAGTCCTTCTTATAGAAGAACATTTCCTCCATCAGGATAAATTGTGATGATCATTTGGGTGCACTTTGGTGACAGATTGTCAGAATCTCAGTAGAAATATATCTAGAAGAGCAAAGAGGCCAGCAGTGGGACTTCATTTGCCTGAGGTGCCTTGCCTAATGGCTCCTTGGGTGTGCTCTTTATAGGTGTGGAGATGTATGTGTGGCTCTGTTCATCGTGGTGCTGTTTGCCTGTAGTATAGGATAGTGGTTCTGAAGCTGACTTTCTGCGGCTCTGGGGTGTTGGAGACAGAGCATGAGTGTTGAGTCAAACCTGAGTTGAACCCCGCAGCTTGACTTTTATGACTTCTTGTCTGGCTGGTATTGCATGGTCTTTGTGCATTCCATGCCTTCTGTAGAATGGAGGGAGAGGAGACCCGTGGGAAGTTCTAGACAAGGGGACTTTCTAAGGCCTGACCTTCATCGCCCTGGCTTTTTTCTCTTTCCTCACCTCATGCTGCTCACTATTCTCCTTGCTTGCAGGCCTCTGGTAGGAATAGTGGGAACGGAAGAACATGTCCTCGTCAGGGGTGTTGTTCGTGATCAGGCCTTTGATGCAACTGCAGGACTTTCTGAGGCCTGACCAGCTTAGGATATCCCTGCATCTGCCAGAATTGTGGTTGGGAGGGCTCCCTGCAGGACCTTACTGTCATTTAGGAGCAAGAATTTACATCATTTGTCTTTGTAGGGTTGTTATATAGCTTGTGGATACCAAGGACTCCAGGGCTCAAGATAGTTGCTTTTGCAATGCTAGGAGTACCTCAGGGCACGACTTTGTATGTTACAGTCCCTATGCCTTAGAAAGGGCCTGGTCTATTATTGTAGCTGTCTTGCCAGTGAGTCTGCACAGCTCTTTGTGATGCTGCCCTGTCTCCTGGAGGGGCTGTGGAAGTGACCCGATGACCTTTTTATGATAGTCCCTGCTGTCAGCACAGTACCAGTGTTGTGAAAGGGTTTCCCTGTCTCTGCATCTGGGTGAGTGATTTCCACCCTCCTCTTCACTGTTTCCCCTTGAATCACTGTTATCCTAGGCAAGCTAATGGTCACTGGAGGAATGCTTTCTGATAGGATGCTCAGGATATGAGTGTTGTAGGCATGCAGCAGCATCTGGTGATATGGCAAGGTACAGAGACCCTGTGGAGGTCAAGAAGGACTAAGGGAAAAGTGCAGGCTGTGTATACTCTCCATGGGATTGCTATGGGCAGCAGAATACATTCTGGAACGAAGCCTCTAGGGAGTGGAGGTGCAGACTAGGGAACCAGGCGATATCTTCCGGAGATAACTGAAAAAGAGATATATAGTAGCAGATCTTTCTGGTGTTAGCTTTATTGGGTAGGGTCTCTCCATCAGATACATCATTCAGTCTGAGAAATTGACTGGCCCACTTTCCAAAGTACAGATGGAGGAAGAGTTCCAGCAGGGCGGGAGCTGGCTCCTCTACAATATATTAAGGACCCCCTTTCCCCTATCCTCCCTGCACCTAGTCTTAGAAAAGTCAGTCTCATGGGTGACAGGGCCCTGCTAAGTGTCCCAGAACTCCTTTACTGCATGCTCTTCAGGAAGGACCATCTTTGCTTCTGCAGTCTTGAGCTCATGCTGCTTGGTCTGGCTTTGGTCTTACAACATCTCTGAGTCAGACACTGCCATGAGAAGCACAGCTTGCACAGCATGGCTCAGCCTACATGCTGGGGCTGGGCTCGCCTCTTCCGGAAACTGGCTAGGATATCAGTCTCCTCCCATGGAAATGGCTGCTGTCTGGAGGGAGGGAAAGGGAAGGGATGCTGAGGAGGACAGCAGTTGCTAGGTTGCTGCCATCATTATGAAGCACCTGGATCTTCGTCTGGCTCTGCATCAGTTCTGGAGCAGTCCTTGAGAGAGCTCGGGCTTACAGCACAGGCTGTACTGAACAATTTGCAGACCTGAATCCCATGTTATCCCCTTGGAGGGAAGAATGATTTGCTTAGGAAGTGAAGTGTGCTCAGCAAGGTCAGCTGGAGGGCCTTGGTAGGATTCTGTGGTGGTGTGTGCACATGATTGCCATAGTGTCTTGCAGAGACAGGGTCCTGCTTTATTCTGCTTCCACTGTCTATCTAGAGATGACTTAAGAGAGGAACTCAGCATCTCCTTGTGGGTCTGGTGGTACCACCGGGTGGAAAGAGATTATGTTGTGAAGTCTGGTTGCAGTCCAGCGAGGTGGATGTTCATGGCTGGGGTTCTAAGTAAACACAAACGTGGAGGAGGGCAGATCAGGGCCCCAGTAGCTGGGCTGCACAGAAGCCCAGAGGGTGGGGCTTCCAGACTGTGGCTGGCCCTGTTTCTTGTGGCTGTTAGTTGCCTGAGGATGCTTCTGCCACGAGTAGGAGTGAACAGGCGCCAAGTGTCTCCTGAGAAGACACAGTACAAATACAGCTCAGGTCCAGGCATTGATCCATACCATACCTCCTTCCTGTGCGCCACTGAGTTTTTGGAAGGAATAAACTTTGCAATCGAACTGAGGGGCTTCAGAGCCTGTACTTTGTACTTTGAGTTCCTTCAGCCTGTGGCAGGTCAACTGTTCAGCCTCCTGGCCCCAGTCTGGTCATTTATGGCTTGGATAAGATAATTTCTGTCTCTGAAATTTTTTTGTTACCAGGCAGAATGCAGAGGTTGGCAGCTCAGTCCACACCCTTGCCCAACATGAGAGGAATTAGCCTTACTACCTTCTGAGGCCCACATGTGTTGGGGGCAGCTGTGTCTTGCTATGCTTCTTTAGTGTCTAGATGGGCTAGGCCCAGTGCTATCATTATATATGGTCCTGTATTCCCCATAGCTTGGATGCTCTTGCTTCTAGCCTACCACTGAAGAAAGCTGATGTTCCTAGCATGACCAGTTCATGGTGAAGGCTGTGGGTACAACTTGGCAGTGCTCTGACACTTGCATTTTTTGCCTTCATATTAATTGGGGTGTATAGTGGAGTAGTACTTCAGTTGAAGGACAGGACTCACTCAGGAGTCTAACTTTGGTTGGCTAAAGTGTGTGCCAAGGGGCTTTTGAACTTTGAGAAACAGGCCAGGTGTGCATCTGGTATGGTCGTGTACAAGCTATTCTCTTGGCATTCGCCTAGCCTCTCCTGTTCTCTTGTCTGCACATCCAGATTGGTAAGACCTTGCCATGGCTGAGTTGTGTGAGGATCACATATCACATCCCTGGCAGCAGGCACAGGCTAGCCACAAATATGTGTGTGGAGAGAGGCAGCAGCTGTTTTAGCCTTGGTATGCTATGCCTAGTGTAGAGATATTTTGACCAGAGATGCACCTACATACCCTTAATAAGTTTCCTGACATAGGAGGCAAGGTGGAAGATTCTCTTAGTGGTTATGTTAGTGGCTTTTGTTCCTGGGAAAAGCACACGGAGGACCTGTACCTTGCAAGGGTGGCAAGACTCAGAAAGGAAGTGGCCTCTGACCACTGGTTGATATTTTAGACTTGGCAAGTACTTTGGCAGGTGACTTTGTTTATGCCATGTTAGCCACCCTCCTCTTTCTCTTCAATCCTATTTCATCTCTGGGAATGCAGCCCCTGATCCAGTGCATGTACATAGATATGTGCACATAGCTCTCATTTCTGTGCATGCAGCACATATACACAAACACATACATGTGTGCATATACATACATGCCTATACACTGGAGCCCACATCTAACATGAATTCAGATTTTTCAGAGATTCCTGGTGGGAAGTGGGTTAGCAGTGCTCATTTTCCTCACAGTCACTCGCTGAGGGACTGTGGAGTTTTGGGGCTTTGTGCTTGGAATGGCGGTTAGGCTTATGGTGATGAGTTCTTGCTTAGGGAGTATGGTCCTTACCCAGTTCTTCCTCTGCATGGAGATGCTGGGCCTTGATTGCTAAAGCCAAAAATAACTGAGCAGTCCTCTCCAGGGCAGAAGTCCTAAGTGACATCTCATGGAATGGTCTTGAGTGGGCCAGGCTTTGGAGGATAAGGCATTATGAGGGTTCTAGGCCAGGAGACACATTTAGTGCTGACCTCTTTTCCTTAGGGCATTCCTTTCAGTTTTTCAAGTAAGTATAACTGTGCCCTCAGTCATTGTTAGGATAACCCTGGAGTTGGAGGATGCTTCCCACTGGAGGACTCCACCCTCCATCTTTTTATGACTCCATATTGTGTATTTTGTTCTTGGAATCATCCAGGGCCCCATGCTTTGTCCTTACTTGGTTTGCCAATTCTGGTGTCTGGAAATTTACCTTAATTTCTTACTCTTCCTTGGAAGTTAGCCTCAAAGCTGTATCTCATGGCTCATCCTGTGGCCAAGAGCCCTGTTACCCAGTCCTGGTGGTCTTGGTGGTATTTCTGCCTCTGGTGTCATCTCTTTCCATGTCAGTGCTGATGATCCCTCCTAACTTCCCGTTTCATTAACTTTGATGTGGCTGCCCTGGGATGCTGTCCTGCCTCAGATCCTGGCCTCTAGCTTTTCTCCTTGTTGCCCTGTACTGTCATCTTCCCCTCACCCCTGGCTATGCTGTCCTCCCTCTATTTTCTGCCTCAGCTTCAGGGTTCTCCTGGCTTCATTCAGCACCCTTCTGTAGGTTTCTTCCTGTACCCTCATGGACATATTGCTTGGGCCCTGCTTGGGATGATCCTGGGCTTGTCTGCTCCAGGCCTTTATCAATTCTTGCCTTGGGCTGGTTTGGGGATGTTAGAACAGAGCTGTAGGTGATTGTCTAGTTGCCTCTGGTGACCAGACAAGTCAATCTTGACTCCAGTGACAGTGTCCCAACCTTCTGTCTTTCTTGGTACTTAACCATTGTCCTTCCCTGTTATGAGGGATGGTAAATAAGGCCACCATTAGGGACTCTAAGGCCTGTCATGTCACCTCTTCCTATCCTGGAACCAAAGCAGGTGTGTACTGCTCTTACATAGCTAAGCCTCATGCCTGGAGTTACAGCCTTTCACAGGCTTGAGACTGGAAATAGGTTGCTTCTGGGCACCTTCTCCATATTCTTTTTGTTTTATTTTTTTCAGGACAGGGTTTCTCTGTGTAGCCCTGGCTGTCCTGGAACTTGCTCTGTAGGCCAGTCTGGCCTCAAACTCAGAGATTCACTTGCCTCTGTCTCCAGTGGTGGGATTAAAGGTGTGCACCACCTCTCAGTTTACCTTTGCCATATTAAGCTGAGATAGGACAAAGCTCTCCTGCCACTAATCTGGCAGCAGGTGGCCAGAATCCCCCTTCCCTTTGGCCCTTGCAGGGCTCCAGGATATGGTGCTTGCTCCTTTTGAGAGTAGCTCCTGCATGTCCCAGTGTGCTGAGAGTGAGGCCGCCCGCCTGGTATGAAGGAGGCTAGGAGGCAGCGAAATTCACTTGAGAGGCAGTGTCTGGCTAGTGCTGGAGAGGGGGCTTTCTCCCACTGTAGGGGAGCTGAGCCCTAGTCATATGAGTCCTGACTCCTAAGAGAATCATGAGAAGGACAGGGCACACACACCCCATGGAAGTCAGACTCCCGCTCCTTGTGTTCACACATGTGTGCACCATGTAGTGTTTGTTTTCTCCCACATATGGACTTACTAGTGCCCTTGCACTGGCTCCTACTCATAGCAGTGTGGAAACTTGGGGGATATACAAGAGACACTTCCTCAAAGCCTGTTAGTGTATCCTTGGCCCATGTATTCATGAATATGGAAATTTATCTGAAACTGTTAAAACATTACCCTTGGCCAGGTTTGGTAGCATATGCTTTTAATCTCAGCACTCTGGAGGCAGAGGCAGGCAGAGTTTGAGGCTAGCCTGGTCTACACAGCAAGTTTCAGGACAGGTAGGACTGTTACACAAAGAACCTAAACAACAACAAAAAGCATTACTCTTGTCCATATTTAATACAGTGAACATTTTAGGGCTGAAAGCAGAGGGGCCCTGGGTGTGTGCCTAGCCACAGCCAGTATATGGTGAAACAACCAGACCCATCTTTGCAGTCAACATTTGCTCTTTGGAGGAAGGGCAGTTCTTTTTTAGTGAAGGTTTACCCACAAGGGGGATAAAAACTGTGCTAATGTCATTTTGCTTATGGATGAAGGGGTTGTGAATCTTTGGAGCCCACCAGGTATCCTAGGCATCACAGATTAAGAACACGGGATCTATCAGGCCATAGGTGCTTAGAACCTGTGTGTCTCTGTGTTGGCTTGGCATTCAACCAGCTCTTAGCAGTCATGGTCAGAGGTGCCCTGGGGTCATATTTTTCTCCCTGTCCATTGTGTTGTTGGCAGAGATAGTACACTGCACCCTATTACTCAGCCACTGCAGAGGCGAGCCAGCCAGCTGAGATGCCAGTGTCTGTTGGCTCCCTAAGCATGTGTTCAGATGCTTCTGTCGCTAAGCTTCTTCCTTGGTTCCTACTCCTGTCCTTGTTGGCCACCATTGGTGTTGCTTACCCAGGCATTAGGCTTTTCTGCACACTCTGCAGAATTGTATGAACTCACTAACATCTCTGCTTTCTTATTTCCATTCTGTATCTGCTTCTTTTTCTCTCTGGGTGTATGGGTCAGCTTCTTAGCCCAGCCATCTGAGAGGGGCACTGTGAGTTGCATGACCTGGAGGACTGGAACTGTCTTTCTTTCAGAACAGGGAAGACCAGTTTGACTCCCCAGTTCTTCTGTGTATTGGTTTGGAGATGAACTTGTCTTGGCTGTTCTGCCCATGGACCATTACCCTTGCTGTGGATTTCTCTGAGATTCTTGGAAGTTTCAGGTACAAGGTAGCCATTCTTCCTAGATGGTTCCATATAGTTAAGAGAGGACTTCACTACCTGAGCACTATCAGATTTGTTTTCTAGGTCTGACTTAATCTCTGCACAGATTTCAGACTCACAGTTTGCTGACAACTTGCTTATACTCTAGAATGAGGTTTGTGACTGACAAAGGTCTGTTCAAGGCTGCACCCCTCGTGGGAATAGCAGAGCCAGGCCCAACTGGTAAGGGGCAGTGCTGGACCTAAGGTGGTGTGGAGATTTCCCTGAGCATTTGGGATCGGGTGGCACAGGAACTGGGTGTCTTCTGGGTTCTAGGGAGACCAGAGCAAGATGAGAGTGCTGTTAGATAGATGCCTTTAGCATGAGTACGCTAACCTCCGAGGAACTTCTCATCTGGCCTTATAAATAAAGTAGAAGCTCTTAGGTGGGTCTGGGCTGTATTCTGGAAAGTGCTGCTCCTCCTGTTCCGGTTGTGGGGGCCTCTGGAGGAGTGGGCAAACATACATAGAGGGGAGGGCCCTATAACTCTTAGGGTTTCTGTGAGGTAGCCCATCTAGTTTACTACTGGGTAGTCCTCCATCCACATGATCAGAAAGGTATATAATGAGAATTTTGTTTCTTGATTGCCTGAGTATTCTTATTAAAGAATTTCTAATATCATTAATATTAAGGGAACTAAATTGAAAGAATAGATCAGCAATACAAATAAGCAGTTACTGTAATTGGGAAAATACTAATGATTTAATTTGCATATGTGGCAGAAGCATTTTTTATGACTGCTTTGATAATAAAAGACAGGCTGAGTAGCACAAATGCAAGCAAATGAAGAAATCCATTAATTCTCCAATTCATTTAAAAAATGGTATTCCCGGCTTTTACAGTGACAGTTTAATAATTAGGGTGCCTAATTTTAATCTGTTCCGTGGGTGCACACCCTGCGTAGCTTGGGCAGCCAGCTGCCAGTGGTGGGATTCTGTGCTCCGCTGAAAGAGTGCAGGAAGCTGGGACCCCAGTGTTGAAGTGAATCCCTTGGCTATGTGATTTTTATTGCTATGGAGCATGTGAGCCAGTATTGTTGGAGACTATGTGGTGACTTGAATCTTTTGGGGTTGAGTCTTTTGGAGGGTTCTCATCCCTAGGCGTTTTTAATCCATCTTTCACCAGGACCCATTTAACGGTGGAGGAGATGGCCTGGGTTGTCCTAACAAGTCTTCCTGGTGGTACTGGGTTGATGCCAGGCTCCTGAGCATCCTGCAGTACCTACAGGATGCTCCACCCCCTCCCCCCATCCCCTGCCACTTAACTACCCACAAATGCTTGAGTATTGGCCCAGAAGCCCTGACAGGGACACTTAACATGAGGGGCAAAGGACACTGCAGTAGAGGAAGGTGGATCCTGCTGCAGTCAGAGACTAAGCCACTTGGGGGCAAGTTACACACATTACTTCTAGTTGCGGTCAAGGAAATGAAGTTGGCTCTCATTTACATATTTTGCATTAGAATGGAGTGTACCTCTATTCTTTCCTTTTTGGATCTTTTTTATTTCTGTCTCTAAGCTTTGGAGGATGGGTTTATATCCTCAGAACTTTAGTTTCTTGGCAGAGCAGTCAGATAGTTAGAGATAACAAAGAGGCGGATTTGTGTGGTAGTAACGATACTGAATAAAAGCAGACTGCTCAACTGGAGTGCATTTTTAGAATATGCAAAACAATGCACTGAGAGTCTTTGGGCTGCAGTTTCCATTGCAGTGGGGAAGAAAGGCAGTCAGTAGGTGGCATGTCATACTGGGTCCAAGATTGTTTCCTTCCCTATGACATGATATACTTCTTCCATGTCTGGGTGACAGTTGAATTTCTGTAAATGCATGTACATGTTCTGATGTGTGTGTTGACTGCTGTTGACAGTTGTCTTAGCAGCAGCTGGAATGAGAACATGGCTTTAGTTCTCAGCCTCCTGTAGATTCTAATGTAGGTGCTGCATAGATCACTGCACTGGGATGTTTACACGAGTGCCTTCCCTTGCTCTCTCAGTTGGCTCTAAAGGCTGAGTAGCCGAGGACGGGCAGCATGGCCCTGAAGGGAGGGAACAAAGAGGGAATGGACCCATGTAACCAACATATTTGACCACTTACTGGATTTGTGTGTAACCTTTTAAATCAAAAAGTGCGAAACATGGCTCTCACCATCTGTAGGTAGGTGTACTTACTTGTTCAGTAGCATCAATTCACAGTTAGAACAAACTACAGAATATTCTCAGAGCTCAAACTATACGTGCTATAGTAGTGTAGAAATGTGGGTGGCTTTTATAAAGTACAGGTTCTTCTAGGTCCCATGGTGAGCACGAACACTTTTTCACTCTAGCACACACACACACACACACAGATGAGATGAGACCAGTGTTTGTACTCTAAGAGGTATTCATGTAGCAGAAATGTGTGATATGTAGCAGTAGTTTATATTTAGTGGTTAATAATACACAACATATTGTATAATTGCAAAGTACATTCAATGTCTGCTGTGTATGTGTGCATGAGTCTGTACCTGTGTAATTGACTAGAGGCCTTTGAGGAACAAGACCCATGAGTCACTGCAGAACTTGCACCTCCTCACCGTTACTTCTTGCTGACAAGGTCCAAACCTCCCACCCTGATCAAGCTGTCTGCCTTCTTTCTTCACATGAATAAAACTCAGCTCTTGGCCTTGGTGCTCAGGGATCAGGGATTGAGACCTCATATTGTCTTTGTTTGGATCATACCTTCCTTTTTCATGCCTGGTCCTAGACCAGTAGGAATTGGTGCTGCTAGTAGGGGCGGGCCAGTGACTCCTCCTCATATTCCTGACTGACACCCATGGTGGTCTGTATTGTCTTCTCCTTGTAGTTACCTTGTGGCCTAGTTCTGGGGAATTGCCTATAGTTGTCTGGCATCCTCAGTGCTTCTGAGAGGGAAGCATTCACAGACAAATTACTCTTTCTCAATGACCTGTGTATGATGAGTTAGGTACTTTAGCTGGTTTCTAGGGTTCTTCAAGTTTCCAGTGTGGAGAACCATCAATGGCTTTGAAGATGTAGAGCCTGCATCAGGGCCCAGCCTGGTACTCTGTGAGGCTTTTGGAGGATGGAACCCTGGTAGTGTGAAGACAAGGTGAAGTTGACCAGTCCATGAGCTGAGAAGGCAGTTAACTCAAGAATGTTATTGACCACGTCATCCTAGAACAGGTGGTTAGAAGCCTGGGGCACTAGCACCCCCTCTAGGTATTCAGTATTCTTGAACAGCAGGGATCACATCTGGAGGACCACACTAGGACTGTCTTTTGCAGGGAAGCCTGAAGAGGTGGGCAGCTGCTGGTAGCCGTGGGCAGGTCAGGGAGCATATTGGGTACTGCCTGCTCAGGTATTTAAGATCTCTTTTGTGAATCATCACCAGCACTTATAGTGTCATCATGCTGACTTTTTTTATTTTCTGCCAGGCAGCCTGTTCATGACCAGGGCTCCCATACCTGTACCTGTAGTCGGATCCCAGTATTGAGTTCCACTTTTCCAGACTTGCCCCAAACTCTTCTTGGGTACTCTTGTGCCCTTTGGGTGGTAAGTCTCAGTTTTCCTCTCTTCATGCCTGGAGTTTCCTGCCTCCCAGCTTTAACTCCTGATTTGTCTCTGGAAAGGACAGGTCTCTAAGACTACCTCCTTTTTTCTCCTTGCCTGCTTCTGCCCTGGCGTTCACTGCTTTTGACACTTCACATCTCCATGCCTTGCCTATGGAAGCACATTGTTCCCAAGATCCCCTTCTGTGATCAGTGAGTTAGTGCAGGTCATCTTTCCGTGAGAATGGAGAGCTTGGGAGCTGGGGAGCTCTGCAAAGTTTGCTTCAGAAAGACTTTTATTGGAGGCAGGATCTTCTCAAAGAGGAGGGTAAGACGCACACATACCCTCACTGGAGTGAAAGAGGAATACTCAAAAGACAGTGTTGTGGGTCCCTAGGTGAGGAAGTCCTTTGAGCAGGGAGGTAAGGACGTGGCCCTGAAGCTGTGCCTTTCAGTGTAGTAGTCTTTTGACACACTGCGGGTATGTGTGTACAGTGTGGACACCATTCTGTGAATGGTTCTTCGCTTCTTTCCCTCCCAGGCTCAGGGCACCACATTCCGTGTTCCCTTTGTTGGAGGTCATTACTTCATCCTGTTGTCTCCTTCAATGCACCTTTGGTGTTCTTCACTGTCCCTGGCTGTAGTGTCTGCTTGGGTTTGTCTTCTCTCAACAGCTGTCACACCCAGCAGTGGCTGTGCTTTTCTGTGGCCAACTCAGGAGAAGGTAAAGCCACATAGGCCCAGCATGGTCCAGGGCTGTTTCTTGGCTGTAGGTCAAAAGGGCACTGGCCCACATATGTAGGCTAAGGGAAGAGACAGAGGGACAGTTCTGCTATACTTCCCCCAAAGTGACTCCTGCCACCTTACACTGTGCCCTCTCTAAATCCTTTTTTGTGAATGGAAGATAAGGCATTTTGCTTTTCATAGAATGCTCACTTAAAATGAAAGGGCTTATAATGACAGACCCTGGGGCTAGAGAGATGGCTCAGCGGTTAAGAGCACTGATTGTTCTTCCGGAGGACCTGAGTTCAATTCCCAGCATCCACATGGCAGATAACAACTGTCTGTAATTCCAAGATCTGACCCCCTTAACACAGTTATACATGCAGGCAAAATACCAATTCACATAAAATAAGAATAAATATTAAAAAAAGGGGAACTGGAGAGATGGCTCAGCGGTTAGAGCACTGACTGCTCTTCCAGAGGACAGGAGTGCTAATTCCCAGCACCCACATGGCAGTTTAACAACTGTCTGTAATTCCAAGATCTGACACCTTTGCACACTTGTACATGCAGGCAAAACACCAGTTCACATAAAATAAAAACAAATAGTAAAAAAAATAATGACAGACACCAAGCAGGTGTGATGGCCTTTGTATGATGTGTATGGAGTCAACATCTTTGCTGTAGCCTTAACATAACAGGGAGTCAGCATCATGCCTGTCTGTGGTCTGCTGGGTGGGCCTCTGTTCCTGCCCATGCTTTTGGGCAAGTCTGTGATGCTCCTGATGAATCAGACCTTTCCCTGTGTATGTGGTTCCTGCCCTAACAGGACCTGCTGCTAGTTCTGCCCCTTATCAGGTGGCAGTGACAGAAGAAAGGATGTTGGGCTGGTTAAGGTGTGGCCCTGTGTAGTTTGTGGAAACAGAGCAGGAGCTAAGTTGTGGTTCCTTACTCAAGGAGGTGTTCAGCTTTTGGCAGAAGATGGCCTTCCACCACAAACTTCATGAGAATTCTAGTAGGCACTGGGAGGATGTTGGTCCTTGTTCAGGCTGCAGAGGCAGGGTTTTGTGAGCAGATGTTGGTTGACTGCACGCTTGGGGGCATCCCTCTGCATGTTGTGAGGAAATACCGTTTTAGTTAGCAGGTGGCATTGATACCATGATGGCTAGCTATGCTGTCCTTGTCCAACCAGATTATTCTCCTTCAGCTGATGGAAGCCAGTAGAGCAGGTACATTGGCTATGAGTCACTGATGGGAAACCTAGTGCCACATTTTGTGTGCTTGTTTTTTGCTATCTTGTTTTTAATTTTTCTCTGAACTTTGAGCCTTATTTTCTTATTGTTATTATCATCATAGTCATTCCCTTTTAGCGACTGTCTCCCTTGCTGTCTGTCCTTTGTTGGGATTTTGGTTGATTCCTTGTGGCTGAAGGTTTGACACTTATACAGCCTAGTTCTGGATTTCTCTGTGGGATTTGGTTCTGGTCTTTGTGTAGGCTAGGAGCTTGTCAGTCAACTAATTGACTTCAGCATCTTGCTTCTCTGGCATGTTCTTCTCTTGCTCCCCAGTGCTGTGTTACCTCGGTGGCATCCAGTCTTAGTGTTTCTGTTTTTGCTTGGTCATTTCCCTGGTTGTCACTTAAGTGGTGAGTTGTCTGTTCATATAAATCTAAGATGTGTTTAGTTTCACACTTAGGTAACTCACTGGGGGAGGAGGGCTTCAGAGACTTTGGGGCCTTGTCTTCAGCCATTCCGGTCCTGTAAGCTGTCCCAAACACCTCTGTTGGTGTAGTAAGAATTCCACTGAGAGCAAGCAAAAATGTCCTCAACCAACTCAGTGAGTAGATGAGAGCTTTAGAGAAAGCTTGACAACTAGGAGTTCTGCTTAGGCAGAGTCTCACAAACCGAGAGGCTGATTCCAGAGTGAGTGAACTTTAAATCATGAAGGAGCAGCTGCCAGCGTGCAGAGCACTCCAGTATCTTGTGCTGAGGAGTCATCTGCACAGAGAGGACGTTTTATGCATAGGTTGGTAGAAGAGAGAACCATTGTCCATTTCAGGAGGGGCTGTGGTTGCACCTGTTGAGTGTGACTCACTCAACTCCATGCCCCACTCTACCCCACTGGTACAGAACTAAGGTGTGAGCTTCTCCATCTCCCAGTCTCTAGACACTGCTCAGTCTGTTTGTATACAGGCTAGGGTGATAACAGAACACACCTGTGATGGTGTGTTCTGGAGGTGTGGCTGAATGAATGGGCTATGGAGAAGTCTTTGGGACAAGTCCATGTTTTAAGGCCTTAAACTATTGGGGATGGGCTTCCCAGGGGTACACCACTGGTATCTACAGTCTGAAGGCTGCCTGTTGAGCTGTGGTGAGAAAAAAGAGAACCTGATGCTCTCATTCCTGTTGTATGCTTGCATGTCCTCATAGCATCTGGAAAGTGCCATAGTACCCCTGTTGAGAGCAAAGCACAGAAGTGTGTGTGTGTGTGTGTGTGTGTGTGTGTGTGTGTGTGTGTGTGTGTGTGATTTATTTTCCCACCCTCTGGAAAGACTTTGAGATCAATCCTCAGAGGCTCCACAGTGCACTGAGAACTTGCTACTCAGGTGGTGTCTGTGTGGTTGGAGATGGGAACTCATTGTCACTGTTTTCCTTCTGTGACACTGTAAATGAGGCTTATGTGCAGGTGGCTGGTGCTGCCCCAAGTTAGTGGTTCTGAGTACCTGCTTCTCTTGTCAGAATGGCACTATGTTTACTAGTTCTTTTGAGTGTAAAAGTTTTCTGTTGCTGTGGGTGTTCGTCATTTATAACCTCCTCAGTGTAGAGTAGAGTAACTAGACATGGCCATCAGCAGAAGGATCCACTTTTGTGGCTTTTGTGAAGAGAGCATGTCAGGCCTGGAGGGTCTAGCAGGGTGCTGCCCTTGTTCCTGTCTTCATCTTAACTCCCAGCATAGTAAAGAACCATGGCCCTCTGTGCAGCCCTCCCTCTCTGGCCCCCTTCTCTCTCTTTTTCTCTCTCAAGACAGGGTTTCTCTGTGTAGTCCTAGCTGTCCTGGAACTCAGTCTGTCGTGGAACAGGGTGCTCTTGAACTCACAGAGATCCACTTGCCTCTGCCTTGCGAGTGCTGGGATTAAAAGTGTGTGCCACCACTACCTGGCCATGCAGCCTCTTTCAGTTTGCTCAGACTCACTTTGTGGCTTTGTGAACTACTTCATATTTTATTCTTCTCAGAACATGGTGAAATAGGATTTAATTATTTTCAAGTAAGGTATCTATTATGTAAGTAAGTATAAATATGCCTAACAAATTATGGGGGAAAATCTCTAGTCTTTTACTGTGTGAGCCATCTATCATAAATGACACACTTAGAAAACATAATCACTAAACCTTACAGCTCATATTTCATTTGCTGAGGACAAGAGGGCTTACTAAAATGCTTACTATATAAGTAAGAGAAATCATACAGTCAGCACTTCATTTTTCTTATAAATTTATTTAAATTTTTAATTAATAAAGTTTAAATTAAAGTAAACATTTAATCAAAACATTTAAACTATTTCATTCATATTTATTCTTTTGACCATGTGCAGACTTCTTGTGCACATGGAGTTTGTAAGAAGGTAGTGACAAGTACAGTTAGCTGTCTGTTCACTAGAGAAAGCCAGGTAAAAAGGCACACACTGACAAGATAAGCACATGGGTATTGTTACCTTTGATGAGGTTCAACCTCTGTGTGAATATGACAGCACCCAGAAAGCATTTGGGCTGTATATTCCAGTCACTGTCCTTATCTGCCTTCACATAGATAAGAGCAATTACCAGCTCTTTACTCACCCCCTTGTTCTCCCTTAGAGTTCCCCACTGCTCTCCAGGATGTCCTAGGACTTTAGAGCATCACTATCTGTTTATACATTTTATATTCATGGCATTATCCAGTACAAACCATATGTGTCTCTCTGCTTCTGCTTAGAATTATAAAGTATCATCTGGCTGCATGAAGGTACAGTTTTATTCTTGCTGTAGAACATTTTATAGTATGGCCAGTATCTGGAAGGTTTCCAGTTTTGGGCTATCACAGATAATGCTGATATGCCTTTGTTTTTTTAGTTGAGTCTCATGTAGCCACAAAGTCACTATGTAGCTGAGGGATGATTTTGAATTTTTGGTCTTCTTGCTTCTAATTCCCCAGTGCTGGGATTACAGGTGTGGGCCACAGTTTATATGGCCTTGGAGATCAAGTCCTTGGTTTTTTCATGTTAGGCCAGCCAACTGAGCCACGCCCCCATTTTACTTCTCTGTCTTCATGGGCAGGACTAGAGAACAGGTTGGGGCTGTCCTGGAATGGCTTTAGTGGGGTATAGGATTTGTGTATGATGTTATTTCCTCTCACCCAGGGATTTGTTTCCTGGGTGCTTGGGCCCTTTCCACTGTCAAGGTTGAGTGTAAGAGCTAAAGCTCTGCTTTTAGCATGTCTTCACTAATAGTCGATGTTGCTTTGCTTTGAAACTTTAGATGTTTTGGTGAGTTCAGTCTTGCCCTGTTGTAGCTTTAGTTTTCAGTTTCCTGTTGTCACAGATGCAGATAACTGCTTATGTGTTGATTGACTGCTTGCAAACCTCTTTGCTTCTTATTCTTACCCTTTGCCCCTTCCCTCTAAATTGGGAGTTGTCAGCTCTTGAGATTTATAGGGATCACTTGTGAGTTTTGGATGTTAGTCTGTTGTTGAACATTTTGTGGCATACTGCTTTTCCTTCTGTGTGACTGTCTTCTCTCTCTTCTGAGTCTAAATAAAAAACTTTTTTTTTCACTTTATGGCTCAAGGAGATTTCTCTAACTGTATGAAAATACTAGTGTTTTTTGTTTGTTTGTTTGTTTTGTGGTTTTTTTTTTTTTTTTGGTCTTTCAGACTGGGTCTATAACCCATTTCCTGGTTTCATGATCGGTTGACCCAATATTAAATTTCAAAAACACTGAAACCTTGAGATTTAGAGTGAGCTCTTGGCTATTATCAGTTGACCTTGCTTGTATTGGTTTCATTTTAGAATATTATATTCCTTTGCTTGTTTATAATAAATCAGTATAATCGAGAGTGTAAGTCTCCCAGGTTCTTTGTGTTTCTTTGTAAAATTTAATATTAACTTGTCAGTTTACAAAAACTTCTATTTTTTTTTTTTTTTCCCAAGACAGGGTTTCTCTGTGTATCCCTGGTTGTCCAAGAACTTGCTCTGTAGACCAGGTTGGCCTCGAACTCATAGAGATCTGTCTGTCTCTGCCTCTTGTGTGCTGGGATTAAAGGCCTGTGCTACCACTGCCTAGCCTAATTTTAATTTTTATTGTGGCTGCATAGATTGCCAGTTAATTGGGGAATGCTGATGTCTGAACCATTGTTAGGTCTTTAAATCCATATTCATAGAATGTTTGTTTTATTTAAATCTTTAATTTTGCTTATATATTTATATTCTCTAATAAAGCTTACAAGCTTTACATTTTTTGATAAATTTATTTCTTGATATTTATTGATAACCTGATGGTATCATAAATGTTTTTATCAGAGTTATTTTTTTTTTGTTCCTTGTGTGTAGAAACATATAGGTATATTGACAATCTTACTTTGCAATTTTAATTTAATGTAGACATTTTAATAGCTCTCAGTTTTCTGTGCTGTGTGTACAATGACATCATCTTTCCAGTTCTTTTTCATGTCATATTGCTGTGGTGAGGGTCTCAAGATGGCATCGTTTGGCAGTGGTGAGAGCAGCATCCTGCTCCTGCTCTGTTCTGTAGCTGATCTGCATTTGTTACTGCACTCTTGTTAATTCTTGTTGGTGTCATTAATTGTCTGCTGTTCCTCCAATGTGTGGGTGGGTATGTTAAGGGACAGACAGACAGAACATGCCCTCTTTACTCACACTTCTTTTTGGTAGCTTCATAAAGATTTAAAAAAAGCAATCACCTTAGAGCTTATAAGACTTTTGCTCATTGGAAGGTGTTTTTTTTTTTTTTTTTTTTTTTTTTTTTTTGTAAAAAAAAAAACACTTCATATGAAGTCAAGCCAACTAGGATTTCAGAATTTCCAAGTTGCAGAAGGGAGGAACCCATGTAACTTAGCATACAAAGCCACAGTGCTACTTATTCTGGATGGTGCCCGAGTAGAAATACAAAAAGAGACATCTTTGTGGAAGTTTGTGACCAGTCTCACTCTGCAGTTAGCAGATGGCCACACCTGTCACACTTGTCCCTACGGTACTTGTAAATCAGAATTATTCACTTTCTCTCTGGCTCTTACAGACATGGTCTTTTCATCTGTTTGGTGCCTAGAGCACTGTGGGCCAGTGGGCCTACACACTGTCTTCTGGCCTATCTTGGTCTGCTTCCCCACATTTGTGTCAATTGGACTGAGCATGGTTTCTGGACCTGGCTCATCAGTCTCCTTATTACTACTTATCCTTAGTCCTCTGCCTCTATTATTTTTGTCTTTTTTGCTGCCCCAGCCTGGCTCTGAAATAGTCTGCAGTGGCACTGGGGAGTGACTGACTGTCTTTTGGCCAAGAAGGAACTCCAGAGGCTGGTAGGTTCCAGAGACAGTTCTCAGCCTGTCATAGCAGCCTGTTTCAGACTCCACCAGGTTCTGCTCTATCAGGACCCCTTAGGCTCTGCCCCTCTGCCATGGAAGGTGAAATCTTCTGAAAATCGTCTTGTTGGTAACAGAGCTCTGAGTAGATGGTGCCGAAGTTAGTTTTTGTCATGCCTTTGGCAGTGCATTAACAAACATCAACAATAAAACCTAAGCTGACCCTACCTGCAATGATTTACAGTTCAATTTTGGGCATCTCAGTGTATGGAAAAGGAGATGAGGATAAAGCAAGAATGACAGAATGTTCATGATTGTTGAAGTTGGTGCTTTGGTTCATTGTACTAGTTGCTTTGTTTTGTGTTTACATTAGATTCCACAATAATAGCTTTCCTCATCAAAAGAAACCTATGTGGAAACTACAAGAATTTTAAATTTAAAATTATACATATTTTTCTACTGAGTGTGTATTTTATTTTTATTTATTTTTTGACACAGAGTTTCACTGTGTAGCTCAGGCTGGCCTGGAACTGGCTATGTAGACCAGACTGATCCTGAACTCCCCAGAGATCTGTCTACCTCTGCCTCCTAAGTGCTGGGAATAAAGATGAGCCCTACCAGGGTGAGCCATATGTTTTTATTTTTTATTCTTGCAATATGAAAAAGATAAGCAGTTTAGATCTGTCAGAGTAGAGAAACCCAAACGAACATAACACCCTGGCAGCATCAAAACCTGGTCTTCTACCGAGGCATAGCGTACTGTCCTGAAGTGATGCATGGACAGCTCTGGAAGAAGGGCTGGCGGACATTAGAAGGCTGAAGACAGAAGCCCAGTGAGTGCATGGTTCCATCTCCTCAAGAGCCTCTTTGCCATGTGGAGAGCTTTTGAAGCTACTTATGAGTACAGGAGAATAGAACCAAACACTTGTATGTTCAAGGAACAGGGTTATCACTTGGAGAAAGGGTTAAAAATGAGAAAATGGTGACTAGCAGAAACTTTGCAGTAGTTAGCTTGGGATCTAAGGCATCATCACTAACTTGATGTAAACAAATGCTTAACAAAAAAGATGGAAAAGTCAGGAAAGCATGAGCTCCAGTGGAGAGCCGAGTAAGTAAGCCAGAGTAGGTTGAGAACATTGGATTAGTCCATCGTGCACAGGAGAAATAGATAGTTACCCAGCTCATTAATGCTAGTGACCGAATGCAGATGAGGGTCCCTCTGCATTGAATTCAGACTAACATGTATAAGAGAAGGAAGCTAAGTGCCACCATCAGGCAGACCCCACAGTGGCAATAGCTGCACATGGACCCCCTTGATAGTTCTGGGACCCAGAAGATGTGTCCTGCTGTGTGTCTGTCCTCTTTAACTGACATTTAGGTCTTTCAGGACTCTTGTTAATTTTATGTAAGTCGGTCCTTGGCATACAGTTGTCTATGATGCTTTGTCCTTTCACTGTTTGTGTGGTCTGTAGTTGATCCTCTCTCCTTGATAGCATGACTTTTCAGTTTCCATCATCAGTCTGGCAAAAGCTTGCCAGTCACATTCATTTCCCCTTTCTTTCCCTGCTGTGTCCTCTGATAGGGGCTCACTGGATAGTACAAGCTTTTGTTCGCTGTCTTCTGTCCATCGTTAGCTTTCTAATTGTCTGGGTTACAGGTGTGCCCGCCATCCTTAATTTTCTTCATTGAATTGATTTTTATTTTTTGCTTTTTTATGGTTTTGTTTAGTTTGTTCTTTGTCTAATTTTCTAAAGTGAAGCCTACCATCACTGAATCAAGACTTGTCTTTCTAACACAGGGATTCAGTGCTGAGAATTTCCCTCTGGGCATTTCATACTCTGATATCTTGTGTTTAGATTTTCATCTATTGCAAAGTGCCTTCCAATTTCTTTATCTGTGAAGTATCTTTGTTGTTTATTTTGAGCTGGGTTTCATGTAACCCAGGCTGCTTTCAGAGTCTGTAGTTGAGGATGGTCTTGAACTGTTGATTCTTCTTCGGTCTCCACTTTCCAAATGCTGGGATCACAGGTGTGTGGTGAACTGAAAAGCATTACTTAGTTTGCAAATATTTGGGGTCTTTAAGATATCTTTTGTTGTTACTGATTTTTAAATTAATTCTAGTTTAGTAAAAAAGAAGTTTATTTATGTGACTTGAGTTCTTTTAAACCTATTGGCACTTATTTTATGGGGCCTGAAGGTGTTGTGTCTCAGTGCGGGCTCTGTATGTTAAAGGACAGTGAAGAAAGTGTGCCCCACTGCTTTTATATAGTGCTGTGTAAATGTCACTGGGTCACCTTGAGGCATGTGTATGTATTCTAGTGTCCTGCTAGTTTTCTATCTGTTGTAACAGTCCCTAGGAACCACTGTTGAGATCCTCAGCTGTAATTGGTAGATGAGCCTATTTCCTTCATGCTTTTTTTAGTTTTGCTTCTAGTGTAAAGTGTGGTTTTTATTTACTGGTCAGCTTACTGACCATTCTGCCATTAGGAACTGGGCCTCTGCACCCTGTGTAATAACTTGACCCTAAAGTTTATTTTATTTGATGCTAATGTCTCTTTCCCAGCTTGCTCTTGCTTTGTGTTTGTGTAGTAGTTACTTTATTGTTGACATCAAATGTCTGACATATACAGGGGAGGAGAGATTTACATTGACTTGTGATTTCAGAAGGTGTGGTAGAGCAGAGTAGGGGGTCCTGGTAGGCTAGGAAGCAGAGAACAGTGGGCTGCTGGTGTTGGGCTGGCTTTCTAGTTCCCTCTTTTCTTCTCTGGGGCTCTCTCAGTCTATGGGATGGTGCTTCCTTAAGATGGTACTTAGTGCTTACTTCCTCCTTCTAGAAGGCCCTCACAAATACACACAGAGGTGTTCCTCATCCTTTCTCGGGGGATTCTGAGTGGAGTCAGTTAGATAATTTTGTGCTTAATCTGCACGGTTTGTGTGATAGAGCTTTTCCTATCTTTAGTTTGTGACTAAATAGTCAAATTAGGCTCTGTGAAGGAATGTATTGTGTAGTTTTGTCATCATTGCCATTGTGTGACGATTACACAGGCTAAAATGACTACAGTGTCACATGGTGATCCTTTTTAATGTGACCACTGCTATATTTGCTATATGCAGTCTATTGTTGACTTGAATGTCATTATGTGACATGTACCTGTGCTGAATATGTGTTCTTATAGGTCACATATTGCTGAGCCTCTGTTGATTGGGAAACACTGATGTTACATAAAGTGAATGACCTGTTTCTAGACCATTTCCAGCCTTCACCACCTTGGGTGGTTCTTTTATCTGGTACAAAAAAATTATTGTCCAGTTCCCCAAAATGACTCTTTTCTATTATGTCTGACAAGCTCTGCCCCTTAGTGGAGTGTCTTGACAATTTGATGAGGTCGCAAATACAGATAAGAGTGGGCTCAATTGTCCTTGATTTCCAAACTCAGAAACATTTTTTTTCTCTATCCTCCTCTTGAAATTGTTGTCACTGTTTTTAAATCTTAAAATTTTGTGTTTATTAGGCTTTTTGTTAGGTCTGTCTAGGGTCTTTTTTGAACTTTGATAATGTTTTCATTACGCATTTTGTAGGGTATTTGTTATGAACCCCATTCTTCTTCTAAGCCCTGGTATTTCTAGGATTCAGTTTTTCTAAGTATGAGTCCTCCTAGAACATACATACTGTGTCACAACAAAAACTCGTGGGTTCTAGTAGAACGGGCTCCTTTCTATCAGTGGTATTTAGAGAGCTTGCTGGAAGCCTTGGGTGGGATCTGTAACCCTAGAAAGCTGACCTGTCCTGTAGGAAGAGTTAGGTGGGTTTGAGTGGTGCACTGGTCTGGAGGGGTTATTCTATGAGGAAAACCACAGTTCCCATTTGAGACCCATCAGCAAGGTGTGCCAGAATACCTAAGATCACACTTCAGAACATGATTTCTGTCTTAGTCAGAGGAAAGTTTTTTAGAAGTTTGGCTAGACATGTGTGGGGGATGGGGTGACCAGGTAGAGGATCAGGCCAAATGAAGGTACGAAAGGGAAGTAGTGGAGAACAATATTTAAAGCTTAATTAAATGACATCATGACCACAATGAAGAAAGCTGATACTGTGGAGGATCTCAGTAGTCACGTGCAGAATGTACCAGAGAGGCCGCCTAGGAATGCAGAATAAACAACAGATGTGTCTGAGGCAAGAGGGGTGGGATCTGTGGAGAGAGTCCAGCAGCAGTATAGAATATCTCAAGAAGCCAAAATGAGTTGAATAAAAATAATCAAGGGTGACTGAGCATTTTCCAGAGCAGGAAGATGGAAACGTATTCAAAGGGTCTTGCTGTGAGCGAAACAAATCCAGATACACTTAGCGATACACTGTCTGACAATATTTTAAATTTCCAAGCTAAAGAAAAGACATGGTAGCATGTAGGCAGAAGAAAATGACATCAGCAATATCCAGGCTTAAAAGTTACATAGACAGGAATTCTGGGGTAACTGGCCTTAGGATATTCCATGATGCCAAGGGAACAGTGTTATAGGATAGATGGTTGTGGCCTGACACTTTTATACCTAGCCAAGATATGTCTTTGGGAAGGACAGATGCAAAATTGCCCAGAGTCACAGGGTTTGCAGAACTGTGTCACCTACCTCCCTTTAAAGAAGTGACTGAGAGGAGTAAAAGTTTTAAACCTGTAGATAAAAGTCATGGTGCTATTGGGTGCAGATCAGTTGTCATAAAGATAAGGGTTACATAGTTGTAGGCAGTAGTGTAAAGCTGGAAACCACCCACATTTAGAGATAGTCCTTGACATGATAAACTGATTAGTTGTAAACAGTTGGGTGAAATACTTGACTTGATTAATAAAAGTATTCATTGGCCCAGACATGGTAGTGAATGCCTTTAATTCTAGCACTCAAGAATTAAAGGCATAGGCAGGCCAGTCTCCTTGAGTTCAGGGCCACCTGGTCTATATAGTGAGACACTCTCAAAAAAAAAAAAAAAAAAGATTCATTACATTCTTAAAGGAAGAAATAGGGCCTCGGGCTGGAGAGATGGCTCAGCGGTTAAGAGCACCGTCTGCTCTTCCAGAGGACCCGGGTTCGATTCCCAGCACCCACATGGCAGCTAACAACTGTCTGTAGTTCCAGTTCCAGGCAAACACCAAAGCAAATAAATAAAGTTTAAAAAAAAAAAAAAAAAAAAAAGAAATAGGGCCTCAGTAGGTGCTGGAGCCAGAATATCAGCCAGGTAGTCTTGGGTTGGCATTCATTGGCTTATCTCTGAAGTGATTGGGTTTTGGAAAAGTCTGGTCAGGGGGAGAATCTGTTAAATCCAGGGACTTTGACAGTGCCATAAAACCTGCAGTCTTTTTAGATGCTCTCACCCGTTTTTCCAAGTGCTATAGAGTGGCCTGGGAAAGCATGCAGAGGAGTAGCATGCTATCTGGACAATGGTTCCTATGGGCAAAAGGCCTAGAAAGATAAGGACAGCAGGAAGTGTCTGAGTTTAGATGTTCCCTAGTGCCTGCCTCTTGAGAGGGTCTATCAGCGATGGAAGGGGCTCCTCCCAGATGCCGCTCAGATAGATACTCTTCTGCCTGGCCATGCATTCCTTAAAAACCTGGGAAGATGTAGTTATAAAAATGGGCACCTAGGAGACAACTTAGGAAATTTCCTCTAAACTTTATGGCAGCAGCTATGTGCTGAGAAGTCTGGATGGGAACTTGTCAGTGGAAAGGCAAAGTGGAACAGTGGCATTTTCCCCATGTACTTCACAAAATAGTGCAGTTGAAATTATATATCAGTGGTAAGGATCTATACTATTTCCCCCCCAAAAGCCCGATGGAGGGAAAGTTTCTAGAAGGGTGGTTGACATCTCTAAAGACTTTCAGCTGAGGTTGATTTTGGTTCCCCCGAGACATTTTTGTTCATCATAATTGGATGATGCTACTGGCATCTGGTGGGTAGAGGTCAGGGACACTGCTGGGTTTTGAGTATAACATTTCCACAGCACGACTGTCTAGCTATTCTATGATATTAGCAGTGTAGTGGTGATGAGGAACATTTCTCACCAATGATTTTTGCTCACATGTGATTTTTGATAAACCTCAGTGGTTCATGCTGATAGAAATGGTTTAATATGAATTACTTTTTTTTGATTTCTGGGTTTATAAACAAACAAAAGAGTAAAAGCCTATTTCCTTAGTTAGGTGGTGTTATCTAGATTCAATGTTTACATCACAACTAAGGGCTTCTTTCTTCTCTGACCATACAGGTTCATCTCTGCAAGGCCAGGTGACAACTTCTGCTCCTCTTGTGGATTACTCAGTTTACAGGACCCTGACAGTGAGACTTCGAGTTTACGCAGCTGGGACCCTCACCTCCTCAGTTTTGTACTTGCATGTACTAGTGAAAATTTGGAGCTGGTTGGAGCTACTGTTTACGTGGACATTTTGAGCCATTTTGAACTTAAGGCGCTGACTCTGCTAGCAATGAGCTCCCAAAGCCATCCAGGTAAGGCCTGCATCTCTGGTCTTCAGTGCTCTTCTTTACAGATGTGCTTTACAGCTGCTGTAGCCTGCGTGTTTTACTTCAGATTTGCTTTCCTGTGGCAGTTGCTGTTGGTTTGCAGTATCACCCAGTATTCAGTAACTGGGGGTTCTTGTCTTTTGGTTCATGGGGCTGATGTAGACCTCTTGGAGATTCAGAGGATGCCCTGGCTCTGCATACCCACTCCAATGGCAAGCAGTTTTCTTGATGCCAGGAAAAAGAATTGAGTTTAAGTAGGTGATGGTTAAGTACCAGAAGGTAACTTGCAGAGTGAGATTCTTGTCAGGGCAAGTGAGGGGCATTGCTGCAGAGATGACCATGGGTGGGGTGAAGCCTTGGTTCCACACAGCCAATTCAGTGTCTTAGTTTGCTTTCTTTGGTTCCGTATTAAACCTTTCACAAACCTTTCTGATTCTCCATAGCCCTAGATGAATTTTGAGATGATGAGACAAAGGAATAGTTCTAAGTCAAGGAGCTGGAAGGGTAGAACAGGATTAGAAACTGTATGCTCGGGCTTTAACAAATATATGTGGGAGTTGGACTTAGAAAGTAGCAAAGAATGAATCATGATAAGTGTTGAGCCCTGCCTGATCTCCTGCAGAACTTTAGCTACCTTTGGTTACTTCTAGTGCATTGTATAGTCTCTAGAGCTTTAGGCGTCAGTGTCTGTCCCGGGTACACAAAGGAGGCTGGACAGATGCTAGGATACATCCTTGAGGCTCTGACTGCCTCTGAGCCTGCTCTGTTGCTCAGAGGCAGAGGCTTAGGCCTCCCTTTCCTCCAGGACTGCTGGGAGCAGAATGCTCACACATACGTCTCTGGACATCATTGCTTTGTCTGAGAGCTTCAAAGAGCAGAGTTCCAGGCCTTATTTAGGTAGGAGGATTTTTATTGATTTAGTTGTTCAGGTATTGATTGTCCTAAAGAACTGGTTTATGGTGATTGAAGGAAAAAGTTAAGCTGTGTACACTGAAATGTTTACAGTAGATGTTGGTGTGTAGATATGCTTCTTGCTCTGCAGTGAGATGGCAGTGTGTATCTTTCCTGTGTGTGAACATGCAGTGATATACCTGTCCACATCTGGATGTGAGGTAGTGGTTAGATGTTTTTCCGTGTTAGTATTGTGAATATCCTTGATGTCAGTGTGCACCTAAACTTAACATTCTTCTACCGGTTTGTGACTGTGTCTTTATGTGGTTATGGCAGTGTTCATGATAGCTTCAAGTTGACACCACACAATTACTATGAATATATTATATACAGTACTGTAAGTGTCTCCACTGGCTAACTTCTGAAAAACTGAAGTTAGCAGACATACAGGTTTAAAATGTCTTTAGGATGACTGAAATTGCTCCAAAATGTTATCTGCAGAACTTCCTAATTGCAGAGTGTAAGGAGGCATAGTTTCCTACCTTTCACCACTCTGGCACTAGGCAGATTCAGTCTGTTTTATTTCTGCTAGCGTACTGGAGAAAAATGACTATGTTTTCTTTTCTGTTTAAGCGGGGTGCATACTATGTGAGCTCATATGGATGCAGTGAGATCTTGAACACACTACCAAGGCATTTGAGGAAAGTGTGCTCTTGTTACTATGTTGTTGATCTAAAGAAGGGTGCAAGTATACTTTAGTACTGTGTTTATAATTCTCTCATACATGTGCACCACCTAGTTATGTAGAATATTTGTACATTCTCCCCAAATGTTACCTATATCTATGAACTCAATTGAGTTTTTAAGGCAGGATGGCCTCTGTCTTCTTGATTTCTGAGAAAAGTAAAATGTCCTATTGTAGTTACAATTTTGGTATAGTCTTTAAACATTATTCATTTTTCTCTATATATTTCAGTGCTTTTCCCCCAGTGCTGAATTAAAAATTAATGATTATTTTTTTGATTAATGAGCTCTCTTACCAGAGTACAGTGTTTATTTTGTTCTGTAAAATCCTCGTCTATTTTTGGCTAATGGATCTTGCCCATCTATTTACCTCTGACTTTTCCCAGCTACCTTCTTCAGGCCCCTTATAAATGGGGTCAGCTGAATTCTGGTTTTCTCTCTTGGAGAGTCTTTGCCCTTTGTTTGGGGAATTTTACCCATCATTGCTTCCTCCCTTCCTTTCTTCCCCCTCCCTTCCAGATCAAATTTAGGGCCTCTTGCACACCAGACAAGTGCTCAAACACTGAGCTACACCTCCAGCCTCTCTGTTTGTTTATCTGTCATTGGCCTTCTAGTGGCTCTCCACTTGTGTCAAGTTGTGTGTGCCTCTATGTCTTCTTGCAATGGGTAGCTTAGAGCTGCTTTGTGCTGAGACCATGCTTTTCTTCAGAATGCTCACATGGCTGTGGCTGGACTATTTGTTCAGGGCTTGGAGCTTGCTAACACTTCTGCCTCTCTGACCCCCTGATCTTCTGCAGATTATTTTTTTCTGCAGCCATATAATAGGTGCCCTCCACATGGCACATCATAGCCCTGAATGGCCAAGAAGAGAACTGACTCTGTGCCTAGGCCATAGGTCCTTACTAGTGACACATACTTGCTTCTTGGCCCTGTAGTTTCAGGTGAGTAAGTCTTCTAGGCTTTTCTCATTGTTAGGCATTGCCTCGAATCCTTTTACAATTTATTTATATTTTGAATTTAGTGGATTTGGGGAAAAAAAAGAGAATTAATAGCCAATTACCTAATTCACTGATTTTAAATATTAGAACACTTTAATATTGGGAATTGAGCCTGAAGCCTTACACAAATTAATTACAACCTCTTCCAACTGGAACAGGAAACTTCTGGCTGTTCTGGGACAAAGCTTGGGAACCAGGGTCCTTGTCACTGTCTCATAGTTGTCTGTCTTCCTTCTTCTGTGAGCCCAGTTCTTTACTCTGGTCCCATGCTTGGCCTACTGCTCACTCCTGCCTGCTTCTGTGTGTGGCCTGGTGCAGTGCTGGTGGCACATTAGGTCCTGGTGGAGTCCTGTGGCCTTTGGGTCCTCTCTCACATTGGCAGGGCAGCTTGGCTTTGGCCTGGTGATGAAGCGGCCTTTTTATTTGCTGTGTATAACTCCTCTCTCCTCTGTTTTCCTTTAAACTCCCTGTGGTGCTGGGCGAGGCTTGCCTTCGGATTTTATTGCCCTTCTTTCTGGACTTTGCTAGAGCCAGGCCCTGACTCTGACGTAAAAGCCGCCTAGCTGTTGGGATTTATTGCTCTAAATAACTGTTTCCAGTGCTGTGAGCAGCCTGAGGAAAGGGCTTGGGTTAGTTCAGTTTGTGGAGGAGACTCAGTGGAAGGAGGTTCTGAATGGTGCTGCTAGTCTCATCCTGCACTGAAGCCCTCACTGTTGGGATGTGCCCAGACAGGCTGTGGTGAACTCGGCTCTTAGACCTCTGACTGTGAGGCAGGTCCCCTGTAAATATCCGTGTGAGGACTGATGTGCCCAGGGTCCACTGGAAGAACAAACAGCCATTCTTTATTTCCTGTCCATTTCCCTTCCAATAATTACTCTTGTCTTTCATGATGTTAAAGTGCACCTAGCTAATAGTAACTGGCTGACTACCAGGAAACCCAGACATTGTCACCTGGTCACTCACTCACTTATTTTTGACACTACCCTGTTCCTACAGTATATTTGAACTTTCTTCTTTGAAGGTCTCTGCTTAGAGAAAGTAGATACCTGCTAGGAGACATCCATGGTGACCTAGCTGATGTCCTCAGATAGGAAACCGGGCAGGCAGAGCCTGGATCCTTCTTTCTGTTTTCCCATCTCTCTCTAGGTCTTAGTAAGAGGCCTGGCCAGTATCAGGTTATAAATAAAGTAACCACTTTGAGAGAAGCATGTGTAATCCAAGATCAGTGCTTTAATTTGGTCTATTCTATAGTCTAATATTCTGTTGGTCTGAAACATCACATGGAAGGAGCTGAAGACTGTCAGTACAATGTAATGACTGGGGTTGTTCTCCATTTCCAGAAAGAAGCCTTCTGCCCTTGGCTTGGGCTGAGCTGAGATCTCAAGGCTCCTTCCATCTCTCTGCTCTAGTCCTTACTGTTTTGTTGTTTTTTTGTTTGTTGTTGTCTGGAAGACAGGATCTCACTGTATAGCCCTGGTTTTTCTGGAACTTACTATGTAGACCAGGCTGTCCTTGAACTCCCAGGGATTCCCTTGTTTCTTGCCTCTGAGTGCTGAGATTAAAGGTGCATGCCTGGTCCTAATCTTGATTTGTATGGTCTTGAGTCTTATTTATTTTAAACTAGTTTGGCTGCCAAGATTATTATATAGTAATGAAGAAATTAAATGGTAATAAGCTTGTATCATAAAGGAACTTTGTGTGTGTGTAGCTTTCACGTAATGCTCTGTAAAGTATGTGTTTCAGGGATACTGCATAACAGGATAGAGAATAAATTTTGTGGACCATGGTGCATACAGATACGAATTCTGGGCAGCTAGTAGCAGGTGAGTTGCAGACTCTGAGCGAGGCCTGGTTATAAGAGACCACCATAGACCATGGCTGGTCAATAGGTCTGTAGGACAGGTATGTAGCCAGCCAGCAGGTGGCCTAGGAGTGTAAGCAAGGAGGTAGTCTTTTGTAGCATAGTCAGCCAGAGAAGAGCTGTTTCAAACAGATCTTGGGGAGGTGGAGGCAGGAGGGGTACCAGGAGGTAGCCACTCTGAGGGTTTGAATGAGCTTGCAGGTCATGGAAAGTGACTTTTTCTTCTGTGCCTGCATCTGGTTCTCTGGAGAAGGATGTGAGATGCCTCAGGCAATGGACCAGAGTTGGGTGGGAGTGTTAATCCTGGGAGTGCTTCAGCCTGCTTCCTGAAGGAGAAGCTTCCAGAATGCTTGTGTACATCTTGCTGCCTCCTGCCCAGCTCCTCGCACATGAGTCTTGCTGGCACTTTCCCAGCCGCCACCCCAGTAGCATGTGCAGCTCTCAAGTTGTCACCACCCTGGCTTCTGCATGCTGTGATTATCTGGGATCTTAATCAGTCAAGATTTGTTCTGGAAATCATGTAGACAGAAGGACTTATTTTTCAACCTATTTTTTTTTTTCATCCTCAAATTGTGTTTTGTCTTTTAAAAATCACGAATACTCTGTCACTAGGAAGAGCTCAGAATATTCACTGTCAATGGTGTGCTGATGGTTTGTTTTGGCAATTTTCTGAAAATTCTTACACAGTTTGGGAAGCATTTGCATTTGTGTCCTTCTTTCAAAGCCCCCATTGTAGAAATGCAAATTTCTGAGTTCTGAGATGCTGAATGTTAGATGATTAATGATATTGAAATTTAAGAATGAACTCCTGGTATGTATTTGACATAGAAAACTCAATACTCGAATCATTAGGAACCATTGAGCACAGCTTGGTGCTGGAACAGAAAGGCCATAATTGCAGCGCCTGGCAATGGGGGCAGGTCGTACGTGGACAGGTGTGCAGATGCATGCCGCCTCTAGAGCTGGTCTATGCAAGGCCGAGAGCTGCTCCAACTGAAGAACTGGCTGTTTAACCGTAGGTGTTTAAAGCTTATAGTGATCATAAATCAGCATTGATTACTTGCTTACTCTAAGTCAAACACTGCTGTGCTTTTTAGGGACCAGAATGAATAGCAAGTTTGTTCTGAATTGTGCTTTCCAGTTATTACATTTATGTGGCATGATAACCTTGTGAAGTGAGCTGGAACGCCATCATTTCATTGTGTGGGTGAGGAAACCAGCATTGCCTGCCATCAGATAACTGCCTAGGTTGAGGTTGGACTCGGGGCCAGCCAGGAACTGGAATCCATGACCCATTCTCTGTGGGCAGCAGAATTCTGGGTGCTTTGGGCACAGATAAGTTTACATCTTCTCTACATGTGTGGGACTGCCAGGCCAGGCAGGCAGAGGAGGGAGTGATTCTTGCCATGAGAAGGGATAGGCAGATCATAGAGACTCCCAGAAGAGCCATGTGCATTTGAAGATGTTCCCCCAGAAGAGCTGTACTGTCTGAGTCTGAAGAGTAAGGCATGGTACCTGGCCTGGTAGAGACAAGGCTGAGAACAGAGGGACAGAGGCTTGCTGTTGCAGTCTGAGTGACCATTACTTTGTCATGTCTAGATACAGAGGCTCTGACTTACTGCCCTTTTTGCCCTCTCCTGCTGCTGCATAGTGTTACTATGGGTCTTGGCTATCCTAGTTCAGCCATCCTGGGACTTCTGGCCTTTGTACCATGTGCATTGCATATTAGGTATGTTTCAGACCTTCTCTGAACTCTCTTTGCTGGTCATGGAAAGCTGAGGTGAAGGAACTGAGTGGGTGCCTTGTGAACTATGTTAATTTGGAAATTTGGGTGAAATATAGTACTTCTCCTCAGCACCTTTCTGTCTGCTTATTTCATGAGAACATAAGAAATGGACTCTCTGAGGAACACTGTAATGATGAAAACAAATGAAGAGATGTTGTAGGCTCACACTTAGCTCTCATCAAGTACTCTGAGCAGCTCAGGGTCTACCATGAAGCACTGCTCAGCATTTTCAGCCATTCCTGACTCTTGCTGTTACTGTGCATTTAGAAAAGAAGCCAGGAAGCTTATTTATAGGTAACATGTGTCTTGAAACTAAAATCTGTGGCTAATTATACCTTTTTTTTTTTTTACAAACCACATCAGAGACAGCATTTGTAAAGACTATGAAGTTGGTTAAAGTATCTTGGTGTTCTTACTTAGTGGTCATTAACAAGAAGAATTGGTTTTCTGCGTTCAGTGGCATTCTCACAAGAGTCAGCTTTTGACTCTGTATTCTCTTTAGATAGTGGGATTGGTTGTTGTCCAGGCATGCCAGCTCTTGATGACCGAGATTGGGATGGCGGGTGTGTGTGTGTGTGTATGTGTGTCTGTCTGTCTGTCTGTCTGTCACGCATGCATGTGGAGGCCAGAGATCAGCCTCTGATGTCATCCTCAGGAGCTGTCTACCTGTTCTCTGGAGCCGTGTCTCTCACTGAGACCTGGAGCTTGCTGGTAAGGGTAAGCTGGCTGGCCAGGGTGCCTAGAGGTCCTCCTCTCTCTACTTCTCCAGTGCTAGGATGACAGATGCATGCACCATGGCCAGCTTTTCATGTGGATAGTGGAGCTTGAACTCAGGTCCTCATGCTTGTACCGCAAGGACATCACTGATGGAGCTCTTCTCCAGTCTCCCCTTACCTTTAAATTTCTGACTCTCAGAACAGTTTTTTTTAGAGACTGCTCCTTGTATTCTGGTGCTTAGTTTCTGTGTCTGTCCTTTCTGTTGCCGTAATAAAACCCCTTTGGTGTTATCACTTAAAGTCTACAGAAATGCGTGGTTCATTTCTGGAGGCTAGAAGGCTAAGTTCAAGATGACATTGACAACTTCCCTGGCCTCTGCTTGGTCCACCCTGCTGCATTCCTTTATGATGGCTTGGGGAAGCCCCTCCCTATTGCACGGCCCTCAGTACAACAACCTCTGGGTGTTGTCCTCATGCTTTATCTCTTCCCTGTGGCCTCACTTCTTAATGCTGATGCACTGGGTGGGGAGCACCAACATTTAGACCTTCACAGAAGGGCTAAAGCTTTCACTGGAAGAGCTACAGGCTCCACTTTGATTAGTTTGCACTCACAGCTGGTGTGCTCTTCTTGTATTCTAGGAAATCTCTGGAAGAAAGTGGACTTTAATTAGAGCCCTGTTTCTCAGTGGCTTGTTGACTTAAAAGACCTCACTATTGGCGGTATTGGTGTTCCGAGAAAACTGGGGTTACAGTTTCTAATGCATGAAGTCTTAAGAGCAAACTAGGCTGCTTTTAGTGGAAGCCCCTCCCTTCCATATCTAGCCAGCAGCATGATGCAGAAATCTTGATGCTCCTTATTTTTATCTGAACATGGAGCCAGTCCATAATAAAGATTTACTGATTCTTCAAGCCCATGCCTTTCTCCCAGCCTGAAGTATTGTTGGCATACTTTGACTTGTTGCTTGCAGCTGCAGGAACTCCTTATGACTGGTCAAAGGAAGTGGCTACCTATTCTTCTTTCTGGTAGTAGGTTGTTTTTTTTTTTTTAATTACAATAAATATAGATTTATTGATCATTTCGTGTGTGTGGATGTTTTGTTAGCATGTATGTCTATGTATCATATGCATGCAGTGCCCATGGAGGCCAGAAGAGGGTGTTGGATTCCCTGGAACCATATGGGTACTAAGATTGGAACTCAGACCCTCTGAAAGAATAGCAAGTACTCTTAACCAGTGAGTCATCTATCCAGGCCCAGTGCGTTGTTCTGGTTCTATTGAAAGACCTAGAGAGACACAATTAGTCTTTTTTATAAACCAGGGATTGAAAGTGTTTAGAAAGTGTGAGGTAGTGCCTGGGGAAACTGGATGCAGGAACTGCTAGGATTTTCCTTCTATATAACTTGGAGCCATGAAGAGTTCTCTTCATACCGTACCTGGTGCTGTGTGTGGACACATTTAAGCCCCTGGTAGTCACCTTAGTGATGGTAGTAAGTAGAAAGCTTTCTTGGAAAGCCTCTATGGACATTGGCAGTGAGCCAGGGCCTGACTGTGGAGGCTGAGAAGGGAACCAGATCATCATCAGTGACTTTTGTCTCCGTGTTGCAGCATCAGGACAGGTAGCAAGGGGCCTGCCTCAGAGCAGAGATACTCAGCCAAGGATCAAGGACCATAAGGCACAGATATCCTCATCAGTGGGCCTTCCTCTGAGAGTCCTGTGTTTGCAAAAGAAGTTCTCATCTAGGAAAGTGATTCTTTTCTAAATGAGCATAGGTTTCATTGTTCTTCATAGACAGCTGAGGGAATGTATTTGTGCAGGCAGTTACCATAGTCAGTATGGTAGCAGTGTATCCCCCAGCACCATTGCTGGGGCTGAAGCTGGAGCTGTTGTGGCTTTGCATGCTGGGTGCCTATCATGATTTCTGTGTCCCATGATGCTTAGCCTACAGGAAATGCACCTGCTGGCTTTAGGTGGCAGGCTGGGCTTTCTTTTGAGCTTTTCCCCTTTGGGCTCCTTTTAGCCTCCAGAAGTAGTCCAGTTTTTATCCACCTCCGTGTCTTCTTGTGATTTGGCTTTCTTCTGTCTTCTTAGTCATGAGTAGCATCTTGTAAACATCTCATGGTAGGCAAGGGAGGTCAGGTGTGATCATGTCCACTTGCAGGCAGTAGTTTAATTGAGGTTCATGGACTGGTTGACATGTTTTGGCATGAGAATGCAACCAGTGATTGCCTTGAGCTGAGAGACCAGAGGCCTTGAACCTGGTGGTCTGAGGGCTTGCTGGGGCTGTCCTGAAAGAGGGAACAGTTTGATTTTCCTTTAGGCTTGTATAATTGATAGAAGCTGGGAATCTGGTAGGTGGATGTTCTGTGTTGTCTCCCTGCAAAGGTTTTTACCAGGCAGCAAGGAGTTGGGTAGTTAACACCTAGAAACCTCTACAGTGGAAGGCCATTTTTGGATAGAGGTGGACAGACAGTTCAAAGTATCTGAGTTAGCATATTCATTTTGGTTTATTTTTGTTAATATTGTTCTTTTTCTTCTTGGTATTTATTTGTTTCAGGCTGTCCTGAAACTCACCATATGGCCCAGACTAATCTTGACCTCAAGATTCTCCTGCCTCAGTCACCTGAGTTGCTTAGGTTACAGGCATGCACTGGGAAGTATGTTCAGCTTGAGGCACTACTTAAAATTTTTGTGATGATAGTATATTTATTGCTTTCTGTAAAACCAAGCTCTACATTTTCTAGTTTTAGACCTTGTATAGTTTTCACCAGTGACTTAAATTCCAGGTACCTTCTCTTAGTAGCTTATCTGAGTACCTTCAAAGTGAGTTTTGCACATATCTGGCTGGAAAAAAAAAATGTGCCACTATGAAACTAACTGAGCTTCTGATAGATCGCAGCATTTGGCAGAAGCTTTATGCCCCATGCTAGGACCCTGTTGATGCTGTTACGGAGTCTCCTGCCTGAGTGAGGGCTTTGAAATGTTGGTGTTGGCTGCATTCTTGCTGTGGGTGCTCACAGAGACTTTGGGATTGGCAGAGGTCAGATGGCCTCTGTTAGTTCTAAACTCTATCTCAGTTTCCAGGAGTCCCAGGGTCACTGCAGTAGACTTAGGAATCCACCTTAGAAAATTATCAGAACTTAGAAGTTCTGTTTTATGTAGTGAATATAGAATATTTGATCAAGTGCCACTTCTAGACTTAAAGTACCTACTGTGAGTAAATAAATTTAGCATGTTTGTTTATATTAGTGAGTCCTGGGCAGGGGTCAGTCTGAACCTCAGAGGTTACCACTGTATAGTTGTAGAGGTGAATAAAGGGATGCTGCCAGGCTGTGTAGAAGAAGCCATTGAGACCATGAAGAGGAAGTTTATTAGTCTATGGGAGTATGGCATTCTTGGGCTTCCCCGGGAGGTGTATTGGGAAGCAAGCATCAGCAGCAATGTGTTTCTAAGCCTTTCTAAAGTATGGCCCATGCCAGTCCAGAGCTGTTTTCACTGTGCCCTTCTCAGACACTTGTCTCTTCTGTGAGCAGTCTCAGTGCCAGGCCAGCAAGTGGCCTGCATTGTACCATTGCCAGACAGGGCCTCCTTGCTGTGTATGTGGCCTGGCCTTCCTTGGGAGTCTCTCCTTTGTCTTTGTCCCTGCTGAAGGTGAAGCAAAGCGCAGAAACAGGCTAGTGCTGCCGTTCTTGTTTGTAGCTTGTCCCCAGTCTGGCCTTTGTCCAGTCGGCACTGCATGTATTCCACAGGGGCCTGGCCTGCAGACCTCAGTGGAAGCCAGTTGTCTTGTCTGCTCTTCTGTTCCTGGAAAGCCTTGCCACACACAGCCAGGGCCATTCTGGGTGCATCCGGCTTCTGCTGTTGCTGTTTGTTTGGGAGCTATTGGCTCTGGTCAGATACGTGGATGTGTTGTTAATTTGTCCTCATTTTTGGAAGGAAGTTGGTGGCTCAGAAGAGAGGAAGAGCCACAAAATGTCAAACCCAGCAGCGGCCGTCTGACGTGGCTGTTAATCACAATATGGAATGAAGAGGAAGCATTTGATTTTCTTGCTTGCCAGGTCGGGACCATATTTTATTGACTCTCTGGAGCTCCAATCCCTTCCTGTTAGTATTGCTAAAATTGTCTGTGATTGGAGCTTCCTTGGGTGAGCCAGTGGAGTCTGTGTCTGTGAGGGCTTAGTGCTGGTGTGAGCTTCGATATAGTCTTCCCAGAGGTGACGAGAGGAGAGCAGAATCTCAGATACAGCCTGATGGTGATTGCCACATCTCCAGAGGTTGCTGTTCCTGCCACACTCCTGGCTGCTGCTCTTCTGACAAGCACCTGTTCTGTGAAGCCAATGTAGAGCAGAGAGCACAGAGCTTGTTCTTGACCTGACTCCTGTTTGTGTGATGAGATGGCCCTTTAAGCCATGATCTTCCCAGCAGCCCTAACCAGTGGAACCACACAGAAGTATCAGATTCTGGAAGAGGTGTACCCAGACATAACTCCTAGCCCCTCCCATCTGCTGATGGCATTGAAAAAACAAGATAAAACAAAACAAAAAAATCACAAGAGGCATCTAGGGAAAGGTGGGATTCCTGGATGGGGTCCCAGAGTGGAAACCATGGAAAACGGAGGAAATCCAGGAGAGTCTTGATTCCAGCTATTAACTGTGTGCCAGTGTTGGTTCCTCAGCCCTAGCCATGCACTGTGGTCTACAAAGAATCTGAGCTCCAGAAAGGAAGTGCATTAGCAGGTGTTCTTTCAGGAGTGCCTGCCGCTCCTGCAGCGTCTAGTGCCTCATCCCTTTGTGGCTGCATGTGGGTGTGAGGGTGCCTAACAGGTCCTCCTTGGTGGAAGTTGAGTTTGTTTTTGGTAAATAAGAGACCTAAGTGTTCTCATGTGGGAGCTTTCTCTTGACTGATGCCAGCCTCCAGACAGCTGTGAGGCCTCAATGGGAGCTCAGGAGAGGCAGAGCACCTGCACCTGTTCTGCAGACAGAAGTGACTACAGTGACCCTGCTTATTGTAGAATATTATTTTAAGGTGTGTTACTCTTGTTTATGTTGCTTTTGTTTTACTCTGTGAAGCTGTGTTACTGTGCCTGTCTAAAACGCCTGATGGTCTAATAAAGAACTGAACGGCCAATAGTGAGACAGAAGAGAGAGATAGGTGGGACTGGCAGGCAGAGAGAATATATAGAAGGAGAAATTGAGGAGGAAGAGGAGGAGGAAGCAGCCAGAGAAGGAGGAGGAGCCCAGGTGCCAGCCACCCAACTACACAGCAAGCCACAGTGTAAGAAACAAAGAAAGGTATTCAGGAATAGGCCCAGAAGCAAAAGATAGATGAGATAATTTAAGTTAAGCTGGCAAGAAACAAACCAAACTAAGACTGAGCATTAGTAGGTAAGCCTCCGTGTGTGATTTATTTGGGAGCTGGGTGGCAGGCCCTCCAAAAGGACAGAAACAAACAACACCGCTCTGTTGTGCCCACGTCCCTGCTTGGGCTTGACTTCTCTTAGATGAGTTTTTTAAAGTTTTTAAAGTTTGTTAAAGTGTTATAACATTTGCTCTTTTCTGTCTGGGTCTTTTCAGTAGTGTATTTGCAAGTTGGATATGGCTACTGGTCCATTTCTATGGGTGTATAATGTCTCACTGGATGGATTAACCCAACGTATTCTTTTCTTTGATGCTGATGTTCCCATGGTTTTCACTTGGAGTTCTTCTGTTTGATGCCACCATAGCTTGTGTGTAGCAGATGATGCAAGATTGCCTGTGACAGTGTGCTCTGACCAATGCTACATGAGTGTGCTGTCTGTCTCACATGCTGTCTTTAATATTCTGTGCAGTCTTCTCATCTTTACTGTTCCGGCTGAATTAACTAAAGACTGCTGATCACTTTTATACGGATAATTAGCTGTATGTGGGAGGTAGGGAAGTTGCCTCTACAGTTCCTGGACAGAGATTTGGAAAACCAATTTGCTCGCCCCCCCCCCCATTTGTAGCTGCTTTTTTTGTTTAGATTGGGTGGATATGTGTCTTTTAGTTGGTTATTCCTACTGCTGTTTTCTGTCAATCCTATGGGTTGCTTTTTTTATTCCTTTTCAGTGTTTTTATTTAACAGATGCTTTTAATTTTAATATAATACATTATTTCATTTGATTTATTTGTGCATGTCTGAAGAACCTGAGGATGCACTGTATAATTTTTAGTAGAAATGTCACTACTTTACCAGTTGTATTTTGATTTGGATTGTTTAAATATGGCATAAAGTGGGGATTAGACACTTGAACATTTGGTTAGCTTGCTAGCTTACTGAAGGGTTGGTTAATGCTTTCTTCTTTACTGCAGAACGCCAGTCAAGTCTCTGTTTGAGTGGTTTGGTTTTAGACTGTTGTGACCTATTGTTCTACTCACCTGTGTCAACAGAACCATTTCAGTCAATTAATTGTTTTTAAACTAATATTCTAGTTGTGAGTTTTTAAAAAGTCCTTTCAGTTACCTACTGCAGTCTCTGCATTAGAATTGTGTTAATTTACGTATGGATATGGAACAACTTTTATCTCTTAATTTCTAACCCATGAGGTGTGGTGTATATTTCTGTCTGTTGAGTTCTTTAATATACATTTTGTTTTTCTCATAGTTGAAGTTTTATTTTTTTTTGTTAGGTTTTATTTCTTTTTGTTAGATTTCTCTATGTTTTTTGCCATTTTGTTTTCTAATTCACCTTTTCACTCATGTTTAGAAATATAATTTGTTTTTGTATAGTCACTTTGTCACCTGACACATCACATAACTTGCTTTTTACTCTACTTCATAGATATTTCAGCAAAGTACACACTTATTTTGATGATGACTGTTCCGTGTGCTGAGTTTTAAACTGTCTTTCTGTGCTGTCTGTAACCTCCAGTCAGTTGCTGAGCAGCACTGTACTGTGGGCATCTGTGTCTTGCTGCAGTAAGAAGAAAAATGTCATCACCAAGACGGCATGTGCTGTTTGTTATTAAGTGGTCTATCATGCTAAGGATGTTCTCATCTATCATTAGTGTGCTTAGAACTTTCTCATCAGAGTGTCTTAAGACCATAGGTTGAACCACATGAACTACATACACTCACTCTTTCAGTTTGTAAAGTTAAAACTTTCATTTAGTTTGGCTTACTATATTAGACTTTTTATGCATCAATTAATAATAGATTTTCCCCCTTTATTTGACTAATATGATACATTTTCTCAATGGCCTTTTTTTTTTTTTTGGTTTTCAAGACAGGGTTTCTCTCTGCAGCCCTGGGTGTCCTGGAACTAGCTTTGTAGACATGGCTGGCCTCCTGAGTGTTGGGATTAAAGGTGTGTTACCACACCTGGCAGCTTTTAAAATGTTAATCTAGCCTTACAATTCTGAAACTATGGCTACAATCTACACATAGCTTCCCCCCCCCCTTCTTTTTGCATATTTCTGACTGTCCTGGAACTAGCTTTGTAGACCAGGCTGGTCTAGAACTCAGAGACTCAGAGCCACTGGCCTTTGCCTCTCAAGTGCTAGGACTAGAGGCATGTGCCACCACCAGACAGCTTAATTTCTTTTCTTTTAATTTTGATACTAAGCTGATACTGGCTCCTTAAAGTGCTATGGAGTTGTGCTCTTCCTTAATTCTATTATTGGCAAAGCTTTTTGGTAGTCAGAGAGCTCTTGACCACATCTCCAGGGCACCCCCGAACTCACTAAGATAATGTTAGTACCTGCTCTGTTACTCAGAGGGAATAAAAATTGGGCCACAAATTTAGATTGTACTTGGCCTTGTAGGCCCTAGTGTGTCTACCCTGGCAAGTCTTCTGAAGAGTTCATGAAACTATTATCATTATCCCTGAAGTGTTTGGGTGAATCTCCAGGTGAATCTGTCTGGTTTTATGTGTGGGAAGACCTGTGCGCTAAAGTGATAGGACTGCCCAGACGTATTTTTGCATCGGTTAATTCTGCATGAATTTTCAGTTGTAAAGTTTCTCTACACTCTCATCTTTGTACCATCTGTTGGGTTGTTGTTCTCTCTCTTTCCCAGTGTTGGATGTTGCTTATTCTTCCTCTTCATTGGGCTTATAGAGGTTTACTAGTTTTAATATTTGTAAAGAACTGAGCTCAATTTCTTGATTCAATTGGATTGAATAAGAATCAACTGCTGCTTTTACAACCTTTGTTTTATTTTATTCTTTGGTTTCATTATGCTAGGTATTTGTTTGCTTACTGATAAATGTATTCAGATCAATACATTTTTCACACTTTAGTAACTATCCTTAAGACTTGGAGTTTCCATAAGTGTGTGGCTTTAGCCAGATTGTGTAAACTTTTTGATACCGTTTGCTTTGTAATGCAGTAACAGTATTACCTATTTTCTTATTATGTCTCCTTTGATCCATGGGTTATTTGGAAACTGTTATGAATTTCCTATTTTTTTTTTTTTGTGCTTATTTTGATCAGCCTTCCAAGTGTTTCCCAAGTCTAATTCTATGGCAGTTTAGTTAAGTTTGATAATCATAGTGCTCAGATCTGTGGCCTGGCCAGTGTTCTGCTGCATTTTGAAGGTCCTGCTGTGATTGTAGACAGGGGGCAGTCTCCTTTTAGTCTTGTCAACTTTTGTTCTTGGGTGTATTGGGCTGTTTTAAGCCCATGCATATTGGGAGCCTTACACCTTGGTGTTAGAATAACCATCTTTGCCTTATTATGGAATGTCTTTTTATTTTTCTTCCTGTATTGCTTCCTAGGGTATAAAGTCCAGTTTTGGGTACTGTGAGAGCCAGTCCATGCTGGTTGTGTGGCTTTGAAGCTAGTAGCTGCCTGAAAGGCTGATGGCTCCAAGTATTCCTCTGTTCTCCTCCTCTCCTCTCCTCTCCTCTCACATCAGCACCTCACAGTTCTGACTATGCTGACGGTACTCCTGTTGCAAAGCCTGCAGACACATCTATAACAGTTTACATTTTGTTCTTACCACCCTTGCCCTTGACTGGAGGGTGGCTTGGTATAACTCAGTTCTCTAAGTTCATAGTAGAAGTCATCTTACCTGCCAGGGTCAGTTATCCTGTTTTCTGTCTAATGACAGAGGTATGTTGTTGGCTACACTTCAGAGGCCCCTGTCCTGCACTGCCCAGATGGCTCTGTTCTCTCTATTCTCTGGCTTTACAGGTTAGCTGATTTTTATGTTGTAATGAAAGGAAGTGGGCTGGATTATATCTGGAGCCTTGAGCCACTCCAATAGCTCTTGTATTCATATCTCTTATGAGGTGATTTGTGTTGCATCTTATAAGTGGTGTGAAGCCTCCCTGTCTGCCTGCCTTCCTATCTGTGCATCCAGCCCCCTTAGCTTGATTGAGGAGTCCATTCAGTAGATAGCATTAGCTTAAGAAATAGTTCAGGAAGGAGGAGATATGGTGGGCATTGGGGGGCATAAGGGGCCAGGGACAGAGTACATTCTGGACAGTGGGAGTGGTACTCATGTCCCTTGTCCTCTGTGGAGCCAGGGCTGTGTGTTAAAGACCTTAGTTCTTGATCCTAGGATTTGCACTATTCTCATACACAGATTGAAATCAAAGTCCAAAGGACTACAATAAACCAGAAGCCAGCAGATGAATGGTTTTGGGACTACCATACTTGGGATAGGGTACAACATGGATTCTCTAGAATTTTGCCCTCCCCTCTTTTGAGATATAGGAATGCTAGATGTAGTTAACCGTGCATTTGATGCAACATATTGTGTGTCATTAGCCTTGCATTTGATGTAACATGCACTGTATCATTAATCATGTATTTGATGTGATGTGGCTGTCTGTAGTTAAGCATACATTTGAGGTAACATGACTGTGCATGGTTAGTCATGTGTTTGATGTGACATGGTTGTATGTAGTTAGCCATGCATTTGATGTTCCATAGCATTTAGAGGTTTGCAAAGAGGGTGGCAGGAAGAAACCTGGTTTGCCCATGCATCCTTCCCTGGGAGGAGGCTGCTGCTGCAAAGACTGCATTTCTCACATTTCAACTTTTTCCTTTTTAGGTGGTCTTCTGTTTTGCAAATTTTAAAACCCAGTTCTTGAGAAAGGGATTATAGCAATAGATTATAAGATCAGAGGCTTCCAGTCATTTCCAGAGATGCCCCCAGTGATGGAGTGTGCACACTGGTGGGGCTCTGCAGACGCCACCTGAAGGGGGCCCCTGAGAGAAGATTGGCCTTAGGGCAGGCAACTGGATACTGTGGCCAGCCGCAGCAGAGCCAGGCATTGTGGCAGGACCTCCCCAGCCTGGGCCTGGGCCTCATTTACCAGCCTGGAGCTGCTTGGAAGCCTTGAGTGTGCTGCTCCCAGAGGAGGAGTGGCTTTGCTTAAACTTTCAGCCTCAGGCCCAGCAGCTCTGGCCAAGTGGTTTCTTAAAAAGAATTCTTCCTCCCCTGATTAATTTCTGGCATGCAGTGCTTGGGAGCTCTTGCGTCAGTAAATCGTCATGAGCCCTCAGTTGTCTGGATCAGACATAAACACCAGGCCCAGTCCCACCACTCCTGACACCCTGCCAGGCCTGCCTGCCCTCAAAGCCTCAGGATGGGCAGCTTCAGTCAGAGACAGCAGGGACTGTTGCTGCATTTACTGAGTCCTAGCTCAGCACCACATGCTGTGTTCCTGGGCCAGGAAGCCGAGCTCAGTTGTAGCTTATTTTGGAATTGTGTGCTGTTTCTCCCCTGACATCCCAGACACATCCCCTGGGTATTTTACTCTTTGGGAACAGTTACTGCCTTCCAGTGGTTCTGTTTGAGTTTGGGAAGGTCCCTGGGTGAGATTCACTCAGTGGTTTTAGCATCAGGGGAGCCTAGAGAGTGATTATGTTCCCTGCTGTATGGACAGAACTTATTACTTAAGTCTGAGAAATTCAGTGGATTCACAGTAGGGCCCTTGCACCAGCAGGTGAGACTCTCTTCTTGTCTCATCTCTCCCCTCTGCCTTGACACCCTTTTGGTCTTGGCCTGTATATCAGAAGAGGTCAGAACAAGTTAACATCTCTCTTTCATCCTTGAGTGCATACTTAGTCAAAGCATGATCAAATAGGCTGTGACAGCTTAACTTCTTCAGATTCCTGGAAAACAACTGGCCTGCTGTCAGTGGGAGACTCAAACATTAGAATTTCTAGATATCTTTAGGGAGCACGTGTGGCTGTAGCCTCTGTAATCCAGTGCCTGCTCTGGGCATACTTACTGTATGGCAGTGCCAGGCCATCAGAGGCACCAGAAGCATTGTTACAGTGCAGGGCTAAAGCCTTGATGCTCAGGTGGCCTGTACAGAGCATAATCTTAGGGCCTTATTTTTTCTACTCACTTCCCTCTGTCTCTACTTCCCTGCCACACTTTAAGGAAGATTTATGAATGAAATCTAGTGTTAGGAGTACTAACATACATGATGCCAAAATCCCACCCAAAACCAAAAAACAAAAGCAAAGTGACCCGAATCCCACCCAAAACCGAAAAACAAAAGCAAAGTGACCTGTTTCAGCCACAAGTGTCCCTTGGTGGACTCTAGGGATCTGTCACAGTGAAGTTGGAGCTCAGTGTTTCCCACACTACCTAAGTAAGCTGTATGCGGGTGAGCATGGCCACTTCTCCCCCTAGCCCCTGCGTAAGGGGGAATGTTTGCAAGGCTCAAACTCACTTGTTAATATTACTTGCTGCCTAAGTCTTATGCCTCTGTGGGAATATACTACTTCAGCTGCAGATTGTATTGAGACTCCATGGCTGGGCCAAGTATTCAGATGCAGTTGAGAGGACAGAGGCAAGCCCTGGGTCCCTGTGGCTTCCGGGGTGGGGGTGAGGCTTTGCAGTCTTTGATTTTGAAACATATGTTCAGTAAAGGCAGTTGACCTCAGTCAACATAGGCTAAGCTTTTCCTGGAAACATGTATGTAGGTACCATTGCTGGTGATGTGGTCTCACTAGTTTCCTCTTTCTGCTTGATCTTACAGGGCCTGGAAGGGCTTGGGTTCCTTCCTTCTGTTAGGAATGGGAGCAGAATGTCCTTGGTGGACTGGGAATTCATGGGAACCCCTCTGCCTCTGTTTGCTGTCTGGGGTCTTACAATAGCATGGAAGTGTGCCTCTTGAGCCACAGAACCAGTAGCTATTTGCTTGTTGGGATGCCTTCAATAAAGGCCCTGAACTCCCCACTTAACTTTACTGTTCAACCCAGGGCACCTATCTGTGGTGGACTTCTCATTCCCTGGGGTCTTGAAAACTTTCATATATCAACTAACAATCTTGGCCTGGGTGTGGCAGTTTATGCCTGTAATTGCTGCATTCGGAGGCAAAGGCAGGAGTTTGGGCCTAGGCCAGGTATGCTGTGAAGTACTTATTCTTTTCTTTTCACTAGGTGTTAATTCTGATCTTTTCCAACTTGCATGTGCGTTTCTTGATTCATTTTTGTCTCTGTTATTTATTGTCGCAAAATGCAGGCAGGTAAACATTCCCACTGAGCATCTTTGAGTACATTTTAGTGATAACACAAGTACTTGTGCGTGGTTATGCACCAGTTTTCAGACAATGACCTTTCCAAGTAGAAACTCTCTTTTAGTATCAGCCCCAGTGGCCACCATGCTACTTTCTGTTGGTATCAACTCCTAGGTACCTCAGGTAAGTGGGATTATGTAGTGTGTTCTCAACCAGGTTTATCTCATGCAGTAGTGTTTCAGGAACCATCTGTGTTCAGCACCTGACAGAATGTCATTCCTTTCCCAAGCTGAATAATGTTCCCTTCTCTGTGAGTCATACCTTGTTTATCCATTCTGCTTGGTCGGTCTCCAGGTTTTAGCTGCTTGAACACTGGTAGATTTGCACTTGTTTGAGTCCCCTTTGGGGTAAACCTGGAATATCATGCTATGTGTAATTGTTGAGAAACCAGTTTTCACAGTGCTGTATGGTGTGTGTGTGTGTGTGTGTGTGTGTGTGTGTGTGTGTGTGTGTCTGTCTGTCTGTCTGTCTGTCTGTCTGTCTGTGTCTGTGCCAATGCCCAGTGGGTCTACTTTTTTGGACATCTCCTAACTTTGGTATGTTGTCTTTGTTAAAGATGCCATTTCATTGTGGTCTTCATTTGCATTTGTTAATAAGTAGAGCTACTGAGCACCTTCCCATATGCTTACTGACTATTTATGTATCTTTGTGTGTGTGTGTGTGTGTGTGTGTGTAGATATATATGTAGGGCTTCTCTATTTTCTTATTGTGGAATTGCAGACGTTCTTGGTGTGTTTAGTCTTTTGCCCATGCTTCTCCCACTCATTGTTACCCTTGCCTTCTCTGTTTTCTGCTTTTGAGGAGGTTCGGTTCTTGTTTCCTTTTTTGATCGACTTTGGGATCTTAACTGAGAAATTGCTGCCAGGTCCAAGGTATGAAGATCTGTTTTCTGTTAAGAGTTTTATGGCTTTGGTTTCTGTGTTTTGACCTTTAAATTTAGGTTAATTTTGCCTACTGTATGAGGTGGAGATCTACCTTCATTGCTCTGTTTTGGGTGATGTTGCTTGCTTCTAAGTGGTTATGTGATCGGGAAGTGCCTGGTCTCAGAGAAAGTTTTTTTTTAAGCAGTACCAGTTACAGTATTGTTCCTTACCAGATCAGCATAAGCTATTACTCTCTGTAAGCCAGGATGTTGTGGCCATACTTACAACCTTTTTTTCTTCTTTTTTTTTTTTTCTGACCCCATCCCCGCTGCTGCTGTGGACCTTTATCAAATGTTGCTATCCATATTTTCTTCTGTTGTGTCTCCCACTCTGAAGAATAGAGTATTTGAGAATGGCTGACAAGGTTTCTGTAGAGTCAGGGCAGGTGTTACACAGTGTAGGTCTGCAGTTGGACAGACTCAAGAACCCCATAAGTGTTGCTCTCTCAGCTTGGTGCAGACTCCCCAGTGGGGTCTGCTCTTGGACCCTGAGTGCACTGGCTCTAGTATGTGGGCTGCTGGTAGGAAGATAGCAGTACACACAGGCACCTAGGTTCCTGCTGAGCAGACTAGTAGCAGTATGTAGTCTTTGCAGGAAGCTGTTACTTGTTTTATCTAAATAAGCTTAAATACTGCTGTTCTTATCTTTAACCAAAAATGTTTGACAAACCATACTGCCACTTTTCTTTTGTGTTTCATTTTCTTTACAAACCTTCCTGCTTGGAATGATGTACCTTGTGAATCTGCTTTTCTACTTGAACTTCATATGTTGGTTCTTTGAACAGAGTAGACTTTCTCACTGATGCTCCAAGTTTTTGTGTTTCCTTCACCTAACTGTGCTTAGATTGTGCCTCTGCACACTTAGAGTTTCAAGTTCAGGATCATTTGAGCATTTTCACGAAAAACTTCTCAGATGCTCAGGATTTCTGTTGCTGTGCAACATACTTCACTTGTAAGCCAATGCTGCTTGCTTGCTATGTCCTTCTTAAGTTTTCAAAGTCCTGTCAGCCACATCCATGCTTCCCGAGTGTCTGTTTGTGGCCCGAATTTCAAGTAAAGCTATAAAGAATATATTTTGATTTGAATTTTCACAGTTCACTTAAAATTACAGGTTTTTAAAGGGTCCATGTTCTTGTTTGAATTTGTGACACCCCTTTATGCTCAGATAGTTTGACCCTAGCTCTGTGTGATCACCATCCTGCTCCTCCTCCTGTGACACATGCTGAGTAGATCCAGAGGGTACTGCTTTTAGGTGATTTCTGATTCCAGCTGCTAGATCTTCTCCAGAAATATGGGCTGAGGTGGAGTGACCTAGAATTGATATGCTCTCCTAGTGGTTCCCTGTGGAATGGACTGGCTTCTCAGGTACAGTGCCTGTGCTCTTGGCCTGGGCAGCCATGCTTGTGTTATACTCACTCTACCACAGAACTATTCTCAAGACCTGCCAGCATCACCTTTTGATTTTTCATGAAAGCCTTTTTGTTCGTTTGTTTTTTTTAACAAATAGGAAAATGGTTCTCCCCCAAATTTTGATAGTTTCCATGTCATATCAACTTAAAACCTGGTAATGCTTAAAGATATGCAATGGAAGAAAACTGCTCACTTTGCTGTGACACAGTTCTGAGAAAATGGCAGATTACACTTGGTGTGGATCCCTGGAATCTTGCCTGCCCTCATCTCCTCCTGTTCCTGTCTGTGCCCCTACTCATGCTTATCTCTGTAACAGAGAAGATGGAACAGTGATCATTTGTAGTTGTTGATATTTCAGTGCTTAAAAGGCCTGTCTAGATGGAAGTTTAACTTATTCATAGCATATAGTACCTCAGTGAACATTCTTATACACATATCATTTTGCTTGTGGCTAATTGTTCTAATTACTGTTTTTGGATACAAATTAGGAAAAATAGGATAGCTGAGACAAGAGATGAGCATTGTAATAATATTGCTCCCTAAGATGCCCCTGACATGTATTCCCCCTGGCTGTGTGCAGTGTTTGCATTTTCCTCATTGCTTCTTTATTGAGTTACACAGCAGGCAGGCTCACAAGAATACCCAGGTGCTCCAAGCAGATGTGGAGAGCTCATCAGTTTTCTGGAGTTTGAGTCTTAAGGTGCTGGTGTTAGAGTCTCAGAGCATCAGAATCTGGTCTTGTTCCCATTCCATACTACCACCTTTCCAAACATAAATCTTTCACTGAGCATTTCCACACCTTAGAGTACTCCAAGAACTGGGGGCAGTGATCAGTCTGGTGTTACTTATATGCTAAGAGGAGGTCAGAGATCAGATGAATGAATAATGGTAATGTGAGTGGCATGCCTGACTTGCCAGGTACCTTCCTACAAGTGCACAAATTGGACTTCTGTGACAGTTTAGGGACAAGTACTATGAATCCTGAGTTTGCCCATTTTGTAGATGAGAAAGCTGAGGTATCAAGAAAGGGGTTATGTGAGCAGTTTGAGACAGTTAGGTACCAGGCTGCAGGCTTCCATCTGTGTGAAGATTTTGTGGATGAGAAGGTCAAGAGCTGCAATACTTTCTTCTGCTTGGAAGCCTCAAGAGCTTTGGCTAAGGGCCTTCTGATTTAAGTTTTTAGGTCTCTAGGTAACTGTGTGTGAGTTGATTCGGAGGAGGACAGTGGGATTGCACTCAGCATGATGGTTGGCCAGTGACGTTCAAGCAGGGTCTGAAATATGTGGAATAGTTGACTGAGGAGATTGTGAGGAATAATGGTGGGATGTAGAGAAGAGAACTTGGCACAGACAGCATGGTGGCTGATGTGCTCATGTGTCCATTGGGTGGATTGAGCCACCAGACTTCGAGGGTGGGCTTTCCTCTTCAGAAGCAAGACTGAGCTGTGTACATTGTTCCTTTCCTGGGATGATGAGCAGTAGGTGCCTAGGGGATGAAGCCTCAGCAAGGTGGCCTTAACACTTAGCCTAAGGATACTGTCAGACATGAGTTGCAATTATTAGAAATGACTAATTTATATATGCAGTGTACTGAGTTTGATTTGTTGGTTTTTAAGACCGGGTCTGGCTGTACAACCCTTATTGATCTTGAACTTAGGGGTCTGCCTGCCTAACTCAGCCTTCTGAATGCTGGGGTTGCAGGTATATGCCACTACCATGCTATGGCTTATGTTATTTATTATAAATTGTTATGGCTTATATAAATAAATTCTAATTGAGAAAGAATGAATTTGCTGTGCTTTTGTTTTTATGTAATATTTATCAAATTGCCAAAAGGTCAACTTCAAGGATGACAGCAGACTGGCATGAGTGTACAGACTGCTGCTTCCCAGCCCAAGCAGTCAGAGTAAGTGCCCACAGAAGAAAACAGCAACGGAGCAGACTGGAAGGCTGGGAGCACTGTGTAGTGGATTTCATTTGAGAGATAGACCACAGTCAGTGAGCACCCAGAGGACACCATGCCGCTATTCTTAGAGAAGTAGTCTAGGCTTCCAGAGTGTTGCCTGGAAGAGAAGCTGTTGCAGGCTACTGCTGCGCCTGTGGGCATAGGATGGAGACATTGGGTCAGAGGGGTGTGGCACCAGGCTCGGTGGGCTGACCTGTGACAGTGTACAACAGGGGTTTCTAGAGGAAGAAAAAGGAAGGCCCTGATAAGAGATGCTATGGGACAGTTAGTAAAACATTTTCTGTTTGAGAGTTGAAAACTAAACTGCCCAAGCCAGAGATCTGCAAAATCATATGTCAATCCAGAGCCTAGAAACCTAGAACAAAAGTGGGACTTTGCTCCCAGCACTGCTGGAGGAACCATGGTTGTCACGGTTAGGGTACATATCTTTAGACTTACAGCTCTGAGACAGATGCAGCTATGGGCTTTTCTGAAATATCTTTGCTACCTAGACATGGTCAGTGTTCTCCCACATTTTTTTGCTTAGACCTTAATAAACATCATCTCTTAGCAGACATGGTGTTGTCTGGCTTTATGAGGCTTGAATGCCTCCATTTTAGAACCTGTTAAATGTTAAAGAAAACAATGAAGATGATAAGCACGTTTAACTTGTAAACACAATTAAGAACCCCCAGTGTGAGTGGAAAGAATATCATAGCACTTTGTATATATAGCTACTCACTAGGAGAGCTTCATCACAGGAGTATTGTACAAGGAATGCTGTGTAATTTATGTAAAAATGTTTTAGAGAAGTAAGAAGGTCAGGGAAGTTAATGCTCTAACTTGCATAGACTTAAGTTCTTCAAATTGGGGGAGCCTGTAGTTCTTATGAGTGATAGGTTTGGGCCATGTGCAAGCAGGGATGAACCTTTTCTATGGTAAGAGCGTGGAGGTCTTGTGTCCACATGGTACATCCTGAGGCCTTGTGGACATGGTGCTGGGGATCCGGACTCAGGTCCTTGTGCTTTTGATGTAAGCACTTTACTGACTGAGCTATCTACCTCTGTGATGCAGTCTTCTTAGCTTCTTTAGTTAAGCTTTTTTTTTTTTTTTTTAATATTTTTTTTCTCACATACCTGTTTTCAATTTTAGTTACAAAATACTGTTAAAAACTCATAGTCTTATTTGCCCCATGCAAAGAAGCCAAGCATCAGTAGTACCTGTTCCCCTTAGGACCTTGACCCTCTGTTATTTTCCTCCTGCTTTTAATAAGTTTTTTATTTTTTATTTTTTTAGACCATTACATACATATCTTTAAAATGTATGGTTTAGCTACACATTTTTAAACTTGATGTAAGTGGAATTATAGTGTATATGTTGTAGCTTGATGGACTTTTGGGTGAAACTTGTTGAGACTCTGTAGTCATTGTCTCTTGTTGTGTAGAGGCTGTCCAGTATCTGGCACATTCATTGCCCTGTAATGTTGTGTTGCTTGTATGCAGACGTGTGCCAGCATGTGTGCTGTTGTGAGCCTTCTCTGTGTTTCTTGGTACAGGTGTTGCCTGTGTATAGTGGAAGGTAAGCATTGAGGTGCTATGGCTGCTCCAGTGGCTCTACTTCCGACTTCCAACCCCTACCCCTGCCATGCCATTATTGGACTGGCCCTGCCAACCATAGCCATCAGGCTGATGGAAGGGAGCTCTCTTGGCATGTGCTAAACTACAGCCAGGAATCAGCTTCCTCTGTGGTGGTTTGTATCCTCTTGTCTGAAGTGCCAGTGTTTTGTTTGATGTTTGGCTGCAGGTCTGTAGGATGGATGGCTGTATGTCTTTCCCTTCAGTGCTGAGCTAATCCACTGATTGCTTTCTTCAGGAGTATCTCCTGCTCTTTGTCATCTCTCAGGGAATAGTCTTGTTTTAATGTTTCTGTGTTTATTCATATTATTGTTAGCTTTTTCCTCATTCTGGAGTCTTAGTTCTATTTTTTATGTGTCTGTTTTGTCTCTATCCCATTTTCATTGGACCATGGCTTTTTCAGTCTTGTTTTCTTTTCAGGACCATTCCCTGGTTTTTGTCTGAGAAGGGTGTCTAGAGTGTCTTTGACCCTCTCTGTTGAGTGAAGTTTCTCCCTCTGTGGTGTTACTGCCTGATAGCATGGATATTCCTTTGAAGCATATGTGTTTCATTGCTCCCTGATCTTTTGGGCTTATGCATTTTCACTGAGCATTTTATTTTATTTATTTATCTTTTAAAACTTAATTTGAAGAATAATGTATTTTAGGAATTTTGAGAACATTTATTTGGAAAACTTTTTTTTTTTATTTTTACTATTATTATGTGTGTACTACCTAAAACAAGAACGGCCTCCCATTACCCCACATCATGAGTAAACTCAGAGAATTTACTGTGACCCAGTACTGTTCTCTGTAGTGCACATGTGTTCACACTTTGTGATTGTCAGGTAAGAATGGCTTTTTTGTCAGAAGAAAACCTCAGGTCCTACCTAGTAAGGCCTTTTGTCCCAGTCTTTTTTAAGCTGGAATAGTCTTAGTCATCCTTTCTGATGCTTTGTGATAGTGACAGTTTGGAAACAGCTAGATTGCCATTTAAAAAGATATCCCTGCACTTGACTTTGTTCATTTCCTCATGGTTTGCTTCAGGTTGTACCTGTTGGGCTAGCAGACTGCAGAGGTGTGTCCTAGTGCCCAAGTTCCCTGGCTTTCATTTGTCCCATGAGACTGAGGTGCTGGTGCAAGTTGCCTGCATTGAGAAGCTTCTGTTTCCCATGCTGCCCTGAGTACACAACTGGTAGAGAAGAGATGTTGGGGGCTGCAGGCACCCTGTCACTCTCTAGCCTCTGATCTGGGCCTTCTGAATTCTTCTCAGACCCCTGACTGACCCTGCTGTTGGTAAAAAGACACCTCCCATGGTCATGGGGACTCTGATCACTGACATTTGTTCCAGATGACTTTTCACAGTGAAAAGAAGTTTTCCTTTCTTGTTTATATTTATCAGAACTCCCAGATTCTGGCTTGTAAACTGGGTTGTACTCCTTTACTGTTGTGGTCATTTTGGTGCTCAGGCTGCCCCAGATATGACCCATAGGAACTCTTTTTCTGGTTCCACTGGTGGGCCCTCAGAACTTAAGGCCCTACTTGATGCTTACTCAGTAGTGTTCCGGTCTTGGGTTTCTTGTACCTTTCATGAGGCCTCAAAGTATGTTTTTGTTTTTGTTTTTGGTGTGTGTTGTGTATGAGTGAGCATGGGTGTACTCCGTGTGTGTGTGCTTGTGTGTGTACATCAGAGGTTGGCATTTCCTGTCTTCCTCTGTTGCTTTTCATTTTCCTTTTTTCAGACTGTCTCTCCCTTTAGTTTGTACTGACTGACAGTAGAGCCCCAGGGACCCGCTTCTGACTTTCTGGTGCTAGGATCATGGCTTACTCACCACCATGCCCAGCTTTCCATGGGTACTAGGTATCTGAACTCAGGCCGTCACACTTACCTGATGAGCGATTTGCCCACTGAGCCGTCTCCTCAGCCCCTTGCAGAGGATGGCTTTTTAGAAGCATTTACCATTGGCTTTTAGTGGGCTTCTGGCCTCAGCACAGGGCTGGGAAGCAGTTGAAGCGTCTTCTCCTCTCTCTGTGCTCCTGCAGTAAGCCTCTTGTGCTTGCACTCAGACCTCCAGTCCCCTTGGCCTAGCTGCTCCGTGTCAGCATTGGATAGTCCCTCAGACAGCAAAGTGCTCAGCATCCGGAATCCACAGTGCTTACTCACTTGTTCAACTTCCAAATAGACAACAACAACAACAACAACTGCAACTACATGTGTCTCTGTGAAAAAATGTTGCGGTGTACACCACTGGAGCTTCACTTAGGGAGCAGCCCTATCTGACGTCATAGAGATTCTGAGTTGCTGTAGAGAAGTGATTTTTGTAGAAAGATTAATAGATGCATAATTTTGTTATAATTTCCAAAATGTCCTGCATGGGAAGGGGACTGGTTCATAGTCCCGCTAGCTGGGCCTGGCCTGGTAGGTGGTTCCTGCGTGCTGTGCCAGCAGAGTTTTTCTTCTTACTTGCCATCTGGTTAGATCAAGAATGTCTCTTCCTTTCCAAAGGCTGTTTTTCTTTTGAGTTACTGAACTTGGTCCCACACTTTTCTTGAGTTCTTCATGTGAGGGACTGTGGTCGCTAGCTACACATTACCCCACGTGATCTCTCTTTACTTGTTGCTTTCAACACTTTATTGTGTTTCTTTGCCACTCACAGAGTCACACTCACTGTGCCTCTCTTGCACCTGAACTGGGATCTCCAGTAGGAGTCCAGCTTCTGTGCAGCCAGAGGGCCTCCTTCTTGTCCCTTCTGCTGTGTGGTTTGTGTGTGTGTCATACCCTGGCTGTTCAAAGGTTACCTTTGGGTGTGGTAGTGTTTGGGTCTAATTTTATCTTTACCCAGATTACTCTGCACTTGTCCCAGCGCTATTTATTTAGAAGTCCTGTTTGTACCAATGGCTGCAGTGCCACCTTTACCCTCTGCCTGGCTCTCTGTCCTTTGACCTGGCGCTGTGCCAGCCCCATGCTGTCTTGGGTGGAGTTCTGTTCTTTGGGCTTCTCAGATCCCTCAACACTTCCGTTCTTGAAGTATACATTTCTGTCCTGAGTCTTTCTTCTTTCTGGAACACTAGTGATGGTATATATCTCTGCCCTTTCCCCTACCTCTAACTCCCACCATACCTTTTGGAGATTTATTTTAGTTTTAAAATAAAGTATGTGTATATCTTTTTCTGTGTGTTAGTATATGCATATCTGAGTGCAGGGGTCCATGGAGTTCAGAAGAGGCATTGGATTCCCTGGAACTGGACTTATAGGTAGTTGTGAGGCATCTGATGTCAGTGCTAGGAATCAAGTACCAGTTTTCTGCAAGACTAGTGTTGGCATATAAACACATCTCCCTAGCCTGCTTCCTGGGCAAGGCCAGAGTGGCAGTGTTACAGCCACGCCCCCTGCCTGCCTGAAGAACACATGCTCCTTCCTCAACCTTGCAGAGGTGCTCTGATGAGGCATGCCATACCTGGGGGCAAGTCTGCATGGTCACCCTTTAAAGAGCCCCAACCCAGTGGCAGACACTCTCTTTCTCCTTCTCTGCTCCCTATTCCCTCCCTCTCTTTCTCTCTCTCTCTCTCTTCCCCTCCCCTACCTGTTCCTTTAATTAACTTAACATGGCTCCTTGGCAGCGTGCTAGCGTGTCCATGTGTTCTTCCACATGCAAAATACTAACAACTAGTACTTGCTCTTAACTTCTGAGTTGTTTTTCCAGCTTCTCCCCAATCCTTAAATCCTGTGTCCCTGAGTTTTTCTGTAGTATATTCTGAATTACTTCTGTAGGACTACTTCTCACTGCTCAACAGTTCTCTCTTTAGCTCTATCTACCTCATTATTTAACTCATTCATTTAGTTTAAAATTTCAAGAATTATAATTTATTTCTGTTTTATATGGCTCATTTTTAACTGCCTAACAAATACTGATATTGGTAATTGGTATGTTAATAATGATTAGTACATACATTTACTAATTTACTTCTCCTTTACTTCTTAATGTCCCTCCAGGAAACGTAGGCTGTCAGTTGGCAGATGGGTAACCGAGGCTTAGGGAGTTTAGGAGCTCTCCACAGGCTGCGCAGCTCCTAAGTATCAGGACTGTCCAGTGACCCTGCTGCTTATTTCCTGGCCCTGTACCTCCCCGTGACATGTTCCTAATGACTTGTGTTCTTATAACGTTCTGTGGACAATGTATGTGTTGATTGCATATTTCTCCATAGAGATTCTGGCATATCTTTACTCAGTGGCTGAGGCCCTGCTTAGCACACACCTCACTCAGGTCAGGGTGCTTGAGCCAGGGATGTCTGTCAGCTCTCAGCAACTGTTCAGACTCTACCCCAGTCACAGCAAGGTGATCTATGACCCTGAGTCCTCAGGGCACCTTCTTTCTGGATCTGCTCCCTTCTCGTCAGTGACAGGCCTGCCCATGCTCTGCCCTTGTCCATGGATTTGCCTTGCTTTGAACTCTTCTGAGGCATTCTTTGCTGGCCTGCCTAACATAACTTCCCATGCTGCCAGGTACAGGATCCCCTTTCAGGCTTTGGTCACTGCCTTCAGTTGGCTGTCTTGTGGAACACTTGATTTTGCTATAAACTGTAGCAAACATGTGACTGAGCAGAGAGCTGGGATAATTTGAGGTTCAGAGAGGCTAAGGCCATGCTTGCTAATGGTATGGAAAACTGAGTGGTTTCCAGGTGTCATTGCTGTTGGAAGTGCCCAACTGCAGGTCTGCAGGGACAGTGCCTACAACTTGAGCATCAAACCTGGGTTCTGTTTTCCTCTAGTCTTTGCTCCGAGAAGAGCTGTTCTCAAGTTACAAGCACTTCTAGGGTTCCCCTCCTGAGCCTCTCAGTTCTGAGACAGTAAGATTGGTTCCTGGTTACCTCAGGGACATCCTATGTAGTTGTTTTGTTAAGAACTTTTGTTGTTCTTCATGTAGAACACAGTTAAAATATGGAATGAATCCAAGTAGAAGCCAGCTTGGTAAAGAGAGACAGAGACAGGAGAGCTTTCTTTATCTGGTCATCTCTCCTCTCCTGGTTGCCTCAGTCTTTCTGAGATAGTCCTCTGCAAGCTGCACCAGACCACTGTCTCTAGCCTCTGTTCCCCCACCCCAAGCACAATGGTAGTCTGCATATAGACTAAAAGTGGAGTTTGTAAGTGGATATGGAGCTTGTAAATGTGCCAGCTCCTCTAGTTGAGGAAGCCAAGAAGAAGAAGAAAGCAGGCTCTTGCCGGCCCTGAGCCTGGGACCACTGTCCTGGACTCTGTGGGAGTCTCTGGTTTGCAGATTGTGTTCATCAGTGGGTACAGAGTGACCATTCTCCTTTTTCTCTTGGTACTCTGGTGAGTACAGTTTTGGCACAACAAATACCAACTTCACTCCTCAGTCACAGCCTCTATTGCTAATTGAGTGCCCATTTTCATAAAGGCTAGTATGAAAGTTTTCATTAGTTGGACATACAAAGAAGAGTGGCCTGTTTCTCCTGAAGCATAGAGCAGATGACGAACACAAGCAAAGTCCATCAGCGTATATATAGGAAAGTGCCCCTTACGTTCACTATATACCTCATAAACAGAAAACTGGTGTTATCTTTGGAGTACAGGGCAATGGGAAGTTGTTGCTTGTATGTTACTGACTGACTCGTGTTTGGTTAGATGGTCAAGGAAGGAAAGAGCATTTGTGAAAATGTGTCAGCAGAACTCATGAGTGCCATGATGGGGATTCATGGTGGTACCCCTCACCCTGGTAAGCCTGCTCTGGGGATGTGGATTGTACTGTTACCTCATGGCTGTGTGTGGTGAGGACATCAGTGCCTCCTACTGTGGAGATGGCTTCCCTCTTGCTGGCCCTCATGGGCTAGGGTCCTGGCATTGAAACCCTGGCAGTGGTGCTGTCTTTGTCCTGGCATGCTGCTGGCCCTAGGATCCACTACTTGCTCAGGTGACTCTGTTGTCCTGCCTCTTCAGGTGGGCGTGGCATATATGGTCACTTTCAGTTATGCTCATCAGTTACAGACTGCAGTCAAGGGTTGTAATTATCTTCAGTTTCTTTAGCTTTCCTACAACAGTCTAATGCCTAAGTGCAGCTGTGGGATCAGCCCCTGTATTCTTTGAGGGCTAAACTGAAGGCCTGGGAGTCCAGTTTGGGATATAAGGAAGAAGAAATGACAGGCGAGACAGGCTGTTCTCTGTCATTTGTGGGACTGACCTTCCCACTCCATTGAAAGACTTTATTTCCTGCATTAGACTCTGGGTGGCTCAGGTGTCAGCTGAACACGCAGAAGGCATTTCTCAGCATATATGTGTTGGAAGGCAAGTACTACCTTGATTGATGGTGTAGCCTATGTCAGTTAGTTCATAGTTTGTTGTTTCAATGTCTTCTGGCCATGGTATGGGTGTGGCTAGTTTGAAATGCAGAGAGTAGTAGTTCAGGGATCATGGGCTGTGAATAGACTATGTATGTTCTAGAAATTAAATTAGGTCCCTTTCTGCCTTGCCTACTCTAGTAGTTCCCTGTTCTTAGTGCTGTAGGAACTCGGCATATGGTGAGAGCATAGCTGTCTACAAGGACCCCAGTTGAGAAACAAGATTGTAATTAAGGTCCTTCTAGGCTTCTGAGCCTGCCTGCCTGCCTTCAGAATGTTCTCATGTGCATGTGTATCTGTGTTTCAGGCCTACTGGGCTGGCAGTGTGGTACTGGGCCTCTGTTTAATCTTTGTAATCACCATTTTCACACATAAGAGTGGAGCAGCTCACACCAGGCATCTGCCAGTAGAAACTGTATTCTTATGCTGCTTCAGTTCACCCCGTCTACAGGGTTTCAAGCAGGTGTTGTCCCTCAGCAGCAAGACCTCCCCTGAGTCATGCCTCCTGTCCACCCACAGACACTGCACTCTCTTCTTTGTAGTCTGTGAACCAGCTTCTCTTCAGCAAGTTGGCTGAACTCTAGACACACCTTGAGTTTAAACACTGTTCTCTGTGGAGCCCTGCATCAGGCCTGCTATCCCAAATACATGGTGGGTATCACTTCTACCTGGCTGGGTTGACCAGGCACAGATTGCTGGCCTGGCTCAGTCTGTGCTAGGATGTTTTATGATGACTGGGTAGATAGTGCACTTGGTGCTTGAAGTTTGAGCCCCAGCATCATGTAAAGAGCTGTTGTGGTAGTCCCATATTTGTAATCTTAACTCTGGGGAGGTGGAGACAAGCAGATCCCTGGGACCTACTAGCTAGCCAGCCTTCCTGAATTGGCCAATGAGAAACCCTACTTCAAATGAGCAAGGTGAGTAACTCTTGAGGAATGATACCCAAAGTAGACTGTTGGTCTTGACATGTTCACTTATGACATGTGCACCACAGTTTCTTCTGTCCCCTCCTCTGATCATAGCTATTCACCTTGAGTTAATATAGTGGCTCTTGACTACTCACGTCCTCTGAATGACCCTAGAAAAACTTGTGATCTCATGCCTGTTGCTGGGCCTGAAAACTACTTCAGCTACCTTTCCTCTGTGCTCCATGAAGGATTAGAGAGCAGCTTTGAGGAATCCTTCCTGCATAAAGTGTGTACTTGGAGTGTTCTATCAATGAACTCAAAGCCTCTGCAGATAAGCTGAGAGTGCTGGGTCTGTTGCTACAGGACAGACAAGGTGCGAAGACCTTCAGGTGCTTGCTAGCAAGGCTGTGTCCTTCGGTGGAGACCCACTGAAGTAGAATTTTCTCTTTTGGTCCCACACAGGTGGAGTGGGCAGGTGTTTGAGGAATTTTCTGTCTCTGATTCCATTGTGACCCTGTGTGTTAACACCTTCCTGTATGCCTTACAGGTAGAAGTTATTTTCCAGGTACAGGAAACTAAATGGAGGCCAGAGGTCATTTCACATGAAGGTGAGAGGAGAGGAAGGAAGGGGCATTGGTTCATTTAAGGGCTGTCTTGAGGAGGAGGCTTGCTTTGCTTGAGAGTGCTTCTCTGGGCTTTGAGCAACACACTGTCCAGTTTGGTTGAGAATGCTTGTGGCCTAAGATAAATAGTGTCTAGGGCATCCTCTCTGAGTCTGGAGCTGAAACTTCTGTGGCACTCCTCATATCATCTGCTTGTTATGTAATGTGACAACATGGGTATGAAATAGAAACCAGATGTCACGGCTGAGCAGTGGGATTCTAACCAGCGAGCCTGGCAGAACAGTACTGGAGTTTTCTTTTCCCAGTGTTAACAGCCCTTGGACAAACAGCTTTGGAGGGGCTTCTGGGATTGAACAGAGGTTTTAACTGATGGTAAAGTACCTTTGAACTGCTGAGAAACTTGAAAGGGATTTTCTGAGTTTTGTTATTTAACTGTTCAGTGGTATTCCCAGTGACCAGTGCCTTGGAATGAACTTTCAGCATTTAAACTCCTTCTGGGGATCACTGTGCACAGTGCTACCTCAAACCAGCCCCTAAGCAGACTTCTGAAGGAGTTGTGTTTAGGAATGAAGTGGGCATGCTGTTTGTTGGTGGGCTACCTTAAGTATGTCAGGGATTGGAGAACTTTCATGCTGGGTGTCTTTGTTGTGCACATACAGCCCTGTAAAGGGTGAGTGCTGTGGGTCCCCCTGGGGAGATGGGTCTATCCAGGTTCCACTGACCTTGCTCTGTAGGCCTGGAGTTCAGCACCCATCTTCGCTCTTTTGAAATGTAAAGTGTTCACTCACCTTGGCTGAAGAGTAGCTCTTCTCTTGCCCTGAAGATGGCTGGCCCTGGGCAAGGCTGTATTTTTACTGACTAAACACTTGCTGTTTCCTGAGGCCATTGAATTTCTTTTAGGAAAATTTGTCACCAGAGGCTATATACTAGTCAGCCTGGTGTGCTGTGTCACAGTTGCTAGCTCAGGAAGATAGAAAGGGACCCTGGCTCTAATGGTTGCAGCCATCTTCCTAGGGATGCCAGACCTTGCTATATGTACTCATGCTATTTCCTCTACGCTCCTCAGACACCTATCAGATCAATGAACCCTGTTTCACAGATGGAGACAGAAATGGCTTGCTTATATCTTAACATTTGGCTTTCAGCCAAGGCAAAGCCATAGGGTGGGCAGAGTTAGCCTTCTCCCAGCTTTTTGCTTTGTGGTCATTCTATTCAGGGTAGATGAGAGGTCATGGGGTGTTGGCTGGTGAGCCTCAGAAGAAGAGACAGGCCTCTGACACTTGACAGGGTGTGATGCATATCTGGATACATTGTGGAGTCCAGTGCAACCGTTCTTAATCACACTGGCTGCTTCGAGCCGATACTACTTAAGGGAAGAAAATACAAAACCTTTGAATGTTACTGTCCTACTTTGATTCTATGAACCTGGACAAGGTATGTCCGTCCCAACATATTGCAGACTGAGTGTGATGTGATGTCTGAAGGGCTCTAGCAGATCCGGGTGAGCATGACAAACATAGGCCCGAGCATGAGAGCATAGCTCTGGCAGGCCTGTACTCTTCTCCTCCATTCCTTCTCCCTTGCTAAAACCCGCTAGATTATATTCTTAAAGCTAGCCTCTGAGGTCCATTCCCTTATTTGGCCACTTCCTCCTCCTGAGACTGACTACCAAGGTCCAGCTATCTAAGTATTCAAGTCCTGCAATCAGAAGCCTCCCTTTGACTTCCTTGGTTAACATTCCTGATTAAAACTAATCAACTTATCTAATGTGGGATTTCCCCTTTTCCTTTATAAACTTCCATTTGCCCATAGGCCATGCCTATCTCCTCTCTATGCAGAAGCAGTCCTTTGTCCCTCTAGGACAAATATCTCTTCCCTCCCTCTTCTCCCCTGTCCTCTGTTTCATATCTTTGTCTCTTATTATACCCTGTCTTTTATCCATCTGGGACAAATGCATTTCCTTTGTACTGAGAACTTGCTCTTGGGGGTCTTGTGCTTTCAGTGTCCTGGGCAGAGAATCATCTGAAGAAGTAGGGTCTCTTTGAGACCCTCTTCCTGTTGCTATCAGCTGCCCTCTAACTCTTAGAGAGTCAGTTGAGATCATGTGACTTGTTAGAAGTCTGGTCAGGTGACTAGACTGGCCACCCTGTACTATTTGGTCTCTGCTTTGTTCTTGTTTCTAATGTAGCCTATGGCTCCAGGGGCAGCCACACCGTTCCTACTTGTCAGAGGATGCCCACTGTTACTGGCACACAGATCTTAGTACTGTGTCAGCTTGAGGAGTCTATATTGGCTGGGCCTCTGTGCTGATTAGCGGCATTGAGCTAGTTATATATCAGAATTTCTGGATCCTTCTTTATCATAACCTCAAGATAAAACATATAGAGTCAGACTGGGTTGGTAGGATCTGAGAAGACCATCTTGACTGCTGTGGCTTCTCCTTGATTTCCTGAATATTTAAGGTTGGAGTGTGAAGCTCCTTACCCTGGTCAGTAGTCTGTGCCTACTCTTTCCCTGCTGCCATACAGGGGAAGGTATAGATACATGTCCCCTTCTAGAAGGTTGTTCTTTTGGTGGATTAACATGGCTTGGTGCAGAGGTGGGTAGGAGTAAGATGGGATAGTAAGGATGAGCTTTACTCTTGTCGTCTTAGTTCCTCTATTACCAGTAAGCCCAGTGGGCTTGAAGCCAGGCCTCTGAGCCAGAGCGCTTGTCAGGACCCATTGGCTACATGGCCTGGTGAAGAGCATCTTTTCTAGCTTTTGGTCTATGTCACAGTCATGAAGAGTGGAGTTGGTTGGGCTGATTTTGGGAACAGGTTGGCTTGGCCTGCGATGAAGTATCTGTTATATGGACTGGCATCTCAACAAGTGATACCTGGCCACATGTTTTGAGGACTTTATACCCTGTCAGGAAGGAATGCTCCCAGTTGTAGTCCTTGACCTGCTGGGCCTGGCTTAGGCTCATGTGCTACCTGCAGGGCTTTTGAAGCTCCAGAACCACTGAAAAGTTGGACTTCTCTGTCTTCCTAATTTAACACAACTCAGATGGCTCAGAGGTCTTGAGTTCAATTCCCAGCATCCACATGGTGGCTCACAACCATCCATCTTGAGATCTGGTGCCCTCTTTTGGCACACAGGCATAGTGGAGGCAGAATATTGTATACATAATAAATAAATCTTAAAGAAAAGAAAGTAATGCCAATCACATCTGTTCAAGAAAGTGATTCCCCTGAGAAGAGCTGCACTGCCCCCCCCACCCCACCCCACATCAGTGTGTAGTAGAAAGACTGCCTGTGGAACTAGCCAATCATCAGATACTGGTTTACAAAACAGTTCTGAGGTGCTAAACTAAAACTATCTGGGACACTGAGGTGATTTCTACAGTGGAGCATCAGTGTACAAGATTGCAGAAAAGACTCTGTTTCCCTTTACATTTATGGCCAGTGAGGGCAAGGTAAACCTTGTTCTCACTCATGTTGGGATGAGAGTAGGGAAAGGTACAGGTGTAGGGGTGTGTGTGTGTGTGTGTGTGTGTGTGTGTGTGTGTGTGTGTGTATGTGTGTAGTGTAGTGTATGTAATATTTGTTGCGTGATACTTCACGTACAAAATTTATTGCCTACTGCTCACAGCTGGCTAGAAGTAAGTTTGTGTTTGAATTGAAACTAAATTGCACATCCACAGTTTAAATATGATGAAGAACCAAACTCATCTCTTACTCTTTCCCTAAATCTAGAAACTTCTAGCACTTGTTCTAACGTTCTTTTGATGATAGTTCAGAATATTTGTTGAGAAAGGGTTTCTCTGTGTAGCTTTGGCTGTTCTGAAACTTGCTCTGTAGATCAGGTTGGCCTCAAACTCATAGAGATCCACCAGCCTCTGATTGGAAAGTGCTGGGTTTAAAGACATACACCACCACCACCCTGCCTCAGAATATTTTATAATGTACAAAAATTTAAGAAAAGAAAATTGGAGAGTCCTTCTCTCTCTCTTTCTATGCCTGACAGGTGGCATTCATAAATAAGGAGGTGAAAATTGGAACCATTTTGCTAACAGCATGTACTTCGTACATCCAGAGGATACAGATTCTCCAGTAAAAGGAGATCCCAAGTTACTTAGTACCATACCAGGCCTAGTAAAGCTATCAGTACCAAAAGAGTGGGGAGAGCTCTATCTGTTCTCTTGTCCTGAATGTGAAGAAATGAGCTCTGCCAAGCAAGCTTCTAAGTTGCTGTTGCTATATCTGCCACCCTGGCTCACAGATCTTCAGACTACCAATGGGAGTAGGTAAGGCCCACCCGCTTTATCTAGGGTATAGCAAGTCTTTCCCTATTCTGCCAGCCAGTTCCCAAATCATGACATGGAGACTAACTGTTAATTATGAGTGCTTGGCCAATAGCTTAGGCTTGTTTCTTGCTAGTTTTTATAATTTAAATGAACCCATTTCTGTTAATTTATATGCTGTCATGGGGCTCATGGCTTGTTACCTCATCTCCTAGGTGTCATGCTTCCTCCATGTCTCCTCACGACTCCACCTGTCTTCCTACCATCCTTTTTGCCTGGAAATTCTGCCTAGCTTTTTTGTTTGTTTGTTTTTAAGCCTATGCACATTGTTAAACTTACTGTAACCTATTAGAGGATTTTTGGGTTTTGTGTGTATGTGTGTACGTACCTGCTTTACTGTGTTATCTGTAACCTTTTCATTTGCATGAGCAAAATCTGCTGCTCAGCTTAGCTTCAGCCATGCAAGTGATGCAAGCCAGCAGATAGTGGTCAGAAAATGTCTCTGTAACTATAGCCCGCATGATAGCTTTTGGGACTAAGATGCCATATTGGGCTCCATATATATATATATATATATATATATATATATATATATATATATATCACCTTTTTTTAAAGCTTTCTCAGGTCTTATGTGAAAATAGATGCCTCCATGTTGGATGCCATTTGTAGTGAGTCTTTCTCTGTCTACCAGCCAGCTTCCAAAGTATGACACAGACAATTATTATTATGAAAGCTTGGCCTTAGCTTAGGCGTTTTCTAACTAGCTCTTTTAACTTAAATTAACCCATTTCTATTTACATGCAGCTATGTGGCTCATGGCTTGTTACCTCATGACTCCTACATGTCATACTTCCTTTGTGTCTCCTTTTGACTCTGCCTAGCTATTGGCTGGTGAGCTTTTTATTAAACCAATCAGAGTGACACATCTTCACAGTATACACAAAGATAATTTCATAACACTGGGGCTTGTAATTGGACTGTGGAGGGGACTTATATTCTTGACTACACTCTGGGCATCACCAAGGCAGCCCTGGGCTCCAAAGTATTTCACACGTTCATATGTATATGGTTTTCTTAAATTTAGAATATCACCATATAGATTCCCATTTGTCTTGAACAACATGTTTCTGTATTTTGTGCTTGCTAGTCTCTTATCATGTAAACTATTTTTCCACAGCATCTTCTTTAGTGACACCAGGGTAATAGCTTGAATGGAGATTTTTAACCCCAGGACTCTGGCAAAGTGGCCTTGCCATCTGTATAGTTTGCTGGAAAACAGCATGTCTTTTGAAGAATAACAAGGCCTAAACAGTGTGTTTTGCCTACTGAGTTTGCCGGATGGTCTTGGATATGCTGAATTCTAACCGCTTACCCTCATAGGTGCTCAGGGCTAAGCAAGGACCACATGTTCATCTTCTGCTTCAGATTAATAATGAAAGTGTCATGCCACCACCTGGTATCATTTCATACTTGTGATGTGCTCTGTATAGTCAGGGCTTATCTCATGTAATCCTTGAAGCAGGAAATGAAAGTATCAGCAACAGGTCCTGTCCCATTGCAATGGCTTAGCTGAAGGCTTGTTTTGTTCGAGTTTTTCCATCTTTGATTTATACATAAGGCTAAACAACCAGTTGGGAGTTCACTGTAGGTGGGAGGCTGGAAATGCAGACACAGTTCAATTCTAGAGCATCCACTGGCCTCTCAGGTGTGGTTTTAGAGACAAAGGCTCAATATAGAGACTTGGAAGTTAGTCTTGGGGCAGGCTTGGGGAGAGATAAGTGGACAAGATGATGGCTTCATTGCCAGTTTTTCCAAGAGACACTGTTACTTTGCTTACATGAAACAGACTAAGGCTGAGGGAAGACAGAGAAGAACAGTGTCTGGGCTTAGGACTGGGGCATCACTGCACAGTGTTACCACATTACTTGATTCCTTCTGCTTTGTAACTGGAAGGAGGGGGAATGCTGCTGAGAAGTCTGGAGTACTGGGAACACTATCTTGTAATTTTCCTCTTGCTTTGGCTTAAGCCATGGGTGAGGAAGGCTGGGAGTCTCCAGTCCTGCCTGCTGCTCTTTTCTAGCTTGGCATACCTTAGGGTTGGCCTAGGAAGATTAATTAGTCACGTTGATTTGAGAAGCCAGATGCAGTTGCTGCTAATTTTGCTTTGCCCTTGAATCTGAAGTGAACTTGTTTAATTATCCCTGGAAACCTTTGCTGCTTCTTCTGCCTGACACTGATTTAGATTTTGACCACTGTATGTCCATCATACACTGTCTTTGGGCAAACGGTTGTCCAGGCAGAATGGATTTCTTGGTCCAGTTTGCAAGAGGTGTGAAGGGAGGCTGGAGTTGGGAGTGTTTTCTACTTGATTTGGCATCAGCAGTAGTTATTATTGGTTACGACATCATCACTTTTGACTCCTCGGTGAAATACTTGGAGGCCTAGGAAAGGTTGGTAGCCTCAAGCTTAGATATGGCCTTCCTGATGTCAGAAGTCTTGTAGGGCATCTGATTGATGTTCAGTAACCACCCTCAGGAACATGGCACCTGTTGAAGATACTTTTTGTTTTGCTTTACGAAGAAACAAGTCGGCATTTGGGAGGTTGAAGAAGAAGGATCATCATGAGTTTAGGGCCCTCTTAGATAAACAACAAAGTAGCATCAGGAATAGGACAGCTTTGTGAACACCTGACTTAACTTGGCCTGTGTTCTTGACACAGGCTCATAACTCCCCGTGGCAGGTAGATGATAGTTTGGTTTAGTTGTCCCGTCTCTATTCCAGCTCCCACTTGAAGGAGGAACAGACTCTGTGATAAGAATATTATCATCCTCTGATGGTGGTGGCTGCCCTGTGAAACATTTGCCATATCAAGGCTTGGGCTGAAAGAGATGCCCCTTTTCCAGAAGGCCTGCAGCAGGTACATGGAACAGGGAGGATGTCCTTCATGGAGGAACTGCTACCCATCTCTCAAAGCACTATAGGAAGGCCTTAGTTCCCATCAACAACCTGGAAGACAGGCCTTGAGGACCTAGTATAAGGGTGTATCTTTTCAATTGGGGGAGGGGCGGGTCAAAGAGGACACCGAGCTTTCCTTCCTAAGGAGAGGTTGTATGGATCCCTTTTAGGGTTCCTGCTTCTTGGAGCAGCGTGGGACATGGTGAGAAAATTGTACTTCTAAGCTAGTGAGATGGCTCTTGGTAGTAATGATACCTGCCACCAAACCTAGCATGTCTGAGTTCAGTCTGTTGGCCCCACATAGTGGAAGGAGAGAACCAATTCCACAAAGTTGTCTACTGTTCTCTCCTGTGTGCTGTGGCACATAGTGAGACATTCCTGTAGGCATGCATGTGCATATGTACATACATATGCAGTTGAAAACAAGGGTGCCATTGGCTACCTCCTGTGGGTTTACAATAGGTCTTATAGAGAGGAAGAGAAGAGCCAGTTGGAGAATGTGTGAAGGGCTGCTAGGGAAATTGGATCCCCTGTTCTTGTGCTCTTGGGAAAATGGGAAATGAAGGTACACTGTTCTTGTGTGGCTATTCCCTCTCCTGTTTCATGATCCACAGGAAGACCCAGCCTCACTCCGTTAGGACCGCAGAACCAAGGACAGTTGGGAATACTTTCCTGCTCAGTTGAAGGAAGAACAGGCCCTGGGATACAAAGATAACTTTATGAAAGCAGAAGCCTCTGGCCGTTCAGCCTGAGACTGTCTGGAATATGGATGTGATTGTAGCTGTACTGTCCATTAGGAAGCCTGTAGATGGAGGCTGTTGAGCTTTTCAAGAGAGGCTAATGTGACTGTAGAACTGAGTTCAGTTCATTTAGCCATCTGTGGCTAGTGGCTGCCCACAGAACTGCTGTGGGGCAGTCAGGGCTAGAGTTGGCAGGTTCTTCATGTATTTATCTGAGTAAAAAGGGCCTTCATACTTTTAAAATCCCCAGATGGGGTAAGAATAGTGGCACTGGGTCAGTTGGGGTCATCAGTGGTTCTGGGACCCTTCTTAGAGCTGTATGAGTGACACCAACAAACATAGCATGTGCCGCCTACTGTTCTGCAAGATCATTTAGACACAAAAGAGCAAATAGAATAGGCTTAAGGAGAGACTGCACAATGGACACCCGTCACTCATCTCCTGTTTTTCACTCTGCCCCTAGTCTTTGCTCTTTCCTCATCTGCTGGATCCCCACTGTATCTCCTTAGGTCAACCTGTGGCTCCTTGCTGCTAGGACTAGTCTGGTACATCCTCTTATTTATCATGGCAGGCCAGGGCAGGAAACTGGCCGAAATTGTGTAGCTTGTCCAGACTTGGTGTGGTATCTGGAAGTCAGCAGAGTTGGCACAAGATAGACTCACCCAAGTGCCACCCTGGCCTTTTTTTTTTAAGTGGGATTATGTTATTACATTGTAAATAATTGTCCCTCCTACTGGTTTAATAAAGACTGCTGATTGGCTGAAGACAGACAGGAAATGTGGGTGGGGCTATCAGACTAAGAAAACTCAGGGATCGGGAAGAGCAGAGCAGAGAATCCCTGGAGACACCAGGATATGATGCCAGCTGACTCAGAGGAAAGAAGTTGAAATGCCGCTTGGAGAAAAGGTATCAAGCCGCATGGCTAAACAAGATAGGAATCATGGGTTAATTTAAGAGTAAAGAATTAGCAAGTTATATGCCTGGGCCTTAGGTCAATCAGCATAAAGTTAATATAAACGTCTGTGTGATTCTGTGGACAGCGGGTCAGCCTGAAAGTCAGGGCCAGAAACATCATGCTACTTTTTTTTATTCTTTCTCTCTTTCTTGTGCTTGTTTGTGTGGTTACTATTGAGACTTGTTTGGCCTTTAGTAGATGTTGGTCACTTATTTATTAAACATTAATGTAAACTGTTATGCATCACCTTTATACTATCAGTCCCTGGTTTCTCCTTGTGATGTTTCATGTTTGCATGCTAAGTGTGTGGTCATGAGAGATGTTGGATCATTTGCACATTCTGTTGAGTGTGAGGTGAACATGATTGACTCTGTTTCGTTTGTTATAAGTACCCCAAAGTGTCCCTGTAGTCAGGTACCTTTGCCTGGTACTTGTATTTCTGCTGCCTTTTTTTTTTTTTTTTTAAAAAAAGAAAGAAACAAGGAAAAGCCTAATAAATGGATGTCTTGAGATACAGAGAAGCCCTTCACTTTAGTGTTAATAGTCTTTGTTGATATAGAAGAAACCTCATAGTGGCAGGTGTCATCCCATTTCATGGTCTGAGTATCCGAAGGAAGGGGCCACTTCTGACTCTCCATTTTAAAGGAAAACACATTATAAAGTATAAGTGGTGTTTGTAGATAAACATTTTATCAATGTCATTGCCTTCCTAGCCTAGCCCACAGGGGATGTGTATGGCTTGTTCCCGGGCCTTCCCGCTGATGCAAGGGCTTCAGTGTGTAGCTAGGTTGGACCTTGTAGGTGTTTTAGTCTTTATGATGGTCAGGGATCTGACACCCTCTGATGAGCTGAAGCTTGTTAAGGGTTTAGCCCAGTTATATGTGAAGCCTAGATTCAGTCTGGTTCTGTCGACTCTTGGGGATACCCAGATATTTCTGTCTTGTTCCTGAACCTTTCATAAATATGCTTGCTCAAAGCGGGTAGAGTATTTCTGTCTCAGTCCTTGCTTATCTGTTGTGTGAAGTACATTTTCCCATCCTAATAGCAATGAGTGACTGACTGCAATAGAGTGCTGTCTTGAAGTTAGTGTCCATCTCCCACAGCACAGCCTCGTGTGCCTCAGATAGTGTTGGAGTGTGATATGATAAAACTTTGAGGATTTATAGATGGACTTGTTTTGATTAGTTTGAGGAACACCTTTATGTTTAGAAGCTTTGATTTTATTTTCTAGGTTCCCGTTCTCTAGAAAATTTTCTAAGATTTTCTTTTTGTGTTTGTGATCCTTTGTATACCTCCACCCTGTGCCTGGTAGGCTTGTACAAGGGAGGTTGATGGTGTGGGTTCTTGGAGGCTGTTGGGTGCCTTCTTAAACTAGAGCAGTAACTAGTGATGGATTGGTGGATGATGACTCCTAGGGTGTCACTAATGTGGCTGGCACTCACATTACTTTGTTAGCAGTGAACAGAGCTGAGGAAGTTCACCTGACATACGGGAGTGCAATATCATTTTGTGTTTGCTCAACAAGGCCAATCTTCTTGCTTAAGGACATCTGAACCCAGCAAGGTTTCACATGTCTCAGGACTTGAACTCTGCTCTCTTTCTCTGTCTCAGTGACCTTGGGGTCTGGACACACTGACGATACAAAGATCTAGGTTATGTTCTCAAGTGGGCTCCTTTCAAAGTAGCTTCTAGTTTGGGGCCTCCTATTCCACATAGCAGTTGAGGTGGCATCTGAGCAGGCTGCAGACACGAGGAGTCCTGTACCCTGATGCTCATGGGAGATGTTGGAACTTGAATGTCCCCCACCAGTGTCTTCTTTTGGTTTTTGATTCCCTTAGGGATTCATAGATGAACCCAGTGGGGCCAAAGGGTGATTACTGCACTTGTCTTGTGACCTTCCATGTGACCCCTACTCGTCCCAAAAAAGGGTATAACCCAGGCTTTATTTATATCAAGCTTAATTTCTTTTTGTTCTTTATGTAAAAATTAACAGAAATGGGAATTGTATTATTTTCTCATATATCTAGGAAACATCTTTTGGAAGCCATTTCTATCTCTGTTCATGTGTTTGGCAGAAATAGGGAAACAATGAATGTCAAGGAAATTAGAGACAATAGTTGTAGGATTGTGTACCTCAGACAGGCCTGGAGAGTAAGTGTGATCACCAACCCAGTGTTGCCCAAACTAAACTGCCAACCAGGCTTCCTGGGCTGAGGTCTTAGGCTCCCATCAACTACATGGACACTCAGCCCCAGACCCAATGGATACAAGCCCCAGCACCTTGTCCATCCCTGTCTGTAGGTAGCACCTTTGGTCCTCCGTTCATTACTTCATGACTCATCTTTAAGGAAAAAGAGCAGAAATGATAAGATGAATATGGACTCCTTAAAACCAGAAAATAACAGTGCAGATTCTCTTAAATGCCAGCCAGCATTGTGACCCTGATCTATAGTGGCCCTGAAACAGGAAATGTTAAGGGGTGACCTTTAAAATCAGGCATTGGCATGAAGCTAACTGTGTGCATCTAAGAAAGCAAAGCAGAGAAGCAGTGACTGAGGACGCTGTACTCCAGGGCTGGTACCAGCCCACACTGGCACATTGATATTAAAGTGAACGTGTTGTGCATGCCTGCATGCTTGCACATGTTTTAGTGTTTGGGGAAATGTCACTTTTTGATAGTATAGGCCCTGCTGCTGGTGTCTGTTTCTATTGGCTCTAGTTGGGATTCAGTGTGTCTCTTGATAGGAGACCTTGGATCTCTGAGGCTCAATATTCCTCATCTATAAAATGGAATGATTTGATTTTCCTGTCTCTCAGGCTTTTCTGGGGCTTACTGGTTCATCATGGTTGACTTTCCTGTCTGCTGGCTATACCTGTCAGCTCTTACTTTGGGAACTGAGGGCCTGAAGCCACAGTAGCTTGCCAGAAGCTCCTGCTGCTGGAATGCTAGTGAGTGGGACCAGGAAGTCTTAAGAGTATGAAAGGTCCTAGGGAAATGGGCAGTTTGAGAAGATGGTGACGTGGAGGTCTTCCCTGACCTGTTGGTACAGTGACTCCTGTAGTGATTCTGCAGTCACTGGTTTTGCTGGGGACACTTTATTTCAGAAGCAAAGTGAAGCTCAGACTCTATATAATAGGATGGAAACATTTGCAGAGGCAGGGGCATTGGTAACAGTAGAGTGATGGTAAGCCGTTTCAGAGCCCATGGCCATGGCTTTTTATAAAGCAGATCATGCTCATTTTACAAAGGATAAAAACCTCTGAAGAAAGGTGGATATGGTACATTCCTGTGGTAGTAGTGGGTAGATTAAGTTTGACTATATAGCATGGCTTTTTCTCCCTCCTCTGCCCCCCAAAATGGATGGAGAAACCTCTCAGTGATGGAGCTCTTGTTCTTGGGTCTCAAAATTTTGGGTTTCATCCCCAGGACCAGGATAAGAAAAGTCTAACAACCATGGAGATGGGGGAAAGAAACACCTCTGCTCTTCTTTTCACTAACGCCCTAGCTTAGCTTTTTCCCCAGTCTGGGCATGGCCAGCCCTGCTGGACTAGCTGATCGTCTCTCACTTACAGCAGCTAACTGTGAGCACTAGTCCATATTCTGTCCATTTTGGATGTCCTTCAGCAGCAACTGGGTTAGACCTGGAGATTTTCTCTGACCTCTGACAGATTCCTAGAGTGACAGCTGCCTTAACCATGGTGTCCTGTCTCATTCAGCAGCTCCCCAACATCAACTAACATGGCCTCATATGATCCCAGGGGAGGGCAAGGTGAATGTTTCACAGGTGAGGGAAGGGGCCCAGGCTGAGCTGTGTGCTTTAGAGATGTGAAGTTGAGGCTATCCTCCCTGCCAGCAGCTCTCTGCTGCCTCCAGCTCTTTCTCTCCTGGTCTAACCAGATAAACTCCTCACTGTTCCATACCACATTCTTCCTTCCAGGAAAGGACGACCCAAAAACAGGCTGCTTGCTTTTCTCTACCCTCAAAATTCATTCATGCCTCTCTTTTTTTTTCTTCTCCTTCTCTCCATGGCTACCACCTCTCTGCCCTGGCAGCTGAGTAGCTTCCAGATTGCTGTCATCCTGTCCCTGGTTCCAGACAACTCTGCCCACAAGGTAGATAAGATTGCTTACACATTCCTCGTAGAGTTTTTCCAAGAGCTGACTTCATCCATACCTACCCCTTGATGATGATGAGATGAGCCTCATGTCTCTCCTCGTACCGGGTCCTCTGGGTGTCACTCTGTCCTGAAAGGGGAGGTCCCTGTGGTGAAGTTGGTCCTCCATGCTTGGGTAATAGTGTGAAGCAAACATCTATTTGAACATCCATGTGATCTGACTCACACTGTGTTTTGTGTGCACACCAAAGTGTGTTTTTTTATTTGAGAATTAGCAGCTACTGCCAGGTGAATAGGGACAGGTTGGTAATGAGGCTGGCCTGGCTCCCTCTGTGGACTTTCCTGGGATTGATTCGCTGTATTTTCTTCATATTGCATTTGCAATCTTCCCTCAATGTTCACCCCAGCAGGTGCTTAGCTGAGCTCTTGCTGTGGTCTTTCCTCAAAAAAGCCTTCACCCTGACCTCCTCCTTCCTTCCTAGTGAAGGCCTCTGGGTTTTTCAGGCCAATCACTTTTAAGAGTTTCCACAGTACCTAGGCTGTGTCCATGGAGCTCAGGCCCAGTGTCTCAGTGTAGGATATGGGTGGACCCAAAGAGAAGAAAAATAGAGCCTGGAAAACAGCTGTAAGATATTTACTGGAAGATCTCTGAGTTCTTCTTACCTCTCATTCCTTAGGGTAGCCAGGATCCCATCCTACTGAGTGTTGGGAGTCTTCAGTCCTTGGGCCCCACCCTGCCCTGCTAGGCTTATCTGCCTTTGGGCTGGATACATTATTTCTGAAAGATGTTTTTTGTTTTGTTTGTTTTGCTTTGCAGGATGCTTAAGATTCTTCACTAATATTGGGTAAGGATCAGGTCTTAGCCACACTTTGGGGAAGGGAATCTTTCCAACATTCTGAAGAAAGCTATCCTGTCCATGTCCTGGGAGCCCCAAAGTCCAGAAGTCTGCTGATCTCCATTATTTGAAGAAGTCCAAATCCCACACATCTTATTTGTGGGTGGAGTAGAAGGCTTTGGGTTGACCTCAACCTCCAGGCTAGTGGCCATTCCTAGTTTATTCTTACAGCTATCTTTACTTGCATGTTCTTAAAAGTAACACTGCCTCTAATGGGATTTACTGCTTATTGTTAATAATTTACAGTTATAGACCTTCTTATTCCTGCTGAAGAGCTGGAATTGGTCCTTCTGTGGGTGTTGTTGGGTATCTTTTCCCATACAGCTTTTGGCTCTATGAGTCCTCTCCCCTCCTCCCCCTTGAAAGTCTTTGAAAGGTGGCCTTGTTGGCTCTCTTTCATTCTGCCCCCTCCCCTGAAAGGGAAAAATAAAATAATTTTTTTTTTCTCTTTGTGGTCCAGTGGCCATTGAGTGCCTCTTAATCACACTTACTATGTACTTCATCCTTTACTTTTGTCTGATTCCCCAGATAGGCTTTGATTTGCTTTTCTGGAATAAAGCTGGTGTTTTAAATAAAGGTTTTGGTAGGTCTCTGTTTCCAGGCTCTCTGCCTGCCAACCCTGGTGCAAGGCTCTTTCAGCGCAGCAGGGTTACTCCCCCCTGCTCATCAGTTGACTCTCTTGGCTCCTGCCTCAGGGATGTGTGTTTATGGGATTGCTATTCTCTCTCTGAAGTGCTCAAAAGCCTTTGCGTCACACATCCAGCAAACAACAAATGCTAGTCAGGGGTTTGTGTTCTCACCCCAGAACACTGAGCCAGAGAATTCAGTTTTCTTTGGAGCCAGAACTGGGTGAACCTGGACCTTACTGCCTGTGACACAGGGCAAAGGAGCAGCACTTGGTGCTCCCAGTGTCTCCTGACCTTCAGGAGTCACCCAGGCCCATCCTCCTGTAGGGCCAGGCCTGATTCTGCTCCCCATTCCTTCAGAGAGCGTACAGTGCCAGGCCTTTGCACCAACAGCAGTGTCCTACCCAGCTCTGCTGCCAGGCTCTTCAGAACAAAGACTCACTGTCCTAGGAGGGCAGGGTCAGTGAGCTCTTTTGAGTCTCACCCTTTCTCTAGAAGGTGCAGGTAGACATTTAAGATCTACCTTGATATCTTCAAACTGTGGAGACATAGAGTAATTAGATGAAAAGCACCCACACAGATAGCTTTAGTACCCCCACTGCCAACAAGGCCTATGAAGTGAGATTAACCTAAATTAGGAAGATGATTATTCCTGTGTTAATTGTATGCTGTGGGCTCTAAGCCCAAGCCGAAGGCTGGCTGTGGGCTCTCCCAAGGGGTACTGCACACTGGCACCCTCACAGTCCCAGTTTCAGGTGAGGAGCATGTGCCTGTTTCTAGATTCACCCTATCTCCATGGTCTCTAGGTAATGAGCTGATCATCTTTTTTATTTTTTAAGACAGATTGAATGCTGTTGTGCAAGCTGGCCTTGAACTTTGAACCCTCCATCCAGTCACTGGGATTGCACGAATACACTACTACATAACGCTTTATTTAGCTTTATTTAGCTTTATTTAACCTCAGAATCTCACTTCTGACTGTTCTTGTCTTCTCAGGGCCCCACCCCCACCCAGGTTTTTTTCACAGGCGATGCAAACAAACACCCTTCTATTTTCAGTATGCCCGTTGGTGTCACAGCTGTTGTGGCTTGTCTTGTTGGCCAGTAAGGCAATCCTTGGCCTTGCAGCTGGCTCTAGAAGCTTACACTTGGCCTGGCCAGCCTGGGCCAGCCATGGCAGGCCAGGATGACTTGCAAGTCTTTTTCTTGCTTTCGTTCTTGGCTTTCTCACAAAACTCCAAGGCCCTTGTGATGACAATCTTTGCACTCCATTGAACAAGGCCCAGGAAAGCTTGTGGTGTTGTTTCCTTTGTGAGGAGGGTAGGTTTTTGTTTAAAAGTTCTCCAGGGACATGTAGTCATCCTGTGGGGCACACACAATGAGGTAGAGGTGGACACCCACTTCTGAGCAGCCCTTCCTTTCAGTTTTCCTGCTGTCTGGATTATTTATTCTGCCAGTCATGATTGTATAAAGCTTTTCAAGTAAAAAACAAAAGAAACCCTCAATTCTAGACCAGGACTCAATTCCCAGCACCCACATGGCAGCTCACAACTGTCTGTAGTTCCAGTTCCAGACAAACACCAAGGCAAATAAATTAAAAACAAAACAAAACAAAACAAAAAACCCCTCAATTCTAGGCACCCTTGTGCAACACAGGAAGAAAGTAAACTCCTTCCTGTAATGTGCCATCCAGGCACACTGTTTGGTACCCAGTGCATCACTGTATATATAGGCTTGCCCCTGCTCCGAGCTTCTGCTCTGCCTTTAAAACAACAACAAAACCAAAACTGATTGGGCTTAGAATTCTATGTCTGTCCAAAACTCTGTTGGTGACAGTGGAGGGTCTCAGAGCTTTTCCCCTCCTCTTGGTACACACACAAAGAAAGGTTTCTGTGTCATTCATTGGTCCTGGCTATCTCCGTGGTCAGCTTTTGAGAAGGCTTCATTTCCCAAAGGAAAGATTTAACTGAGCATGGAACCATGTAAGAGTAATAATACAAGAAATGATAGCCCATATCTGGAAAAGAAACAAATTTAGTAAAAAGTACTTTTATTTTTAGGTTTTAATTAAAAGACCTGAGTGGATTTTTCCTGGTTAATGTCAAACAGCCTTTTAAAGATATTATTTAATATAAAATGATTATACACAAAAATATTTCTTAAATTTTGAGCCAAAACCAACATTTTTCTTTGGTGGTTTATATTTTATATTTTATTAAGAAACAAACTTGCAATGGAGCCTCTGCTTAAACCGTAAAGATCAGTAGCCCTGCGTTCTCAGCAGTGTTGGAGTTCTGTCTTCACACCCCTTTCCCATGTAGCCTTGATGTGCTGTCAGCCTGTCATTGGTCAGGGACATGTGTCTGTGCCCAGCTTTGGTTGTACATAATATGCTGGAGCCTGTCTTGGTCCCATGTCTGACCGTCTTGTTCACAGGCTCTTTGGTAATAGGGGCCCTCTGCTGTCACCTCCCTGTCAGGGTCCCCATCTTTTCCTTTGTAGTGTCATCTCTGAGAGCAAGTTTTTTTCAGAGTCCAAATGAGAAACTGTTATAATCACATTAAGTATATGAACACATTTGGTGTAGAACTGACATTTGTATTCACTTGTGTATTTTGTTGATAGGTTTGTCTTATCTTTTTTATTGATGGGTTTGTTTGTGTGATTATGTGTGCAAGTATGTGGGTTGCTGCAGAGTACATGTGTCCATTAACACCCCCCCCCCAAAAAAAAAAAAAAAAAAAGAAAACCAACCCTTCTTTCATGCCACCTTGTGGATTTGGGAATTGACCTCAGGCTGTTATGTTTGGGACAGATCCCTTTACTTCCTGGACCATCTTATCTGCCCATGGTCAGGTCTTCTGTGTTTACTACCCTTGCCCTGGTCCTGCTGATTAGACCAGGACCTTGTTCTTCTGTAATGGTTTTCAGTTGATTTTTATAACCTTATAAAGATCTTATAGTGAATTTATTTTTTTACATTGTAGCTTATGTTTTTTAATTAAAGATTATATTTTTAAAATTAATTATTTTGGCACGTGATTGTGGTGTGTATTCTTGTGGATATGTGCACAAGTGTGTGCAGGTGTGCTTGAATGAGTTTGGGATCAGAGGTTGATGTTTAGTGTCTTTAACTCCTTTCTGATTGTTTTTTGAGACAGTCCCTCAGTGAAGCTGGAGCTCACCAGTTGGCTAGGCTGGCTGGCCACTGAGCCCCTGAGCCTGCTGTTTTCCTCCCCGCCATCCAGTGCTGGGTTACAGGTGTGCACCACTGGTTCTGGGGGTCTGGACTCAGGTCCTCTTGCCTGCACAGCAGGCTCTTTAATAACCGAGCCTGTTCCCAGCCTGTGTATCTTTCTTTTACATTAAGAATTTTAAGATTAATAATTGTAAGTTTGCTATTAATGGATATGTGTGTATGTATATAATATATTTAATAACCTCACTATTCTAAATTCTTGAGAGTTTTTTTAGTGGCTTTCTATGACTTCAGTGTTTTTTAGACAAAGGTCATTAATTGTAGAGGGGACAATTTTTCTTCTCGTTTTCTAGTTTTAGATGCATTTCTCAGGCTTGTGGAGTGGATAGGAATTGTAGTGAGTTCTGCAGGGGCAGATGCTAGATTTTCTCTGGCCTACTGGCTGTGTGAGAGAAGGTCTGTGTTTCCCAGGGCTGCTGCTAGTTCCAGTTTGAAGTAGGGGTGGGACTTTGTAATCCCATTACACAGGAGTTGGAGGCAGTAGGATCAGGAGTTCGTGGCCAGCATCAGCCACTTAGCACATTTGAGGCTGTCCTGCTTCTCTGATCTGAGTGTCAGCAGTTAGTTCAGCTTCATGTTTTCATCCTTACTTTTGCAAACTCCTTTGTTAAATGGGCTCTTGGTTGTACAACACAGCTAGAGTGAGGCTTTGCACTGAGCACTTCTTCAGACTTGCTGCTCCTTGAACCTGTTGTCAGTACCCTGCTGAGACTGCAGAGCCCGGTGAGGCTGTGGCTGCAACCCCACTGGAGCCCTGAGCCCCAGGACCTCTCTGCCTGTCTGACAGAGGGACATTAGTGGGGCTCATCACTTTCAGCCGTGTTGTCAGCTCAACTTAAGTTATTTATTTATTTATTTATTTTTTCCTTATTTGCTTCTGGCATGTGGAGGATTTCTTCATGCTGGTGGGCTGAGCAGTGTGACAGATACCGTATTTAATGCAGAATCTCAATTTCCACTAAGTAAGTGACCATGAGACAGATTTGCCTCCACACTCCCAGGGGAGGAAGTTCGAAGCATTGCATTAGTCTTTTCAAGTCCCTCCTGCCCATCTAAATGTTTCCCCACCCGCTACTGAGTTTCTAGGTCTAGCAACACTAGTACTTCTGGGAGAAACCTCTGTGCCTCTACCTATATATAGCTCTGCTTCTGTGTGCGGTCATGCTCCAGCCCTGGTAAGAGTCACTACCTATGGCTCCTTCCTTCCCATGGCACGATGCTTGTGTTCAGTGTGGCCATGTTCTTCTTCTTCAGCTATTCAGAGTGGGTTCTGTTCATCATGACCTTGCTGTAGGTGACATGGCCATGCTGTTTTTCAGGTATTAGGACGAGGAGAGGTTCTTATACATGGGTAAGGTGCTTGTTCAGTACTGACTGTTGACATAGATCCCACCAAGTTTGCTCCTGCTGTGTTTCTATGTGGCTAGCAGCAGTTTCATGAAAATATAAGCTTGGTCTCTCTTATTATGGGTTGTACACAGGTATCTACTTGGTCAGCTTTCATGCATGCCACCTGACATAGTGGCCACTGCCCTCTGGGGTTCCCCTAACTACTGCAGGATGGGAGTCAGCAGAGGAAGGCACAACTGAGATATTTGTCTGAGACTTCTCAGATGGAACAGCCAGTAGTCAGTACTGATCCTGATGGCAGCAGCTGGCTCCTGCCTCTGTTTCCTGGTTCTCCACCCCTGTCTCCTCACACCAGCTATTCTAGTCAGACTTTTCCCTGGAGAACTGGATCTCAAAGAGCCATAGTCTTGGTTGTCCACTGCATCCTGGTTTCTTTTCAGACATCAGCCTTACAAAATTACCAAGGTCCATTCCAGGTTCCCTCCTGACCCAGTAGCCTTGTGGTTAGCAATAAGGCTTTTCAGAAATAAGCCACCAAGGTTCTGCTTCTTATTACCTAAGTACCCATATTTGCAACAAATGGCACAGTGATTAGCAGAGAATCTCAGCCCTGAACATTGAGTCTGTCCTGCACTCTAAAATGATCCTTCTACAACAAGACTGGGCAGAAGGCAATGTCTCATTTCCCTACTCTCTAACCCTCTCCCATCCATGTCACTACATGGTGTCTCTGCCCTGTCAGTCAAACTGAAAAGCAAGGAAATATATTTTGGTTTTCTTTCCTAGTTCTTGACATCTGCTTCCTCGTTTGCTGATATTTTGGGGCAATTGTTTTACTCCAAATTCTTCTGGAGTTTCCTTTGCCCTAGTCCACTGTGTTCCTTGATGGTTGCCAGTCATAGACACTATGGTCTGAAATTATGTGAACTTACATCTGATTAGTTTGATCCATGAGAAAGAAGCAGAGGAGACCAGTACCATTAGCTCTCATTGCTAGGTTATTTACTCAGGTCTCTTGCCTGTGCTCAAGGCTGGGTGCTTGTGCTGCAGACACCTTGGCGTAGTCAGGTTCCTTCTGAGATCCCCTAGTGGTATCCCAGACTCTGGTCAGGGACTGATCTGACTTGCCCTAGTCTTGCTTTGCTCCCTCTCTCGTTGGGGTCACCAGCCACATTTGGTGCTCATATTGGAAGCCATGGGTCTTTGGTCCTTCGTCACTCTCCAACCTGAAACCCCCTTTGTTCTGCTTCAAGAGTTCCAGCACATCAGTTTAAGCAGCAGTAGTCAGCCAGCCTCTCCTTGTTAAAAGTCTGCAGTCCCCTATTGCCTCCTTCTAGGGACAACTCTTCGGTTCAGTCATACCTTGTGGGGTAGGGCTTTGTCTGGTCCTTGAGCTACTAGTTTAGAGCCTGCCGAGCTCAGCTGTGGATAAGCAAATCTAGAGATGGCTTCTTTGGTTTGAAATTGGTCTGCATGCTTATGCATGGGGCAGTTGGTGGCCAAGAGGGACACTGGCATTCTGTGTAACATTCTGATCACATCTCGTGTGTTTTTCATGTAGGGTAGAATTGATCACTATGGCAGGAATGTGCAGGGTCCTCATGAGGCTTTGGTGTTTGGGCCTAGTAGAGGGTAAACAGCTGTCCAGTTTCTCTATGGAGACTCTACCCTGTTCTGCCTGTTGGAGAGGGCAGTGAGCATGAATTAGTCATTTTACCAAGAATACTGGATGCAGCATGTGCTGACTTCCCAGAAACAGCTTGTATTCATCTGCTTCTGTGTGGAGTTCCACATGAAGGAGGTTTGGGACAGAAAGTGCTTTAAGGAACATTCCTTGCTGCCTTTACTCTGTGTGGCCTTGTAGTAGTATTCACAAGCTTCATTGCTGCTCTCCAGATGGTAATCTTTCATAGGTGTTCCCTTCCAGGGTTGACAAAGAGCCATCATGTGTCTTAGGTGAGCATGGACCACCTAACTAGAGCTAACTTTGGAATAGTGTTTCTAGAATTGTAAAGGGCCAGGAATCTTTCATCATATCAGCTGAAGGGATTGGAACTGGAGGTGCACATCATCCATGGACCATGAGTACCACTTCACATTTGGAAAAGGACTTCAGAGTGCTACATATAGTTGAGCCTTGTTTGAAATGTCTATGGGGGTCCTCCAGAACTCATGGACACCAGGGAAGAGAATGTGGCCTGTACTTTGCTTAGGTCGTAACATGTTCTGTTTCTACCCAGGATACTGGCGGTTAGGCATAGACTTATGCTATACTCACTAGCTTTCTCAGATACTCTCTGCATCAGCAGTAAGAAATGCTCAAGAGTCCCAGTGCCACTGGCCTTGGCCTTGCTTGCGTTAGTCACAGTGGACAGCCTGGGTATTGTGGCTTCCTTTTCAATCACATCTTACTCTTTTGCTTGTGTTTTGCTCCTAGTTCTAGGAGAGAGACTCTGGTATCAAGACAGATGTTGGGTCTGAGAGACCAGTTGGCATTCCAGCCTTTTTGCTTAAATACAAGGAGCAAGACTTAGCTTTCTTATTCTAACGTATATTGGGTGTAGGTTTGCAGCATGATGTCAGGTAAAAGGGCAGTCCCTGTTTTTAACACAATCCACTGAAGGTCTCTTGGTTAGGCACTAACCTCAGGAGCCCTGAATTTTCTGAGCAAAAGAATAAATCCTGGCAATCTTTTTGCAACCATAGAGTGCTGTTAAGTTTTAGCATGAATGTTCTGGGATCAGGAGGGAGCCGTTTGCCCACTCGTTCTCTAGGTTCACCCAGGCCCTTTTCCTGGTTGGTGGTCCAATACCCGTTCTGCTTCCCTCTGGTGTTGAGCTGTGTGCTGTTACCCAACTGCACAGCATTTTATATGGAGGACAGCTATGAGCTGATGGGCATTAAACAAGCTATACTTCCCAGACATGTTCTCACTGATGGGTGTTACAATACCTTAAAGTTTTTGGTTTTTTTCTTACAAACTGTTTAAATAAGTTGATTCTTTAGGGGGACCATGTAGAAAGTTCTGTTTGGTAGTTAACTCTTCTGGAGGTTACATCTCTAATCGCCTTGCTACCTCTGGAGTTTCTGTACCTCTTCATTGTTCTTTCCCATGTCTCAGGTCAGAAACCCGAAATTCTCAGGTTCCCAGGTTCAGTGGGTGGTTATATGCAGATAGGCCAAATATGGAGAGACTCTTGAATCCTGCAGATTCAGAGTGTCTAGTCTTACTGTGAAGAAATGATAAGTTTTCTGTGGTGGGAGTCTTGGAAAAGCCTCTCTCAGACTAATATTGTCAACCTGACTCTTGAGGGTGCCAGGCTGGGTGACACCCTTTTGTCTGCTCAACTGGCACAGTAGTCCTGTGTTTGTTTGCTCAGAGAAATGCCACAGAGAACAATATCCAGTGATAAATGGGGTTTATGCTCCTCAGGTTGGCCCTGTGGGGGTCTTCTTTGTGCTGTATCTATCATACATCCTAGTGCTGGGGCCCAGATGCACCTTTTTGTTCCTGTGCTGACCCAATTCTGTGTTAATCTTGTGTATCTGCCAGTGACAGACATGGCAGTGCGTTGTATGATTTGTACCTGGGTGCTTGGGACTTGTTCTTTGTGTATGCAGAAGGGTCCAGACTGATGTTCCTTCCACTCCTCCTTTGACAGGGAGTACCTGCTCTGCTGGGTGAACACAGCACCCAGAACCAAGATTAGCTAGATCCAGTCTTGTTTTCAGGGATTCTTGGGTGCTAAGGAAGGTTAGCTATAAAACTTAGCACAGTACAGAGCCTTAGATGTTGTCAATGCAGGGAAGAAGCCAGCAGAGAGTGGCTGTTACCAGAGAGGGGCTTCATTACTGCTTTGCATGACAGCCCACCAGGGCTATGGGGTATGCATGTGTCAGGATTAGGGCTTACATTTTACCATTGCTGAAGCAATGGCTGCTGGTTGAGGTTGTGTTCCCTCCTACCTGCTATTCTTCTACTCTGCTGCCAGTCCTTGTCTGCAGAAGTTACATTCTTATGAATGACCCAGACTAGAGTGTCTGAGACTGGCCTCCAGCTGAAGAGTGTCTTTCTTCATCACTGGGGATGATGCTGCAGTCCTATGTATAATTACTCGCCTATTTGGGGAGGAGTCACCAGAGATGCAGAGGCTGGATAGAACTCATGTGCAAGACCCGTCCCCCATACCATTTCCACCAGCACCTGATAGCCTTGCTTATAGGGAGGGAGGATGGTAGGAGTGCAGAGCTAGGCACACAGACAAGCCCTATGTTATCAGCCTACAATGGGATTTGTCTTGTTAATTCATACTTTTCAAGACATCTCCAGTGTGGGCTTCCTCAGTGCAACAGGCCTCACTAGTCACTGCATAATATGTCTGCTATTCATAGGCTTCTCTGTGATTACTAGAGCCCATCACAGTGCCAAACCCTTGTGTGGCCTCTTTCCCACAAAGGAAACCTTGTGACAATATGGGCTCCTGCTGCTCATCACAGCTCATGTAGCTCTCTCACCTTATCCAGCTTGTTGAGGCTTTAATGTGCTGTTCCACATGGCTGGAAGGAGCTTGTCCACCATTACTGATACTTGCCTGCTGATCCATTAAGGTCTTCCCTCTTAGAAACATTCTCAAGACAGGCAAGTTGGGGACTTCATTTTCCCCACACCATATATTTTGTGCTTATTTGGAGTTGGTTCTGGGCTTTATAGAAGAGCCTTTGGGCCTCATCTAGCATCTTCAGTTGTCTGTGAACTCCTGGATGCAGGCTCTTTTTTCCATGTACCCTCTTTACCAGTTAGATGTGTCTAGTAGTTTAATGGATGGGTTTATGTGTGGGACTCAAATTGAAGCTGGAGCAGGAGAGCATCAGCATCATAACAATGCATGCCTACCACTCTACACAGATGTTCTTTCTCCTTCTCTCCTCCTTCTCTTTTCCCTGCCTCCCAGAGTTTATGCCTCCCTGCCCCATGCTTAGGGTGTGCATGGTTGAAGGTTACTTCTTCCACTCAATTTCCCACCTCTCTGAACCTGCACCATGCTTGTGCAGCATGAGAATATGACTGGGTGACCTTTTCTTGAGTTACCATATATCTGCTGCCATGGAGTCATGTATCTACATGTATATGAGAGTTCCAGTCAATGATGTCTTCTGGGACTTCCTAGCTTTTTGATGAATTAGCAAGTTTGAACTAGTGTCATTTCTATGTGAGCCTTCAGCTTGGATAATTATGAATCATTTGCTTGCCTCCTGATTTGCGTCAATCAAACCACATGTGAAGAAAGCAGCCGTGAGCAAGGCTCTGTTGGCAGCTTGGCATCCAGCAGAGGACATTCGCCAGGCATAGCCTCAGAAGGCTGGTCTCTGCGCTTGTCTTGGTGGTCTAGGCAGTGGGCCTAAGTGGTTTATGGCTTGAACCTCAGAGGCTTCTGGCCCTGTCTTCCCTTCAAAAGCACTGAGAATTGCTGGAGATGGTAAGGTGGTGCAGTTCCTTTGCTATTGAGAGTGCCATGTGTACAACCCTTTGGCAGTAGCTGTATTGGCAGCTATTGGGAGTGTCTACAACCTAAAGCAGAGCCATGGGTTTTTCCTTTCTTCATGTACAAAATAAATTCTGGAAAAAAAAATCCTTTTAAGAAAGATTTAATTGCAATGGAATTTTACCCTCTACCTGAGAAATGGGAAAGGAGTTGGCACTTGCAGTCTAGATGAGAAAGAGCCTCTTCCTTTTGGATCAGCTTTTGGGCAGGTGTGGCCAATCTGCCTTTAGTCTGTGTCTGGTTGAAGAAGTCTCTCAGTGGAGCGGGACTGCAGGAGCTGGCTCCCAGGGGACCCTGGGTCAGTAGTTTGCTTGTTTTGTTTTGTTTGAAGTAGGCTGGTGGCATTCTTGCTTTCACTATTTCGGCTACTCTCACTGTTCTTGAATCAGCTGTTAAAGGGTAGTGGGTGTCCTGGTTGGTCACAGCCATGGCTAGACTCAGACCACCATTGCCAAGCCCCAGCCTCCCAGCATGTCTCTCGCTAAGCCTGGAGCATTTATTCTGCCTGTGAGCCAGGAAGTCAGGTCCCAGTGGGTTTATCCTGGTTTCTAGCCTCCATTGGTAATAATAGAATGACTTTCATGTAGCAGCCTAGGAGATTCTGGGTGTTCCTCTTCTACATAGCCTGGGAGTGTGTTTCTTTATGGTTGCAGACCTTCGGGACACTCAGCTACAATGGGGGGAATAGGGCAATGTGGAGCAATACTCAAGTCCACAACAGTGACTTCAGCAGCTAACCTGTCTCAAACATTTTAAAAGAAATGAGACAGAAGAACAAGGGATGACCAGTTTCACCTCTTCTCTTTAGGACTTGCTGGGGCCAGGCCTGCCTTGACTGTGCTGTCTTCCCCATTGCACTGTTTCATAAGGGCTTTGACTGTCGACACGGGTGTCCAAAAGATACAACCACAAGACCATTGCCACACTTTAAATAGTTTTAAAATGCTACCAGAAGGCATGGCTCAGAACTGGGGTTATCTAGAATGTTTAGGGAAGTTTGTGTGGTATTGAGTTGAGCTGCGGTGGACCCCACAGTTGCAGAGTGGGAGCTGGTTGTCCTGCGCAGTGTCCACTGTCTCTTCCCCAAGGTGCTCCCTCTCATTTGTGATCATTTGTTCATACTAAAAGCTGCACCAGTGTTCTTGAGTGGTCAGCCATTACTGTCTGCCTTGACTGGCTTGTCTTTGCCAAGTTGAGACTGCAGAAGGGTAGTCTGTGGTCCCTTCCTTGTCCGTGTGCTGGCTGGAAGCCTTCTGTTGAGACAGACTCCTCACCACCGTGATAGTTAAGGCAGAAAACTGTGTTCCTTTACTAGTTTTTCATGAGTTCATTGCTCTGTATCTTCCAAAGCTAATGTCTTACCACTTTTTTGTGGGTAACTGTGAGCCATGTATTTCAGTGAACTAATAGTCTCTGGCCTGTAGGGGCCCTTAAGTCCTTTGAATGTGACTTTGTAGTCTGTAATAGCTTCCTTGTTTTCTTATAAGAAGAAATCTTGTTATGTTGTACAGTTCCTGACCCCATACTGCAATTAACCCTCTACCTGGTTCTCAGCTCAGGATCCCTAATTACATCAGCAAAGTCACTTCGGACATGGAAATAGACATATTCATATTTACAGGCTGTAGGAATGAGGGTAGGGATACCTCTGGGGGGTCATTGTTGAGCCTGACTTCAGAATTCATAAGATGCCCTTGAAAGTAGCTTTCTTTCAGGCCCCCGAGGAAGGAAGAAGACCTTTGAGGAATTTATCTGCAGCTCAGGGCAAGGGGGTAAAAGAGCCAGAACCAGTGTTGTGCTTGTCTCAGAATTGAAGGGTTAGAGTTGAGCCTCAGTTTCTCACCCTACAGTTACCACCCTGTTCCACCAAGATCAGGTAGCACTCAGCTGTGGTACTTGCAGAGCTGGACAGGTATACCCATAGGTGGCTGGGAGATGCTGGGACACTGATGGTGGTCTTGTGTTGATTCTTGTTAGTGGATGTGAAGTACTCCTCATCCTGCTTGCCATGTGCATAGCTGCAGGCTGTTGAGCGTCTTTCCACGATCTCTTTGGCTGTTTGTACTCCTCTCCTCAGAGACGTCCTGCCTGTTCTCACGTAGCTCATTTGCCTCTTTATGCTTGAATCATAGGTGCTGGCTGTGTATTCTGAATACAGCTCCTTTATGTGAGAGCCACATACCTACCCCTTTTCTTTGTGGATGATGGCCTCTGAAACACTGGGTTTTTTGTTTGTTTGTTTGTTTTTAATTTGTTTTGTGTGTGTTTGTAAATGTGATGAGTACGTGTATATATTTGGGTGTCTATCTGTGTAAGCATGCTTGTGGAGGCCAGAAGAAGACCTGAGATGTCATCCTCAGGAATGCTGGCTACCTACTTTGGCCTGTAATTCACCGGTTAAGCTAGGCTGGGGATCCAAGGATCTTTTGCTCCCAATGTAGTACTGGGATTACAAGTGTGCCTCACCACACCCAGCATTTTTATGTAGGTTCTAGGGATGGAATTCAGGCTCACAGGCAGCAATATTCTGATTAGGTTATCTCTAATCCACAAAGGCAGAAGCTTGAAATTTTGTTAACATATTATTTTTTTTCTTGAGTTGTTTGTACTCTGTTGTCATATCAGATACTTAATTGAACTCACTTTGGTGGTGTGAAGTGTAGTTCTCTTTTTGGGGCCTAGGCTTCTGGCTTGTGTCAAATGTCAATGCTGAAAAGCTTCTAGGGCTCTTAGGAGAATGCCTGTTTTATAGCCTAGTAGACTTCTGCTGTTTCCAGTGGCTGGATTTGTTTTCCCACAGTTGTTTTTAATTGAATGTCCATGAGGAAGTGGCCAAGTAAATTGAAGGTGTTTCAGAGAGAGCCAAATTTCTTTGTTGGTTTTTTAAGCTGTGCTTTTTCATCATTATTGTGCAGCTTGTTGGAATCTGTGTCATGTAGTGATTGTTTACTGGGGCTGGGATTGCTGGTTTTCTTGAGCTTCACAGCATTTACAAGTCTTTTTCTGAACAAAAGTTCTAAAACCATTCTCTATGCTCTGTAATCTTCAGATGACTGTTTCTCCTATTGATAGGTTAATTATGGGGTACAGAGGCATCAGGAATTTAAAGTAGACATGTAAGCAGAGTCACTGCGGGGATTAAGGTCAGGGCCCTGGCACTCATGATAAGGGTCCACACCTGCATACACACCTCACCCCCACCCCTATTCCCCATTGCAGCACCATTTCCCACAATTCATGTCTATCCCCCTGAGAATCCAGAGAATACCCACCAACAGATGAGAAGCTCTGAAGAGATCATGTGCAGTGCTGGCAGATGCGTCATCATAGTCAGTCCCTGAGGATGCAAAGATGTTCTCAGAATCCTGGTGATTCCACATGGGAGGATTTTTGAGACTAGCTCAAACCCCACGAAGATTAGTCCAGTCATTCACATTCAGAATTCTATGCCTGGCTCTTTGGGTTCTGAGTTCTGCATCCTGCATTGCTTTTAGTTCCAGATTGATGAGAGGAAACAGAAGAGTTTGTGTGTTTATCATATACATCAGGTCTTTGCGTTGCAAGTGTGTTAGGGAGTAACTAATTAGGCAGTGTTTAGACTTGAACTAGACATTTACTGTCTTTCTGACTGAAAATAGGTCACTGTATTCTTAGACTGCTAGTATGGCATTTACTGAGTTTGGTTTCCTGAGCTCTTGTGTATGCACTGATCTGAACCACCTGCCTATGCTGCTCCTGGTTGATACTGCATTTTACTTGGCAGCTTAGGATTCAGCTACTTCCCTATTTGTGAACTTAGTAACTTATAAAAACATTGACCACAAGTTTGGGACAGGGAAGCCATTAGTTCATGGGAGGCCTGGAAGCATTATAAGATCTGGTTATTTTTGCCTCTGTGCTGTTTAAAGCACACTCTTGGCTGTCATTCCCTGGGCATCCTTATTTTTATGTCACCATGGTGCTTGTTTCTCTCTGTTAACTTGCATTTCTCTTTCTAATTGAGCATATGATTGTCCTATGGAAATGACAGATCTGTTCTCTCAGCTTGCTGAAGATTGTATTGCCCAGTGTTGAAAGGCCTTTCTGCTTTTCTTCTCTGCTAATTGACTTGAATCCTGGGGAGGGACAGGCTTCAGAGAGTTGGTTCAGTTGCTTGGGGCAGCCCAGTGACAGTGTTGATGGCATAGCCATCAGGCTACACAGTCTCCTTCCATGCCCTGGGAAGTCCAAGCTCCATAGACTTGTCTAGTGGATGTGCTCATTGACTTTGAGAATGTCTATACACAGGACTTGGAGGGATAGCTTAGTGGTGGTTAAGAACACTGGTGTCTATAACAGAGGACTTGGGTTCCAGTCCCAGCACCCACATACCAGCTTACGGCTGTCTGTAAATCTAGTTCTGGGCGATCCAGTGTCGCCTTCTGGTTTCTGAGGGCACTTAGGTACATGATGCACAGATACAAGGCAAACACTCACATTTTATTAAATAAAATGGGAGGGAGGGAGGGAGGGAGGAAGGGAGAGAGAGAGAGAGAGAGAGAGAGAGAGAGAGAGAGAGAGAGAGAACGAACACATCTGTACAGAACTGAGTCCTTTCCCCAGAGTTGTCCAGTGTGGTGTTGTATGTCTAGACATCACTGAAAGTGGGGTTTGAGGTGAGATTTGGCAGTTACAGCCATCACAACTGTTGGAGGAGACAGTGCCTGGTATCTTTGGCGCATGACTGAATGATTAATTAATGAAGCCCCGAACTTGGAACTTGAACTGTATCTGACTACCATTCTCACTTGCCTAGTCATCACATTCTACATGTGGACATCACATTCTACATGCTTCCCCTTATTGACTGGCTCAGATAGGTGGTGTGGTGTTTGTTAGAATGCCTGCTATCATCTTGTATGTGAGACCCCCAGGACCTACTACCTATGGTAGTAGCCTGCTCACATGAGGACAGTGCCTTTAAGGCTAAAGGGTCTCTTCTTCTCATTTGTTGGGGGGAAACTGAGGCACTGGAGGTTAGAGTTCCCAGAATATCCCCATTAAGTGGGATTGAAATCAGTGTTGAGCTGAAAGGCATTAAAGTAGTACCTTGTGAGTGTCAGGAGAGGAACCTGGCTTTTCCTGTGTCTGCAGATGGTACCTTTTGTTTAGACCCCTGCATACTCCTGCACACACACAGATCTAAATACATGGAGGTCTGTGAGACTTTATCCTTCGTTGCTTTGATGGGTGGATGGAGAGGATTTCCTAGTGGTGCCTTCCCATAAGTGTTCACCTGGAATAAGCATGTTTTGAGCTCAGTTGTGAAAATAATTGGCCCTGTATTTCTGGCTGTTAATAAGGGACATTGCCAGAAAGCCCAATGACCTGGGTTTGATTGCAGAACTTATGTGGTGGTGATAGAAAACCTATTCCCCCAAAGTGTTTTCTTTACCTTCACATGTGTGCTGTGGTTTAAGTGTACACACACACACACACACTCTAATAAAAAAAAGGAGCAAAAGGAAGTCAAGAAATTCTATTCTGCCTACCTGTTCCTGCGGCTCTTTAGCTTTCTGAGGCAGAGACTTGTTGGGGCTCTCCTATGCTTTTATTCCTACCTAGGCAGGCCCAGGTTACCCTGGAGCAGCCTGTACAAAAGGCCCCTTCCTTCTTCCTAGAGTCTCCCTCTTGTCTTCCTCACTCTTGGTTGAGCATGGATGAAGAAGCTGACATGCTTGTTGATGCTCACACCTGAGGAGTCTCACGCCCTTTCCTCTCCTGCCAGTAAAGGGAGCTGCTTTCATGCCCACTGTGTTCCCCTTCCTGGTCCCTCTGGGTCCATGGGCTGGATAGCTGGTGACAGTGAACTTGAGAGTTCTGATCTCCTCATGTGATGGTTCGGATCGGGACGGGATAGGGGGCTGTTTACTTTCTTGATGACTATCTTTACCCTTGACATTCAGCTGTTTACTCATCACCCTTTTAAGTCACATATTACCCTGAGAAATCCTGTCCTTCCCAATCACCCTGACCCTTGGTTGACTGGCTACATTGGAAGCACAGTATGGAAACTATCTTACCCATGATGGTGTTTGTCTGCTCCTACCACCTCAGTGTTTACCTGTCTTTGCACCCACTCTTGTCAACAGGAACACTGAATACAGAATGCAAGTTAAGACTTGAGGAATCAATTGAACATAATCCCCTTCAAAATCATTCCCATTTCCTTTAGTAAGCTTACATCAACTGAATTTAGATCAGAGTTAAAGAAAGCTGATTTATGCGTGGAATCCAACTATAGCTTGCAGTTTCGTATAAAGTGTTTTTTAAAAATTGCTTGATGACATTTGTGTTTTCAGGAAAATGCTTCCATTCTTAGATATGACATTTGAAGGACACATGTCAGGAATATGACAGATGACTGTATGAAAATTCAGAGGTGGGCACAGTGATAAAGTAGCTTCTGTTTGGCCTGGCCAGTGGCCATGGACAGCTCTGCTCCTTGGCTTGGCAGTGGAGGAGTCCCAAGCACAGCACTGCCCTGGGCCTCTTTGTTTGCTCACTACCACTTGCAGAGAAACTATTGTAAAAAGGCAGGATGCTGGTCTACAGGCTCTTCTAGAGGAGTCAGGGCCTAACCTGTCCTCCGGCACCCTCACCTTGTGCACTCTGCCAGCCGTCTTCACGAGGAAGAGTTATAAGCTGTGGTTTGGCATTTCTGGTCTGTGGCTGTTTCTTGTGTGTTCAACTCTGTAGCTGTACAGGCGCTTCCTGGAACAGTTACAGATTTGTTTTTATTGAGTTTACTATTGTAGTGTTCTAGAGATTTTTACTGGATGGGTTTATTCTTTGGTTGAGACTCTACATTTCATATTTACTTGTAGGCCTATATAGGATGTGATGTGTAGCTCAGGTGAGGTCTTAATGGTCACTGATTGGTGTTTATGGAACATGATTCTAGGCACATGAATGGGATTGATGGGAACAGGTTTTAGAGGTGAATCCCCAAAGGTCACACGAATGACAGGTGGCCCTAGAAGTTGCCCCAGGCCTTCTGCTTCTGATGTTTCACATAGCACTACTGTGTACCTGCTGTGCTCAGAAGCCTAGGGCAGTGTCCTGTGGCCTGAAGTACTTATGCTGTGATAGGTGGAGCTGGTGGCTGGCTGGGCACAACTTGGGAATAGGAACAGAAGTGTCAGGTAGGATGGTCATGTTCTTGTTGTGGGGACGTCATTCTGGGGAATGATACACATCTTTTGGTCTCACTGCCCTAGCCTGCTTGGCCAAGATGGTTAACACTGCTGTGAGTGCTAGCCCATCCATAACATGCCTCATTCACGTTCCTGTACCTTTCATGGGATACTAGGATGCTGTGGGCATTCATGTCACTCCAATGATCCCAGAACCTCCCCAGAGCAGCATAGTGTACTCAGTAGATAGATGTTCATGTGAACATATACCTCAGAGCCTGGGCAATCCTTCTCTTGTTCCTGCTACCTCTTGTGTGTTTCAAGCTCTGGCTGAGCAGGAGAGCATGGGCAGAACAGGGGGCCCTACATTACATCTCCCTGGAATCTAAGAATGAAGTGCATCCAAGTCCAGCGAAGGAAAGGCCTTTGAGAGCATATATAGAGGCTGAGGCCTTACTAGAGAGGCCAAGAGAACACTTGTTTTCACTCTGAGGCTTGACTTAAGCAGCTTGAGCCAGGCTAAATTAGGAGCTTTTGGAGTCCAAGGGCTTCCCTTGGTGCTACAGCAGGACTGTGGACGTCCCAGCTCAATTACTTGTGCTTTCTCTGTCCCCAGGTCTGGAATTTCAGACTGGTTCTTTGTAGTAGCTTCTCAAATGTTTGTAGGTTCCAGTGACTTTGATCCTTTTCTGCAGGGACCATACTAGGATTGTGGATTCTCTCTCCAGGGCTCATCATCCCTTGAAATGGTCTCTCTCTCTCATGAAGGAACCTCTTTGCCTTCAGTAACAGGAGGCAGTGGCTTGTGTCCTGAGTGTCACCACAAGCCTCATTCCTGCACAGGAGGACGCACATGTCAGAGGACAGATATCCTATCCAGGCTAAACTGCCATCTTCCATACTACTTCCTTCACTACTTAGTACCACAGAGTGCCGTATTAAGTGTTGCTTCTGCAGCTTCTGACCTGGTACTCTATGTTAGATAGGGATTCCCTGGTTTTAGGTTCACTGTTCTTATGTGTACACCCTCACAGTGGTTCTTCTGGAAGTTGCTCATGGGCCTGTCTGAGAGTATTTTCCTGACCTCTTAGCTTACCATGGTGCTTTGTATGTTGTTGGGAGTGACACATCCTACATGAGTTGCCTCTCCCCTCCCTTCACAGCCTCACAGGGCCTTAATGGGATCCAAGGTGTGGCTGCCCCCTGTGATGCTTAATGGGGGGCATCCATCCTGTTCACCTAGCAGGGGGAGTCCCCAGTGTTTGAGGAGGCCTTTGATGTTAGCCATCTCTCAATAGCTGAGTAGCCTCCCTATTTGAATGGGGCCATGAATTTCTTTGCCTTTTAGGGTAGTGCCCTGCCTTGTTTTTCTCTCATTGAGTCTCTCTTTGGGTAAGCTTCTACCACTTAAAGTCTTAACTCACTTCTTCAGAACCTGGGGCAGTGATAGAAACAGGAGGGTTTTTATTCTCACCAAGTTCTCATTCTGCACAGAGAGGACACAGTATGGGCAACATACAGAATGATCTTGACTAGCCAGGCAGCTTCCTTCCTCCTTCAGGGATAGTGTCAGAGCTGCCATCACTCTTTATTGTGTCTCGTCTCCTGGACTTCAAGGCCTTCCTTAACCAGCTGTCTTTCTAGAACCTGTTCTTACAAGGTTACTTTTGGCCTGTTTTCCTTCTGCTGATTCCCTTTCTCCAACAGCAGCCATTCGTTAGCCTAGCTTAGGGCCTGTGGAGGTGCAGAGGTAGTAAGTGCTCTGCTTAGTATATGAGTGCCAGTCACTCTTTAGACTTAGAGGCTCTGCCTGCTGGAGGGTTGAATAAGAAGGGAGAGGGCGACTGCCACGCAGTGGCTGGGACACTCTCTGGGGTGACATTGGATCAAATGTGTCCTTAGACACTGTGTCGTGTACTCATCACATAGTAAAGAAATGCAGTGTTTTGTCAAATAGAGCAGGGAAGCTGCTATCACCTTGCCTGACTGGTAAATATGCCATGAGCCTGAGCCAGGGCAGGTGAGACTTAAATAGAATGTGTGTCTAGAGGCTTCTAATCACCTTAGCATGCAAGCACTGTGAGTGGAGACCCTCCTCCACAGGCCAGACTGCAGTAAATGCAGTGTCTCTGTAAGTGATATCCCTGGACTAGGGTAGTAGGTGGACACTTTTTCATTGTTTTGAGGCTTAAACATCTTCCTTTTACAAAGAGAACCTCACCTATGTCTTGACTTACGTTGGGCTCCATATGGAGGTTTCTCCCAGAGCATAGCTGTTTCAGGTGGACTCATAGGTGCTAGGACTTAGAAGACACCTGGCTGGTAATCTTATAGTCTTATCTGAGTGCCTTGGGGTAGGTTCCTCTGTGATCCACTTGGCAGCCCCCGGAGCACATCTGCGCTCTTGGGCTGAGGATTCAGCCACCAAGCTGATTATTGCCCTCCCCCTGCCCTTGCCAGCTACACACCAGTGTCCTGCTCTGGCCCTACATAGGCTTGGGCACAGGGTGAAGCTCAGGTGGTAGCTCACTGTTGGCTAAGTGCAGGGTTGGGCTCCATCCTTAGTTCTTGGGGCAGCATGATAGAGATCAGTCTTGCCAGGTTATGGCTACCTCCTTCCTGACTTGGTCAAGCAAGGAAAAGTGTGATTTCAGAAAACCCCAATTTGTTTCTAATTAGGTTTTCTCCTATGCCCACACAGGAGCTTCTTTCTCCTGTTCCTCTAATTATTTTTAAAGTCCTAAGGAAAACCTCCTCATTTATAACTCCATAGAGAGCAAGCGATCCTTTTCTTTTTTTCTGTGGGGGTCGTCTAAGCTCCCAGGCCTAAAGTGACTTATTGTGGCCTCAGACACTGAGCCAAAGTTGTAATCTTGTAAAACCCATTTCATTTCCTGGAAACAAAGCTGCTTTGAATAGCCACAGTGAACTATGCACATGTGTGGAGTGGATAGCCATTTTCTCATGAGTTCTGAGGTCAGTGGGTCTTAGTGGGATACCCCAAGTTCATGGACATGTATTGGGGTTCCCTGTGCCCAAGGCTTTCAGGTGAAGCTGCATCCCCTGAAGTGGGATTCCTCCTGTGGCACTTTCAAGCTGTTCAGTGAACCAAAACCCCTTTGGGTGCATACTTCGTCAGAATCCTGGTAGCCCTGGCATACTCCCCTGCAATTCCCAGTTAACATAAGGTGATGGTAGCTGCTCTGTCCTGTTGGAATAATGAAGGAGAGATAGTCTGTTATCTGAGTTGGATATTTAGCCTTTTGGGAGTGTTCAGCTGCTTGTCACCCCAGCACTTCCCCTTTGTCTTGCTGTTCCTTTTCATGACACTACCTTTTTGTTCAGGAAGGAGATACCTTCAAAGGCTTTCTTTTCCTGCCTGAGTTGTTGGGGGAACCAGAAGACTCCTTTTGTGAGCTTGTGACTAGGTGCCTCATTTGGGCTCCTGTGTGTCATTCAGTACACTGACTGGTGTCTGTTTGGGGTAATAGTTGAATTTTATTTCATCATGTCCTCTCAGGATGTTGCACAGAAGCATAAACAGCAGCCTCCTGAGGCACTGGACCCCAGGCGGGTATGAAGGTGTGTCACACACTGGCTCCACTTCTAGTGATTTGGGCTGGCCGCCTTTCCCCTTCCTCTCATCTGTGACACACCAGCTGGGACCCGCCAAGTATTCCAGTGCAGAGCTAATCTCTACAGAGTTTGGAGCTGCTCTGGAGCTCAGCTCAGCCTTGGTTTCTATTTATCTTTGTTGGATCTGATAACTGTTTTTAATCATATTTCTTCCCACTCCATGCTCAGTCCGGGGGGGGGGCGGGGGAGGGAGGGGAGAGGAAGAAAGAGAGACTGACTGTGCCCTCTGAGCCTTGGTGCTGATCTAAAACTGTCTGCTACTGTGAGCTGGAGACTGTGATCTCTGGGTGGTGGGTGGTGCCTCTTCTCTGCCTGGGTCACAGTTCACAGAAGGCTGGACTTGCTTAATGACTCCTGAGAGGATAGGGCTTCTCTGCATGTTTCTTGGGTTCAAGTGAGAACTCAAACCCAGAAAGGATCAAGCCACTCTCCCAGTGCAGTGGCTGTACCCTCATGCATTCCCTGGGAAAGGAGAGACAGGTTCATACCCTAGACGGAGACCACTGTGGACATGAGACCTGGCAGGCAGTTTCTCAGAATGAGCAGCTATGAGGGAAGCCTATCCTGGTGGCAGTTCTGGCTTAGTGTGGCTGTTGGAAAGAAGAGAATGAGAAATACTTTCAAAGGGGGTTCTAAAGCTTTGGTGGAGGAGACACTGAAACCTCGACTGGATACATGGCAAACCCTAGTCCTCATATATCTTGTGTTCTGACATCTCCAAAATTTATTCTTCTATTTTGGGACGAGGGCTCAGAACATGCTTGTTTCAGGTCTCAGGGTCAGTCCCCTCATTCTGATGATGACTTGGGACACTGTTGTACATGATTTCTGGCCTTATTTGGGCCAGAGGTTTAATCTGCCCGCAGTAGCTTTTACCCTTATAGAAATGACTCTGATGCATATATTGATTTCATACTATTTGGCCTATGTCTCAGGCACATTGCTAGCTAGCTCTTTCATCTTAATTCAACCCATTTCCTTTAATCTACCTGGCCGTGTGGCTGTGGTCCAGTGGCCCATACCTATATTCCTACATGCTGCTCCTTTGACTACCAGATAGTCTGACTCCCCCGCTCCTTCTACCTGTCTCTCCTCTGATCTTCCACCCATTTCTGTGGTGCTCTACACGGACCAAAACAGCTCTTTATTTACAAAATTACATACAAAAACCAGTCCCACCACAGGACACATCTGCCCCAGCTCTCATAGATCACACTACTTATCATAACAGAATACCATTGTGTATGTGAGGGTAGGGTAGGGTGCTGAGGGAACGTGTACTTCCATGGGCTTCTACTCTGTCTCATTAGCTCCTGCCTTTCTGCATAGAAAGGCTCTGTGTCTTCTGTCAGATCTTGCAAGTTTTAAGATTAATGTTATTATATCTGAAGTTTTTTTTTTTTAGAAATTTACTTTTACTGCTTTTAATTCTGTGTGGTGTACATGTTCAGATGTCTCAAAGCTGGATTTACATGGGGTTGTGGGGGTTTTGAAAGAAAAGTACGTATATTCTTAACCGCTGAGCCATCTCTCTAGACTCATCATTGGTATCTTAAAATTCTCTTATTTGTTGCTGTATGTAGAAACACAGTAGGTTTTTGTATATTGTTGACTTTCTATATTTATTAATGCTGGTCCTAATGATTTTTCTTGATTCTCTGCATGCCACATTAGGTGATAATCATTTTATTTTTCATCATTTTCCATGAATTTAGCATTGGCTAGATGTATTCCCAAGCTTAGCATGGAAGACATTCTCATGTGCTCTGGTTGGAGGTGGGATAAGGAGTGAGAGGTACTTCCATTGAGTCCTTGCTGACTAAGATCCGTGTTTGTTTACTCTGTTGGGGTTGGGCTGAGAGGGAGATCCATGTGCATTATTAGAATGCCAGTGAAAGTTGGGGAAAGGGTAGCTTACATTATCACTCTCTGCTCTTTTTACCTTGTATCGCACACATTCTATTTGGTATTATTAATAAAAACCTGGTTATTGGGGAAAAGCTGAAATAGAGACAGAGAGACTAGCCACAGCCAGTTCTCACCTAGCCAACTTCTCAGCCCCAAAAAGGTAGATCCTGTCTCCCCAAAATCTCAGACTGAATCCCCTGAGTCCTCAGCTGAGAGCGAATGCAGGTAAAGAGAAAAACGGCTGCCTCACTGCCTGGCTCTGTTTGGCCCTGAACTAAGAGATCCCTAGAATCTGAATTCTGGGTTTAAGGGGTGGGTCACCACTCCTGACCATCACAGCTTGGCTGTGGGTGGTTCTGTCATCTGATATTTCAGGATATTTTTATTAAATATACAGTATATCACCACAACTTTGAGAAGTGGTCTCTCATTAAATCTAAAGCTAGGTTTGTTCTATCATTTCTATGAAGCCCTCTCCTATCCATATTGAATCTTGCTAATGCTTTTTCTGGTTCTTTGTTGAGATGTAAAATTTATTATTTGTTAATGTGGTAATTTATATGACTGGTGGTTTTTTTAAAAGTACACCAGACTATTACTTACTTATTTCAGTTCAGGGGTTTCAGTAATTACAAATAAGATGCCCTGACCTGGGAATTGAGGGGAGGAGGATAGATGTAGAGGGATTTTTTTCAGGCTGAAAGAGTCATGTCCCATTCTCACTCATTCTAGTCCCTAAATTTCTGCATATGAAACTGTGTAAGAGAAGGTCAGAGTGCTGAAGGTTCTGGAGAGTTCCCGAGCTCTGTGTGTGATAGCAGTGGAAATTTGCCCCACAGGCCAGGCTTAGCTCAGGCCTCCATCTGCTGCTGTCACCTCTTCCTACTTGGCTAATTTACCAGTATCTTTACAGATCCATTTGTCCAGCTTCTGATTGTTCTCTGTGATAAATAAACTTAACCTGCTTCATGTGTGTTTAAGTTTATTCATCAATTTGCGGTATTTTTGTCAAGAGCAGAAATTCCTTTGAATTTATTAGAGGCCATGGAGAGTAGCATGAGATGTTCAGAAACTCCTGAGACAGTTCCTGGGAATGAAAGTAAAATAGAGCTAATTGTTGATGAGGTTATTAGAGCGACTATTCTGTCATTTACACAAAAAATTACTTGGGTGGGATATTTAAGTTATGTGTATATTTGCACTATATCTGGGTATATGCACGTGAATGCAGGTGCCCAAGGATACTAGAAGTCATTGGATCCCCTGGAACTGCTACTGCAGGCAGTTGTGAGCCTTGTGATGTATGCTGGGAACTGAACTATCAGCTGTAGGTACTTCCTTTGAGGCACATCTGACAGTACATAGGTGGTTCATTTGGCCTCATCCCTTGGACTAGTGCATGTGACCATGATTGTGCTATTCTGTGTTCTTTAGGAGTTTAGTGTTTTGAGGTCCAGCTGTTACCAGGTGTTCTTGGTAGAGTAGAGACTTGGAACTTGAATGTATTTGATGTCAGAAGAACCTTAGATTTTTTTTTTTCCTGTGTAATTTGTTTTCCTGTATATAATAGCCGGGTTTGTCCACCTAACTACCTACCTACTTACTCACCTGTCCACTCTGCTTTTGAATGTCATTATTCCAGCATCATGGGTACAAAGGTCAACACCACCCTGTCTCTGTCTCTGTCTCCCCCCACGCACACACTAAGACATCTCCATCTGTAGACAGAAGTAGAAAAGTACTAATGGGGTAACTTTGGGAGATTGGTGTTAACAGGGAATCTTCCAGATAGTCTCTCCTTGACAGAGTTGGAGAATTTGCCTGGGTGACTAGGATGATGTTGACATCATGGTGCTGAGTTAGAGATTCACTAGTTATATTCAGCTTTCCTTTTTTAATCTGTATGCTTCTGAAATGAGTTTATGAAAAGGAATCTTAATTTTTTTCCTAACTTTTAACAAAGACCACCTTCTCTGCCCCCAACATTCACACACAACTAAACCTCCACAAAAGAGATTCTGGAATTTGTTCTTGGGTTTATTATTTCTTTTCCTCAGTGAGAGAGAAGCCATAGGATTCGTTTGCTTTCTGTTCTTTTGAAGGGTTGCTTGGTGTGTTCTCTCTGAAAATCTGCTCTCCACTTTTAACAAGCAGCTGGAACTCAGTTGAGTCTCCCACAAACTACAAAGCCATGGCAGTGGCTGTGCAAAACAGATGCTGTTTGCATTAAAATAAAAGACAAACATAATATTTGCATTAATACAAAATTATTTGCATAGAGTGGTTTATCCTTACCCAAGAGCTAGTTACTTTTAACTAAGCAATCTTTTGCTGATTATTTTTCACAAAGGGTTGCTTTTGCATAAATGTGGCTGATTTCAAAGAAGGGTTCTCGGACATGCAAATGTGGTGTCAAGTGCCTTGTGTTGAGAATAGCCCATGTGCAGCAGTGATTGCTGTCACTCAAGCTCTGGGTAGCTTTTGTTTCCAAGCAGGGTTAATGAGCTTTGCCTCACTTACTGTAGCATAGACTGTTTCTGTAAGTTCTGCAGTCACGTGCCTACTCTGTGGAAAGCAGCAGTCACAGTGGACAGTCAGTGTCTCTGCCCTCCGGGTTTTCAGAAACAGCTGCACTTTGTGTGATTCATTCACAAATAAAGAAACTGGCACCAAGGAGAAATGATGAGTTCTTAGAAGTGAAGCATGGCCGGCTTCATTCTTTAAACATGTACTGATATGGGTTTTCTGGTGTCAAAATGGAGAGAGAAATTTTGTATTGGGGGTGTTGTATTTATATAAGAAGTTAGCAAGGTGTTTCAAACTGATTTTAACTCACACACTACACACAAGGGAAACACTCTGAGGAAATAGTTACTTGTGGTAAAAGTGGTCTTGGTGATTGTGTGAACTTTGTGTTATTTAGTGCACAGCTGTGTTTACTAATGTTTTATCTTAGCATTGCATTAATCATCTCACTCCATCATGGATATGACTTTTTTTCATTGTGAAATAATCCTTTAGTTATTATTTTGACATATGATTTCTGAATGGTAAACAATTTTTTTGTTTGATTTATTTTATGTTCTTCCTATATGTATGTATGTATGTATGTATGTATGTATGTATGTATGTGTGTCCTGTGTGTGCCTGATTCCTGTGGAAGCCAGGAGAAATGCCCCGTAACTGGAGGTATAGGTAGTTTTGAGCTACCATGTGATTGATGGGAATTGAACTTGGGTCCTCTAAAATAGGAGCAAGTGTTTATAACTCCTGAGCCATCTCTTTAGCGCTGTGCTAAAAATCTTTGCTTGTTTCAAAGTGTCCTTTCCCCCTTCTCTGTTCTTTGAATGAACACTTAGCTGGGTAAAGAAATGAAGTTAGCTACACCTTTTAGCAATTGGAGGATGCTTCTTTATCTTTTATTCTCTTTTCTTTTTCCATTGCTATTAGAAAGTAGTTTTCAGTCCAGTTATCCTTTTATCTTATACCTCCAAAAATTCAGTTAAAACATTGTTCTCAGATAGAGGAAATATTGGATACTGTCACTTGATCTTAACCAAAGGCCCAAGCATCAACCCAGTTTCTTCATGGGTAGCCTGCCATACTGTCTCAGTGCCATATAAATATCTTCTCATGGTGATGTCTAGGTGTTTTGCTGCAATCTAGATTCAGGCTTTTACTTACTTATACTAGTTACAAATCTAAAGTTTCTGAGTTCTAGAATTTCACATTATTGATGATTGTATTTGTGCTTTTACTTCAATAGTCTGCTCTAGGTCTGCAGTGATTATGTCACTCATTTGCTCGTTACTCAGTCATTCCTTTTCTCTTGTTCATTTATTCTGGCACCTCATCCCAGTTGTTTAGGACTGTAACCTTGTTCTCTATTTTCTCTCTAACTATATCTAATCCATCAATTCTAGAAAATTGCTTTCATTCTTACTCTGTTTAAAAACTTGCATTAAAAACTGCTTAAAAAATAAAGAACAGCTTTTCCCACGGCCGCTGGTCAATATGGTGCCGCAGTAAGACAAGCCTAAGAAGTCAGCCTGGAGGTTTAATGTGGACCTTACTCATCCAGTAGAAGATGGAATTTTTGATTCTGGAAATTTTGAACAGTTTCTATGGGAGAAAGGTAAGGTCAGTGGGAAAACTGGAAATCTTGGCAACGCTGTTCACATTGAACTATTGAAGAATAAAATCAGTTGTTTCTGAGAAACAGTTCTCCAAAAGGTATTTGAAATATCTTACCAAGAAGTACCTTAAAAAGAATAATCTTCGCGATTGGTTTCATGTGGTTGCGTCTGACAAGCAGACCTACAAGCTTAGTTATTTCCAGATTAGTCAGGATGAAGATGGGTCAGAGTCTGAGGACTAGTCAGCCTTTGCTTAAAATATAACTAAGATGGGGTGTGGTCAGCAAATAAGTCATTGTGCTCTAAAAACAAACAAACAAACAAACAAACAAACAAATAAATAAATAAATAACTTAGCCAGGCAGTCGCAGTGCTTGCCTTTAATTCCAGCACTAGGGAGGCAAAGACAGGCAGGTGAGTTTGAGGCCAGCTTAGTCTACAGGGGGAGTTCCAGGACAGCTAGGGCAGTTACACAGAGAAATCCTTCCTCAAAAACAAAACAAAAATCCAGTTTCTCTTTTTTATATTATAGCTATTATTATTTTTAAAAATATTCATTCATCCATCTATCCATCCATTCAGTGTGCATTGGTGTTTTTCCCTGCATATATGTCTGTGAATCCTGCATATATGTCTAAGTGCCTGCATATATGTCTAAGTGACTCACTTAGATGGTTTCTTTAAGGCCCCAGTTCTGGAGGGAAGGTTCTACCTTCATCTGCTCCTGATAGATGGTCAGAGCTATGAAATTTAAGCAGGCATTTTATTTAGTCAGAAGACACCTCGGAACCTTCATAGGCACAGAGAACATCTAATTCTTCTATTACACACCCTGATTTGCTGTCATAGCCATTATGGAGACTCTGGTCCATGAACTAGTGTAGGCCAAGGTCTCACCTTGTAGAGAAAAGTAACACACCAAGACAGTGGCCCCGTACTTATGTCATGTCGTGGTCATCCCAAGCCGCTACGAGGCAGACAAAAAAAAAAAAACAAATATAAAGCAACCAGCTTCATTGTGAATTTCACTGCACATTTATTTTTGCACAAGCCTGGGTGGGAGATGTAGACTCTAGATTACCTTATGCCACTGCCTCTTCTTTTTGTAACTCATATGCATTATTTTAGAAAGCCAGAGCTTAGTCCAGGATGGGGAGGTGTTTGTACTTGTTTAGGGCAGCTGGAAAGTGTGCTGTGAAGCACACAGGCCAGTGGGTCTGGAACCAACACACGGTCAGCAGAGTAAGTAAAACCAAGCATACTGTGGGGTTTTAGGGATTGTGAGATTTAAATCCTTGAACATTTAAATCCTAAACATTATAGTTTAGTTTTTTCTGAGAAAATCATAGTGACCCAAGGAAGATTAGGGGTGTTGGTTCTTCAAAGTGCTGAACAGGTCTCAAGAACCAGCAGCTACTGTCATTCATGTTCTTTTCCCTGTGGGCTTGATGCCCTTGCCAGGCCTCTTTGCCTCCTGTACCTCTAAAAGTGACATGACCTGACCAAGCTGCCTAAAGGCTACCAGGTAGTTCTGAGGGATTGCCGTTCAAAGTAGATCCCCAGAGAGCCCCCTCCAGCTCCTTGGTGACTATGCTGGTTCCAGCCCTGGGCTCTTTCCCATGTCCACTTTATTCTTTAGTCCCATGGCTCTAGTTCTTCTTCAAGGCATCTGAAATGAGCCCCATGATCCTCATCAGGGCTCTGGGGCCCACAGGCATGACTCTTGCCCCACTCTGCTCTTCCAGACATACACTGTTGTGTTTCATCTTCTGCCTGTGGCTTCCTTTTCCTGGAGGGCACTTTCTGGTGCCCTTCATGTGACTCTTGTATGTCCTTCAACCCGGGTCCCTTTCTTACATGCTTTGTCTAAAGCAGTAATGACTCAGTCTCCAGCACTAAGACCACACTGTTTACTAGACCTTTTGACTGTTGGGAGTTTGGGGAGCCAGGACTTGGTATTCCCCAGAGTGCATCCTTCAAATCCTGCCAGCTGCTTAACAGCTAGCTTGGGAAACACACTGTATGAAGGCATTCATGGCCAAGTGATGCTGTGTACCTACGCTTAGTGTCATGTGTGCAGACCTGCTCAGTTCAGACCTTTTCTTCTAATTTAATTTGGGACCAGGGCAACAACTGTCCCTTTCTCTGACAAAGGCTAAGCTCGGGTATGGGAAACACTTAGACAGTGCCTGACTGGTGAAAGCATGAACATCTGAGGCCCCCAATTCAGAGTGTAGGCTCAGGACTAGGATGATCCTGTAAAGCCAGTCTAGAAAATGAAAAGTACATTTTTAGTGAATTGAAGGAAATATTATTTTACAGAATTCTAGAAGAGGAAGCCTTTGAACCCACATGGCCTTTAGTGGAGGGGAAAATGCTCATGGAGTCCACATTGACCCAGTGAGACCCCTGTGCTTAGCCCACCCCTTGGACACTTGTTGCCACTCCCTCTGTGCTAGCCACTCTCTTTCCTTCTGGCCTCTAGGGCAGACCAGTCTTTCTGAAAGGCATGTTCAATAAGAAAGCCAAGAGCACTGCAGGGCAAGCACCATGCAGGGCCGGTAGCTAAAGCCCTAGGCACTGTCCAGCCACAGGGTGAGCTGCCTCTGGCTTCTTCTAATGGCTGGTTAGGGTTTATTGTTGTGGATTAATGACTCATTCCTCTGAGCTGCTTGTTAACATCTACCTATTTTCTAGCTTCCTGTCACTTAACCACAGACACCTTTAGCTAATTTGTGTGATGTTCAACAGTAGTATAGAAAGTGTTTTGGAGGTAGGTTCATTTATAAAGTAGTTTTGGTTGCTGACTCATACTTTGCAGGATTCTTGTACTCCCATCAGATGCTTTGGCATTCATGGGTGGAGCACCTTAGGGAGGAGCTAGCCCAGACTCTGGTTGAACTCAATCAAGGGCTTCCCTCTTTGTAAGTTAACTTTTCATATCAGCTAATCTTGGTTAGCTCAACAGACAAGGAAGTCCAGCTGCAGGCTGGTTCTGCAAGATTGATATAGCTGGGCCTGTCTGACCCCAAACCCCACAGGCCACAAGGCCCAAGCTCACAGCTTTCCCCCCCTCCTCCTGAGCTCTCTTTAAAGGCACTATATTAGAAAATAGGAGTTAGCAGGAAAAGAAAGGCTGCAACTACCAGATGGACAGCTCATACCTGGACTAGGTAAGTCCTTCGCCAGTGGCATCAGAGCTGGGGCAGCATGCATCTTTGCATGAGATAACTGTTCCTGTCCCTTTTCCCTGCCTGACTGGAGGTGCCTGTATTGAGGGCTGCTGCACGTAGTTCAAGAGTCTGTCTTCTGTATTTGTCACCCATCACTTGTCATCATACAGGTTCCGAGAAACTGTTCCTCCACTCTGAGTTAAACTGCCTTGAAACAGTGTACCCACTTGGTCCCCACATAGGGTAGATGGACATGCTCTTGAGCATGGAGATGAGTGCTGTTCACAGAGCTAGCTAAGACATTGTTTCCTGATCTGTGAGCTCATTTATAAATGTCTGATGGGCCATCCTGTTCTCTGGGGAAGACCTGTCTCTGAGAATAAACCAGAGAGTGCCACTTTGTAGCTCTTCCCACAGGACATCTAACCCTGTCCAGGAGAAGATATGCCTAGGCTATGGTGACCATCTAGACAAAGATGTTTCTTTTGCATATTACTTTGCATCCTTGGTGTTAACCACTTGTTGGTTCAGTAAGTGCTGAACACACCTGGCCATGTGCTCTGTGCCAGGACACCCTGAGGCCAGGCCTGTTCTCCTGAACAGTGACTGCCTGCAGATGTGCTGTGTTCTACATGTGTTCCTCTTTGGACATGCAGTGGATTCCTTGTTTCTAGAGCTTCTTGACTGTGTAGATATCGTCATTTTTCTACATTTGTATTTTCTTAAAGAAGATTTCCTGAGTGGTAGCCAGTTCAAGGTTCTTTGTGACTCAAGTCTGACCATGGCTTTGTTTCCCTTTACATGCAGGGTTAGGCTTCTACATAGTATCTGAGTGTTTAGTCAGAGACCTTGTTTTTGTGCTTTGTCCTAGTTGATCTCACTGAGAAAGTTCTAGAGAGAGCATGGTTCTAGACAGTGAGCCTTCCTGGGGGTTTGACACAAGCCAAGTGTGCTAAGAGCGAACTTTGGAGAACCATGAATAGCCAGGCTAAGGACCGGTGTGCTTGCTACCACTTCATATCAGCCAATCTCAGTCAGCTCAACAGAGGAGGAAGTCTAGCTGGAGGTAGTTCTGCAGGATTGATGTGGCTGGACATGATATGTGTTGGTTCTAGGCTTCTGTGTTGTGCTTGTAGATTGACCAGGAACCAGGAGTGTACACTCACAGATCAGCATGGGGCTGGTGACACATCAAAGACCGTGGGAACACTAGTGTGAGGACAGGCTAGACAGGTTTCATTGGTTTAAAAAAGAAAAGGTCTATCTTTATTCTTGACTCCTCAAGAAAATTTCAAACCGAAGTAAAGGAAAGGGGTGTCATCCCTGCCTTTCTCTCTTTAAGGCTCTGGAATTCTCTGCTCTGGCCACTTCCTGCACCCTGCCTTATTTATGTCTCAAGCATTTCAGGCAAATCCCAGATGCCATCACAGTCCCATGTACACCCAACAGTTTTAGACTCTTCAGTGTGAAAGCAGTTCAGACACACAGTCACTCCCTCAGATACTGAGAGCTGGTGCTCCACTGGGGCTGTGCACTAAGACCCTTTCTCAATGCGAGGCAGTGAGCCCCGCTCCCACTCAGCTCCAAGATCACACTGGGCACTGCCTCTGTTGTGCATTGAGGTTAAGGTGTTTCATGGATGAGAGCTGCTCACAAACCAGGAGTGTCTGTCCTTGAGCAGGCGTTTTTAGCAGACAAATTCCATTGTCACTGGTGTTCCATTTTAATAGCTGTTCTTCCCCCACTCCCCAGTCACGTGTTCGAAACAGGATGACAAAATCATCACTGACTGGTTCCCTCTCCTTCTTCCTAACCCCACTGTGGCAGGAGTTAGTTGTGATTCTTAGGGGAAAAACAGTAAGAACACCTCATAGGTTATCCTTGACATTTTAAATGTCTGCCTGATTACCCCAAAGGAAAAATAGTGCTTAGAGAAAGAGATTCTTTCTTCCATTTTCATTTTCTCTAATAAATACACATAAACTATGTTGGGCATGCCTGAGGAATTCACGACACTTACTCATTAAAGTTTAATTCCTATTAATGGGCAGCTGCGAGCTTTATTATAGAACTTTGGTATTTCTCAATAACCTGTGTGGCAAGAAAAAGCAGAACTTAATGGATTGGGGCACTCAAGGCTATTAGTGAAATTCACACAGGGAGGAGCCGGGTTTATTGAAAGCTGAGCCTGATGTTAGCTGGGTGTGCAATACTCCCTTGCCTGGAAGGGGTTGTGGAGTAAAGGAACATGGGGGCTGGGAGTGCTCAGCAGAGGAGAGTAATGGGGTAGATAGACGTCTGCTGGGGGAATTTGGTAGCTGGCCATTTCTGTCTCAGAGCCATTCATGGCAGACTTGGATAAGTTAACTGAATGGGATGTCTTGGTGCTATGGGATCCCACCAATGATCAGATGGGATTGTACACTGGCCACTGAATCTAAACAAACCCAGTAAAGAAGCCACACTGAATATACACAAGGTCTTTGGTCTGTGACTACACACTGAGTTGCTAGGAGAGGAAGCAATGAGTGGTGCCCATACTGCAGTGGCCACAGGCTGCTGTTCTCATGCCCAGGACTCCTAGGAGAAGGGTTGAGGTTCTTTTCACTTCTGTACAGATAAATATCAAGCCATTTATATTCTTTCTTGGTTCAGTAAATCATTTTTCATGATTGTTAATTTTTTGTTCTAGGCTGTTATTTCAAATTTAATTTATTTTTATTATATTTTTATATATTTACTCTGAGTGTATGTGTTTTGTATTTGTGTGTGCTACAACATGTATGGAAGATCAGAGAACAGTGTGTAGGAATCAGCTCTCCTTCCACCATCTGGATCCCAGAGATTGAATTTAGATGATCAGGCTTAGGGGCAGGTACCTTTACCCACTGAGCCATCATGCTGGCCCTAACCTATTAAAAAAAAAATATTTCCCCTGTTATAGTGTAATAAGACACATACACAAATACCCTTAACTCAAGAATTCCTTCCTTTCTCATGAAGTCAGATTTTAGTTCAGCATCAGTATTTCTGTGTCCTGAAACTTCATACCCCAGAGTATATTACAGTTTCTCTCAGGGCCACATGGTTTCAGTTGTAAAGTGGCCTTGGTGTTCCCTTCTGTCCCTTGTGCTGCTGGGTGGCAGTGCCCTCTCACCTTTCACAAAGAACTCGGTGGCTGGCCTAGATACTTTAGGGAGCACAGGTGGGTCTGAAAGGAGTGGGATCATTTTCTCTGAGTGTATAGCATGAGCTGAGCTCTCTAGGGCTTGGCCTAGGGCAACAGGGAGGACAGAGAGGAAATGTCTTCACCCAGACCTCTCAGGCAGATCTGTTGTTACCTGGCTTTGGAGATGAATATGAATGTGAAATGCAGCTTCTGGAACGCAAGATTATGTGTCCATGGCAGAGCCATGCCTGGAACCATGTGTAGGCACCTTTCAAGGTCCTTTGTAACTAGCTGAGCCCCTGAAGCCATCTGACCTGGCCCTCTACTTGTACCTGTGGGCCTAACTTCTTAGACCCAGCACTTTCCACCCTCTGCCTGTGAGGTACGCCCTGTCAGCACATCATTTGAGATGCAGGCAGGGAAGAAAGTGCATGTAACTTTTCATGTATGACTTGTACTTAGTGATATTTCTAGAGAACAAAGTGGATAAGGAATCAAAGCTGTATCTTAACAGTGGTGAAGTGTGCTTCAGCCATGTGGGTGGTCAGCACTCACAAGGCAGTTGGTGCTTTATGTCTGTTAGCCTGATCTTCTGTTCTTGTAACAGACTACTCCAGACTTGGGTAATTTATATAAAAGGTGGTGGGAAAGCCCAGAAGCATGTCAGTGGCATCTGGCCATTCTTTGGTAAAGGTATAACATGATGGAAGTTAGATGTGTAAGCATGAGGTGAATTTGGCTGTCTTTATAGCAACCCATGTGTGCACTGATTAGTCCAGCTCTCTCAGAAAGCATCCAGTTCCTCCAGAGTAGCACTAATTCTTCCCATTGACCCAGTCAGTGTCTTCTTCAGTGCCTTCCACCACAGCACTGTTAACTTAGAAATCTGGTTTCAACCTATATTTTGGTGGACACACTGTATTTGTGCCTTGTAAGTGCTCTTGATGCGATGTCAAGTGTATTCATGAGAATGAGGGAGGGACATGACCTGACCAGTCCTGCCTAACATTGCCAAGGTATCAGTACCGAGGGACCTGGGAGATATGACTTGTGTTTCATGAGCAACTGCCAGCATAAAGCATCTTAAAGTATGTCCTAACAGGGAGGTGGGAGCAGAGTACACAGTGGATCTGGCCACCTTTAAGTTCTTGGAACCCACAACACAACTGTTGTAAAGGTTGTTTTTAAAACATTCAATGGACTGGAAAACTGAATACCATGCGGACTTTGAATTATCATGGCTGCCATTTATCCATAGGTTCTCTATTAATCATATGTCTGAATATATCTTCAGTAGATATACCATTTATCATTATAAACCCCTCAGCTTTTGTTGTATCACACAGTCTCCCACTGAGTAGCTTTAATGTGTCCGTTCACTCTTTTTCTCTTATGATTGTGACAGTGGGTTGAAATGTGACACTAAACCTGAGAAGAGCTTGGAGGACTTGATTCCAGAGTGGAGGGGATCTCAGACCTTACACTAACTTCTTACTGTCTCTGACTTCCACCAGTTCGATCAGGTCTTTTTCCAAGGGAAGTGTTGGTTGCATTTGAGAAAAAGATCACCATATTTTCAGAAGGAGGAGTTTCTCAGTGGTCTGGATTGATGCAGAAAAATTAAATACATTAAGCAAACATACCTGATTAAAGACCTGTCTTGGTAAACCAGAAATGCCAGGCAGCTTCCTCAGCATGGTAAGAATTACCAATTAGAAACCGATGTTGGTTACCATGCTTCTTGCCTTAACAACATTACCAGGAAGACTAGAAACAGGGCAGGGCTCCTTGACTGCTGCCCTTGAGCTGTCAGCCCAGCCCAGTGCTGGAAGAAGGAGCAGCACATAGTTTGGTAGGGAGCAGCAGGACTGTCACTCTGAATGTGGACAGCTTAAGAGTAGCTATGGACAGATGAGTGGAAGGGTCAGAGCTTAACAAGATCTAAAGATGCCCATTGTCTGGATGCTTGGGCCAACTAAAATAGAAACTTAATGTTAGAAAATAATGTTTCTAATATTGTAATGGAAATACCAAACACCTAGGGAGAAATTCAGTAGAGTTTGACTCTGAATACTTTGGAGCAGTGCTGAGGGACTCAAGATCACAGGTGCAGCCAGGCTATGTGTATGGGGTTGGGGGTCAGGGGTGTTCTGAAACAGAGTTCTGTGAATGAAATAGTGCAGGGGCTACCATTACTCTGCCTGCTTCTAGAGAAGAATGTTGGGCCCTGCTTTGCTAAGTAAGAACTGTACAGAACTACTGTATAGAACAGGAAGGTGTTATTGACACTGGGTATAGGACCAGCAAGCTGTTTGAGCATTGAAATGCCAGCTACAACAAAGCAGTCTACTGACTGATAGTGAAAGATCAGACCTTGTGGCTGTTCTCATGAGAAAACAAACAAACAAACAAACAAACAAACAAGAAGCAAACATTGTATTTCATGCCAGGGGATGCAGTATTGGCTTTCTGTGAACAGCTGAATGAAGGAACTCAAAGGCCAAGCTCTGCAAGTGACTCTGGGACGTTTAGCCCCCTAGAGTTGATGTGTGTTTGCAGATAATCCTCTTTTCAGAGTTGCTTCTTATTTGGAAGCCAACATGTCATATCACCTTAGTGCTGAATTCATCCATGATTGGAATCCAGATGTCTTGAGCTTGGCCTCCAAGATGTTCAGATGCAGGGCTAGGGATTTGGATACCATTTTTAGAGTGCAGCAATTCCCCAGTAAAAGAAGAGCAGGATATGACTTTTGGTCCAGATCCTGGCACTGGTCCCTTGAAGTCCTTGGGATTTTCTGAGCAATAGAATGTCTTTGGTTCTTCATTCATATTCGTTTTAGACTAGTGAGATAGATGACTTGTAGTCTGGTCATTAGAAAGACAGAGATTCCAGGGTTGGAGCTGCCAGCTCTACCCACTGATGTAGTATATAAAGGACAGTGAAGTTGAGCTTGTTGCCAGGTCAGTGAGCCAGGAAGAGGAGAAATGAGCACGGTTGTAGTCTCATTTTGTTGCTGTGATAAATAACCTGACTAAGAGCAACTCTTGCAAAAAAGACTTATTTGCCTTTACTTTCATCATAGAAGGGAAGTCAAGGCAGGAGCGCAAACAGCTAATCAGAGCACATCCACAGCCCAGAGCAGAGGAATGAATGCATCTTCACTGGCTGCTTGACCCACATGGCTTTCTTCACTCTTACACAGTTCAGGGCTCAGCCATGAAACAGTGCTGCCTATATTCAGTTTGGGTCTTCCCTCATGAGTCAGCAGCTAAAACAATCCTTCGTGAACATTCCCACAGGCCCACCTAGATCATTCTTTATAAAGATCTTCTATCCATGTGATTATAGTTTGTTAATCTGACAGTTAAAACTAATCTCACAACTATCCCACTTCTATCAGGATGGAACTTCTATACCTGGGGCTTTGGGGATCATGTACATCCTCATATGGGTTCATTTCTATCCTCAGTAGCAAACCTGGAGTGCAAAGAGAGGTGCTCCTTTACTCATGAGGTTGTGTTTCAAGATGCTTGGTGAATGCTCAACCCCAGAGGGTACTGACTCCTTCCTGTAACTACTGTCTTTTCTGTGCACATGGACCAGTAATAAGGTTTAATTCATAAATCAGGCCCATCAAGAGAGTCACAGCTAACAATATATACAAATATAACAATATAAAAAAAATAACAATATAACAAAGTGTTCATGTAAGTTGTGGGTGCTTGATCTCTTTCAAAACATGGTCCTATATGTGCTCACCCTCTTGTGATAATGGTGAGACGGGCAGAGTGGCTTTCAGAGCTTCTTGTTACCTGAACTGCTCACATGATAGCTTTTGTGCTTTGTGGCTGCTGGCTGCTGTTAAGTAAAACAAGTAACTTGAACACAAGCTTTGTATTACCATAATAGTTGCCCTGGTAGGTAACAGAAACAGGTGCTAAGTAGTTGAGTAACAGTAGGCAGCGCATGCCCAGTGTGGATATGCTGGACAAAGTTTTCATCTGATATTCAGAATGACATGCAATTTATGATGTAAGTTTTGTTCGCTTGTTTTTAGAACAAGCTATTAGATCATATTATATTTTAGACCTAAAGTTGCCCTACTCTATAGTAGGGTCAATGGGAACAACAGGTAGTGTCAGAGTTGAATCAGAAGGTGTCACTCATCTGCTGGCAGAGCCAGCGGGTGTCAGGGTACAATATATGTTGCTTTAGGAAAGGCTGGAACATGTCAAGCTTAAGGTCTGACTTTTATGTAGAATTTTTGTTATTTCCTTATATTGTTGCCGGAGTAGAGACAGCTAATTTGTATGCACAGTAAACCTTATCTGAAGACTAAGAGACATACACAATCAAAAAGCCGAGAGATCCTGGATATGAGTCAAGACTCAGTCACAGTACACACTGATGAAAATATATAGGCATACGAGAGACTTTGTGTAACTTACACTGTGCACCAATTACTTTGAAATGTGAGGTTTCTTGAGGGAGTGTAGTAGGCACTCTCGTGTGTCATTCAAGATCATTGAGCCTTTAGAACTCAGGGCAGGCACCATCTCAAGCCCACACTCCAGAAACACTCTTCACACCTGCTGGCATATGGTGCCAGGGTTGGAGTGACCCCAACTGGTCAGCTACTAATCCTGTGATTTTTTTCCCAGATGGAAGTATAAGGTGGAAATAGTGGAGACTGTTGATGCATTGGCAGCAGGAACAAAAAGAACCCTGAGGGGTCCTCAGAGCAAGGCGGGTTTCTTTGCACTTGTTTCTGACTTAGCTGATGGGAGCCTTCAGCAGCGTAGGTGCCATTTGGATTTCTGAAAGTGTTCGTGGTGAGTTTAAAATGTTTCAGTAGACACAAACACACACGCACATACACATATATACACACATGCATACACACACACACACACACACACACACACACACACACACACACACACACACACACACACACACACCCCTATCCCTTTTAGAGTATTTTACTGCTTTCTACATTGAATTCTTATTTCTTTGCAGGAATTAAAGGCTTAGGAAGTATTTTCTGTCCCTTGAGGTTTCTTTTTGAGTATCCATAAAGATTTGAGAAGACTGTTGTTGGCTTTACAATCCTGTGGTCAGGCTGACTCAGATGGCTATGCTCTTGAGAAAATCTTCAATCTGTAAGTGGCAGGGTGATGATTTGGGATTTGTGGTTGCCTATAAGATGTGACAGTAACCTCTCAGTCTTTCTTCTCATCCCTGGAGCATGGACTATGGTATCCCAGATAGGCTAAGTGTGAAATGCTAAAGTTGCTAGACCTCAGTTCTGAGTGATACAGAGGAGCAGTCGCACTCTGTCTCCTGTGTGATTCAGATGACCTCCAGCATGTTGCCATCTCTTCCATGGCTCTCCTGGGCCAAGGCTTCTGTGTTTAGATTTGGAATTTCTCTGAGGATGCAGATTGTTTTCCCTGATTTATTCGTGTTCTTCTTGAAACCCTGTCTGTGGGAGCCACAAGACTGCCCTGTCATGGGTGACTGCTGATGCAGGTCTGCAGTGGTATACATGTCACTGCGGAACATCTAATACCACTTGTCACAACAAGCTGATTTTAAAGGAAAAGTCTGGAAGGTTTTGTGAATCTGCTTTCTTTCATGTTTGGGGAAAACAGGTATCAGGGGGATCTACATTCATCCTGTCTCAGGCTTTGGTGGTAGTCGGGTTCCTTTCTTATTCTTGCTTCAACTCAGAATAGCCAGATAGGTTCCTGAATATGATCTAAAAATGGATTTCAAAGAAATGATTGTGTAATCTCTGTAGGGCCGCTAGTGCTGGCAAGGCATTCCCAGGGCCTCTTGCAGTAAGCCCAGCACTGTGCTTATTTCTGACTGCCACAGGAGCCCCAGCTGCTTGGTTTGTGTCAAAGTCCAGAGCCTTCATTGTTATCTTGGAAGAGGGAGAGCTCTTTATCTTAATGCTTATGATTTCGGCAGAAAAGCCCACTTCTGATAACCCCAGTTTGGGCTAAATATAAGTGAGCCATACTAGCTCAACCAGATACCCTTAGGCAGGAATCCCAGTTCACCATATCTCAACTGGGAGCTGTTTTGATTATGCTACAAAGAGCCATTCACTTTTTCTGACAAGTGAAAAGAATCAGTGCCGAAATTGAAACTACCTTCTAAAAGAAGATGGGTGGGGCTGTCAGCAGTGGGAGTGGAGGGCACACATGCTTTCCAGTACTATTCATTGCCGAAAACTTTCTGCTCAACTCACTGTTTCTGAAGCCAGTATCTCCTCTCTTCAGATGGACTTTCTGGCCGAGACCAGCCGGTGGAGCTGCTGAATCCTGCCCGTGTGAACCACATGTCCAGCACGGGTAAGTCAACACACTTGCCTGTGCTTTGAAGCCCTGCTGTACTGAGGGAATGAGAGGTTCAGGTCACTTTTGAAGTGGAAATAAGTACAGTAGGAGCTGAATGCTTTGGGCTTGGTGTCTACTCCAGTGGCATTTCTGCTGGGTTTTAGTGCCTAGGCTCTGCCTTTCCTCTCCTACCCAACACACCATTGGCTTTACCTTAGAACATTAAGTACAAGTAGAAGAATCCTAAATATTTCATGGAAATGGCTACCTTTTAAAGTTTGATTTTTTTTTTTTTTTGAGAAGTTTTGACTTTCACTGTCTCTCAGGTTCAGTTTGCTCAAGTCATTTTGTCTAACACTGCCATAATTTGGGCGTTTTGAGATAGTTTTCTAGTGCTTGTCCAGTGTGATAAGAATTTTTACATGCCCCGATGGTCTATGAACAAAATGGCAAATAAACATACTTCCTAAGAATACCAGAAAGCTTTGTGTTAGGTTTCTGCCATGAAAAGCACACTGTGCTCTTTGAGAGTGTGTTGTTTAGTGTGGGCTAGGCTGTGATTCGCAGTGCCTCCTGCCAACCTTCAGACTGCTGCTGTGTCTGTGTGAGCTCCATTGTTGAGTACCTGGGTTTTGTTTTCTCATTCATCAGACACGAATGATAGCTTCCCTGCAGAGTTCTCACTAAGCTCAAATATATGTGTTAGCTTTTTAGTAGTTCTCCCATAAATGTCGACTCTTAATGTCACACTGACTAGTACTGAGGATGGCGTGGGATGTAGCTATGACAAGCCAGCTCAAGAACCAAGTGTTTCCTGTGCCTGTTATCCTCATTTTCTTTCTCTGCTCCAGCATGGTCTTATCAACAAGGGTTATCCATGTGAAATTTGTTCTCCTCTCACCTCCACAACCAAGCTCCTTTTCGTTTCCTAGCATGTATGGCATATTTTTTCAGTATTGAAGGTCTGAGTGTTTGCAACATGATTTAAGCTTGTGTAGAAGTGCTGTGAGTAGGCAGAAGAAGGCATGTATCTACAGAGTGTGTGGGACATCTCATGGAGGCTGCATGTTAGCTTGTGACTGAGAAGCCACTAGTACAGCAGACATGCTTTCTACTTCATTTTGGTCAGTTTCACCAAGTACCAAGTGCCTCACGGAAATAATAACTTGAGTTACAAGAGACTTTGGAAATTGGTGTGAAATATCTTTCATGTTGCATTTTTCTGATATGAAACAGAAACATAAAGTTTGTTTTGTATCATCAGCCTGTGCTGTGTTCCTGACAATTGAGTTAATCTTACCTCTGACATGCTATGAGACCGTGTCCCATGCAAGCATACACATTCCCTCCCCCCCCACCCCCGTAGGAAAAGTGCACAGGCAGTCCTCATTGCCAATCACATCTTGTTTCTAGACCATTCTTTGTCCTGCATTCATGAGCACAAGAAAATTCTGGTGATGATAAACAAGCCTTGCTACTTTGTAGCAAGAGTTATTAAGACTAGAAGCTGCCCTTAAAATTTCTTTGGCACCACCTGCTCCCTTGGTACAGTGCTGAGGAGTGCTCAAATTGGAATTTTTCTTGGGAGTTTAAGACTTACTCTCTCTACCCCCAAAGGTGGTCCACCCAGGCCTCCCTGTACTAAAGTAGTTCTGCTCTGCTCTTTGCGCTTTCCACTACAGACAGCCAGTCCCCAGGGGCACATGGTTTAGGTCCCATATCTTTTTCTCTTTCATTCTGCTTTGAGCTCAGTATTGAAGGAAACAGACAAAGACCTGTCCTGAACCCACCCAAGACATCATCTTGTGTCCCTGTTGCACTCTGCCTTCTTTGTTTCTCTGCCCAGCCTACCCCTCATCTATGGGTTTTATTACCTTCCATCCAGTCCCAGAGACTTTGCAAAGGAGTCCTTAGCAGAAAGTGTTGCAAATGAAGCAAGCAAGTAGCTGACACTGGGAAGACCAATGGAAGAGCTAGAATGAGAGAGTCTTGAGGGTTCTTGGTAGATAGAACCAACAAGGGTGAGGATGTACGGGGAGTCACCCAGAAGAGAGATCTGGGGTGGTGGGCTAACCCAGTATGGAATAGAGTGCTTGGTAATATCTCTTCTGCCTGCCAATCCTTAGCCACAATCCTATGCTCACCCAATGGGGGAAGTGACTGGTTGAGATAGATATGAGGCAAAGTTATCTTCTGAGTGATGACCTCTTAGTTCAACTCTGATGTGTTATTACTGATGGGACTGGGTGAAGAGTTATGCTTGGTTCTGGGTATGTGGCTGGGAGCATGGTGCTGTCCAGTTTTTCTCATAGGTATTGTGTGTGTTGGGTCTCTGCTTTTGTTCTTTTAGCCCATTAGCCCTTTAAGGCCCTAATAGCTTATACTTCTAGTCTTGTTGAACCCTTGTGTAACCTCACTCTGGGATGGTACTGGGTACCAGCATCTTGGGGCAAAGAGACCAAGCAAGCATAGCCTGCAACCTCCACCCAGTCCTGCTTGTGCTCTGGGCCTTTTCCTCTGTAGAAAGGGATCTCTGGCTTTGCTGTGGCACGAGTACAGGGAGGCAGGTAGCCTGGGCTCTTGGAGCAGGTGATTATTACTATCTCTGTTTGACTCCAGGTCCTGGTGCTGCTGCCATTGCTGTTCCAGGACCTCTCCAGTTCTATCCAGTACTTGGCGTGCTTGCTGCTCTATGATCTTCTACTTGTAGTTGCTTGTGTTTGCATTGTGTCTCTTTAAACAACCCACCTAGCACTCTGATTGTGTTCACTGCTATCATTTACCAGAAGTGCTGCTGGTTTTGAATGTACCCTCTTGACTGGCTGGCTTCCCTATCCCACCCCCATCCTAGACTCTGCCCTTCTCTGCTCAGCCAGCCTGTTTTCCCAGCTTGGTTCCTCATCCCAGTGCCCCGGGAGGAAGAAAGCAGCTTTTCCTTTTGGGGTGGATATGGGGTTGTTTACACTTTTCACAGTGATCCACCCTTTCAGTTCTGTGTTGCTGCTGCTGCAGCTAAATCAGGAAAGCTCCTTGTCCACCACAGGAAAGGTTGGTACGTAGCTCTTGGTTTTAGTGCTGAACACTCAGGGTGGCTATGCAAAGAAGACTGTTCTTGTTGTTTGTGGTGTGCTCTTAAAGGGTCTCAGTTCCATGGATCCCAAGTGTCATGAATCTGGTAACTGGTGTGTGTGTGTGTGTTGGAGGGGGACCTATATATGTGGTTATTTGTGTAGATGCACATGTATGTGCCAGATGGGTGTGTGTCAACTTTTTGTGTCCTTTCTTCTTCACCTTTTCTGATATGGAACCTAGAGGTCTCAGGTTAGACTAGGCTGGCAGGCCCTGAGGGTCCTTTTCTCTGCTTTTCTTCAGCTGTGGAATCACATGTACTCACCACCATACCTAGCTTTTTACATATTTTTTAGAGATTGCTCTCAGATCCTCATGCCTGCATAGTAAGCATTTTACCCGCTAAGCTGTCTTTATGCCCCTGCCCCCATTTCTTAATTTTATAAAGAAAATGTGTAGTGGCCTCAGGAGTACCCTCTAGGATGGAAAACTAGCTCCATTTTTCATGGGTACTTCCAGGCAGTTATGGTAGGAAGGAAGGGTTTACTTCTCAGTGCTGTGGACCACAAGTGTCATTTATGACAGGGCTAGTGTATAGAGACAGATTTATGTGACATCATTTGTGCTCAGTGCACTTAGAATCTGTGTTTATCATCAATTTTTATTACAGCTTTTAAGGCTTTGGTATCTTAGGTAAATCAGGCAGGACATGAAAGAGGATTTTGTCAGCCTTACCCACCTTAGGTAGCTGGGATGTAGCATTAGTTTCCAGTAGCTACATGTTAGTCTTGTATTATATTTCATACTTCCCAACAGTTGGTTACCTTTAAGGAAGAATCCCTTTGGCGCCTTACCCTGTACACATGGTGGAACCCTCTGGTCTGTGCTTCCAAGTGGCTCTCATGCTGCCATGTGGAACCAGAACCCCAATGCTTAGATCAAGGGACCTCTTGAAAAATGAGCTAAGTTTTTGGCTGGAGCAGAGAACAGGAGCAGGTAACCCTGTCAAGTTGATAAAGAGTGAGGTAGGGGATGCCATCTCCGTCTCCATAAGGCCTCCTGAGCATTGTGAGCAGCCTGAGGTGTGTCTTTGTCTCTTTCTCTGGCATCCCTGGTCACGGCCCTTCCTTTATGTTTCCGGCTGAGAGGAGAGCTAATGGGGACTCTGGGTCATCGTGGCCCTGCTGCCTCCAGGAACCCACTTCTTTCCTATAGACTCCCTGCCTTTGTGCCTGTGTGTGCTCTCTCATTCCCACGTCACCTTCCTTGTGTTTATTTGCATGTACTCGTTTTTCTCAGGTTGAGCATTCAAGTCATTTATTTCATTTCTTTCTTTTTGATAAAAGAGTTTAGGTCATACCCACCTCTCTGGGTAGGAATGAGATGGCTTTTGATAAGTTCTGATTTGTGATGTTTTTTAATAAACTGTGTTATGTCAACACTTTGTAAAACTTTTATGGTTCTTTAAAAAATAATACTTAGGTATTTTTAAAATCTGAAAGTAAGAATTTTTAGTAGACCTTTGCTAGGGTACTAGCTTACTGTAGTATATTAGAAGTTACTGACTGTATGGATTTTGGGAGAAAGCTTATCTTATGGTGTTCTTTTTGAAACTTCAGTGTGTCACTTGTGTAGAGTTGAAGAAGAGCTCAGAGGTACTAAGTGCCGTGGGAAGTAGCGAGACAGTGGGAAAGCCAGACTGAGAGGGCTGCAGGGAGCCGCAGACTCGCCCATCTTCGTCTATTCACCCCTGCAGCGTGCTTATTGCAACCAGGCTTTGTCCTGAGATTTGGGATATGTCCATGGGTGACCCAAACACAGAACACTGTTCCTTTGGCACTGGACTACGCCTAGAGGAAGGGACAGTTGAGTCAGAGTGTGATTCTAGGGCAGGGGAAGTGGGCAGATCTTACTGGGAAGGGCTGGACTTTCCCTGAGAAGCTGACATGGTTCTAACAACGTTGGATGGTGGAACTGGTTGGGGATTGAAGGGTACACCTGAGGGATATTGGTGGCTGGGGGGTCCCTGGCTTTGGCAGATGCCCTTGTACCATCCAGTAGGCAGGAGAGGCGGGGCAGAAAGTGCTGGCCATGTCACGGCACTATTACTAGTCACTTGCCAATAGCCTAAGATTCCTGGAAGTTCTGGTACAGAGGTATTGGGGAGGAAGACTCACTAGAGAAAAATTAGATGGGATGGTGGCCAGCTGATAGGTACAGTGGGGTACAGTGGAAGGAGAAAAAAATTGTTGGGGCTACAAATATCTGTCAGTCAGTGGGATTCTTAGGTGACGCCTCCATTTGGGATGTGAGGAATATTGTACAGAGTTGAAGACAGACTGAGATTGCCCTGAAGCGTGAAGGCGGAGTCACGTTAGTTATCTATGATGAGTAATTAGATGGACATGGACCTCCTATTAGAGGGAATCCTCTGTCCATTATGGGAAAGCACTGTGAATGTGAGTGTGAACTGGAGAGGTTTCCTGAACAGGTGGAGGGATAGAAGAGCATTCAGACAGCACAGAAGTGAACCTTGGAAGCAAGTATTACTTCACTCAAGGCCACCAAAGTGCCTTTGTTCCCAGCGTAGTCTGCAGAAGCTGTCTATAAGAGATAGTAGAACACTGTGTTGGGATTTGCCAGAGGCTGTGCCACAGAACTAGGTTGATCCCAAAGAGAGGACCCAGATGCTATAAGGTTTCAGGAGGACTTGTTGAGGGCCCAGCTCTGGTAGCTCGGTATAAGTGATAACACTGATAACAACTGCCCCCTTGTCGCAACTCCTCCTTCAGCTAAGTGCCATGTGTTCTCTGCAGTGTCAGGCAGGCAGGAAGTACCTCAGTAGGTACAGGTTAGGAAATAGACAGGCAGGCCAAGTAACTTCCCCAAGGTCACTCATTTGTCTGCTGGCTGACTCATAACAGTCTCCCGTGAGATTCTTCCACAAGTCCACACCAGATTTCCAGCTGCTTTGGGGGCTGTCTCCATCGATAGGGACTCAGGAAGCCCTTGAAGAATGCTGCATTCCCCTTTGACCATCTGAAGTCAGGTGAGGTCAGATTGATTTCCAGAAAGCTCAGGTCCTTGCTGCCTTGTGGGGAGGAAGCTAGAGGAGGTCCACTACTCCAGCAGTGCATCTTTCAATTCACTCATTCCCGCCTTCTACCGAGTTCAAGAAGCATCTATTTTTACACATTTCTGCTGTTTGTGTTGGGTAATACTGTTTCTTACTGTGGCCCAGCTGTTAGGTAAAATGTATAGCCAAATGTTTGGGGGTTGCTAAGAAGGAAATTCTGAAATTTCGTGTTCTTATGTAATATTGACCTTATGTAATTGGAATGGCAAAGACAATGCAGATTTGGTGCCCTTCCCAGACTACTGGGACCATTTTTAATTTTCCAATAATACACTTTTATCCGTTGAGTCTAGGGTAATGAGATTGCTTCCAGAGATGGTTTTAGATGTTTGCTGCTGCATTCAGTTCAGCGGTGGTTGGGGAAAAACTTCTCCTAGGGCCCTGGCTAGACCAACTTTAACACGGGTGAGGACTAAGGTGGCTGTTACCAACTCTGCAGCCTGTGATTTTTCCACCTGTAAGAAAGAGCATGTCTGTGCCCATGGATGAGCCAGTGTTCAATAATAAAATGTTAGTGTGGCCATTTCTGTGTAATTGTGCAGTTTTAGGATTCCTTCCAAATAACACTTTGTTTATAACATCATTACAGCAATGTATCCAATGTATGGTTCTGTCTGTTACTTCTGCTTGTCTTTGGTAGCAGTCATGATAGTGTGGGGCACATCTGCTGTTTAGTGGGGAAGGCCTGGCTGTGCTTACTTTTCAGGCAGTGTGTGCTTTCGTGTGCTTCTGCAGGGCTGTCGCCCACTGTACCAGGCTTTATCTCTAGTTCTTGTTCATCTGTGCTTGCAAGTCTTTTACTTGTGTAAGGCACCCTATTCATTCATTCATTCATTCATTTATTTTGGTGAGTATAGAGCAAATTTGAAATGTTAAAAGGATTTTTCTAGGGAACTTTGCAGCAGGAACAGTCAACTCTGACTTCACTGTTTAGCAGAGCAGCTCACACAGTTAGCCATCTTGAGGTGGACCTTTGCTCTTACAGTCAGCACAGAAGACTTTATGCAAAGTTCAGCCTAGGCTGTGTGGGCTCTACCTTCCAGCCCCACTAGTTACTCCTCTTCAAATAAAATCACAGTGTCAGGAATGCCAAGAGAGGTGTAATCACATGTGCCTTTCATAGTGGTGCCCCTCATGCCTCAGGCAGGTGTGCTGCTAAGAGTTCCTCACACAGCTTGTAACAGAGTTGTGTGTATAACCACTGGAGAGAACTGTGGTCTGGCAGAGTCACTTTGGAACACTCTTGTGAGTAATGCCTTCTATATTGTTGACAAAGATCCTTGAAAGTGATTTGTAAAGACAGTTTTGTTCCTTGATGTCTTCAACATTATCAGTATTAAATTTATGCTTGTTATTTGGTAAGCATCTTGGGAAAAAAAACCAAAAAACCTACCACAGTGAGTGTCCCTATGAAAATGACACTCTGTTCATAGCAGCTCTGGTTGGCAAGAGGACACAGAATATTGGCAGATGGAAGTGGCCACTCTTCTGGTTGAAGGGCTTCTGCGTCTTGTTGTCAACATGCAGGGGAAAAACAGCTCTTCCCTGGCAGCCTCTGGTCAGTCAGAGGAATCCCCAAATTCCTCCCATGTGCTTACCTTCTGCTGATGTTATTGTTGACAGCTTTCCTGGAACAAGCAGATCCCTATAGTTTTGTTGGCAGGAGATGTCATAGTTCCTAGGGCTTTCTAAGAACTCTTTTTTTGGTGCATGGGACCCTTTTTCTCAGTTCCTTTCCTTCTAACACTGCATGGAAGAATTTAGTGGTGTCTTTGTGACCTCCTTTTTATATTTACCACTTTGTTGCCCCCCTCCTCCAAGTTCTGCTCTTGTTTAGATAATTGTGGTTGTTGTTGTTATTACTACTGCTGCTGCTGCTCATGTGTATAAAACTGGGAATTGTTTTCTCTGCTCAACTTTAGACAATTTCTAAGATGATGGTGATATTGTTATTTATTCGTTTTTGGTTTTTTGAGACGGTTTCTCTGTGTAACAGCTGTGGCCATCCACTCACTGTGTAGACCATGCTGACCTGGTCCTTCTACCTCTGCCTCCTAGGGGCTGGGATTAAAGATGTATGCTACCACCACTCAGCAATATCTAATTTTTTTATGCATGTTATATTTATTGTTTTATAGCTGCTCACATACATTTAGAATCTAAGTGTGTTTAAGAGGTTTCTTGTTCCTATAGTTGTATTTTTGCTTCTGCTTGTCTCATAATTATGGTTCTTCTGCAGCATGGTTAGGCCCATGGAATGTACACTATTATGGCATGTGTTTGTGTGAGGATTTTTGTTGTTGTAGTGACAGAATACCCTAAGGCTGGAAACTTTACAAAGGAGAGAAATTTGCTTTAGATCTCAAGGCTGGGAAGTCCAAGAACATGGTGCCCTCTAACCGAGGCTTCCATTGCTTCCTCCAGAGAATGCAGAAGGTGGAAGTAATATGGAGAAGTGCAACAGCTTCTTTCCAACCTCAGGAGAATAGCTCGGAGCCCACTAGGAGAAGGCTTTGATAGTCAGTAAAGTGTACCATATACCCCTGCCCTTCTTGCTCACACTGGGGACTAATGTCATTGCGAGTTTGGAGAGGACAAATCAAGCTGTGCTTGTTTGGAATTTGGCTGCTTTTTCCCTCCTTCCTCCCTTCCCTCCCTCCCTCCCTCCTTCCCATTAAAAGTCACTTTTATCAGTGCTTCATGGAGGGTTGGGGAAAGGCATAAAAAGATTGGCATAGAACTGGAAGCATGGATGTGACTACAGTATTAGCTCTGCTATTGAATCCATGGCATCAATCCATTATGACCCTGCTCATCCCGAGTCAAGGGTAAGTTCTCATCTGCAGATGCTGTTTCTGGCCATCCATTCTTGCTCTTCTGCCCTCCATGTCCTCTGATACCTCTCTCCTCTAAGCCGTGTACATTTGCACCAGCTACATCTTCTTTGTAAAGTGTGCATGATATACATAAAGGAGGAGGCTGTGACTTGTTGGTATTTACTTGGCTCCAGCCATGAAAATGGGTGTTCTGGACTTGGGGTGGGGGGTACACCTGCCTTCTACCCCTTTCTTTCTGTTCCCTCTTCTACCTCTCTGGCAGCCTCATGTGCCTGGCTTCTGAGGGTCACAGAGAGTGGCATGGAAGTTTTAGCCCCATCCTCAGCCTGTAAGTACTTAGGGTTAGTGGAGGAATATACACCAGGAGATAGTATTTGGACTGGAGGCCACTAGCCTCAAAGGCTCCAGGAAACATCTGTTTTAGTTAGGGTTTCTGTTGCTATGAGGAGGCACCATGACCACAACAATTCTTATAAAGGAAACCATTTAAATGTGGCTGGCTTATAGATCAGAGGTTTAGTTCATTATCATCATAGAAGGAAACATGGTGGTGTGCAGGCAGACATGGTGCTGGAGAAGGAACTGAGAGCTCCACATCTTGATCTGTAGGCAGTAGGAAGTGAACTGTCTACTACACTGGACATAGCTTGAGCATATGAGACCTCAAAGCTGTCCCCACCCCAGTGACACACTTCCTCCACCAAGGCCACACCACCTAATAGTACCAAGTATTCAAACATCTGAGTCTATGGGGTCATACTTATTCAAACCACCACAGCAGCTTTGTTCAGAATTGGTTCTGTTTTCAATTTTCTGTGTGATCTTAACCTCTAGCAAGTAGAGCAGACCATAATAACCAGATGCCTCATATGGTAGGGATAATGGGCAGGACCTTGTCTCTCTGCTTACTCCCTAGGCTCAGACCCAGTCCAAAGCTCTGGCTTCTGTTGTGACAGGCTTCTTTGGTCTTGTTTCAGGTTAGCATCCTGCAGCACCAAGTCTGGAAGCTCTAGGGAAAGAAAGGTACTTCCTATTTAAAGGGGAACAGGAGCGGAGAGGACAGAGCTGATGGTGGTTAGCTATCCTAATGGGCTTGCGGCAGCTGCTTACTAACTTTCAGAATCCTGTGACGTGATATCTTGTCCTACTGTGCTCAGAGTGCCATTTTGGGACAGGTGAGGTCAGTGCCAGCAACCAGTTCTTTTTACTCATAGTAGTTCCTTATGTGTGACAAGCTAAGGCCCTCCTCTGCTGTCCAGGAGGCTAGAAGACTAAGGGCCTTTGAACTTATCACCCCAGTTTAAGTTATAGGTTACTGGGACTCCTGATATTTTATAAATTCAAAAGATGCCTATGCTCAATCAGCTGTAGCAATTCCTTTTAGGAAGACATGGATGGAGCTGTAGCTTGAAGCCTCTGTGGCCAAGCAGCCAGACTGCTTCCATACATGCCCTCATTGGCCCTTAGAGCTTGCTTCAGTGTCTATGAGAGTTTGCACACTGAGTGTTTCTGCTGACTGGATGCCAGGCTGAGGAGGGCTAGCAACTCTAGAAACAGCAGTTCAACGCCAATGCTGCCATTTGTCAGTGACAGTGTTGCTGTTACCTTTGTTTATTCCCCTCTTTGTTTGTTTGTTTTGTTTTTCAAGACAGGGTTCTAGAAGTCTCTCTGAATACCAGAATGGCCTCAATCTCAAAGAGATCTGCCAGCCTCTGCCTCCTAGGATTAATGCTGTGTTGCAGCACCACCACCTGGCACCCCTCAGTTTTTATAGACCATCCCTGAGGAGATGTGAAGCTGTGGGGATTGCTTCCTCAGGCTTGAATACACCTGCTTGACATGTCTGTGAAAGGAGAGGGAGGAGTGAATTCCTACCTGGGATGGTTTTGTTTTATTTTAAAATTTAATGATGATGATTTAAAATTCTTTGTGGTGCTGGGGAACAGCCTCAGGGCTTGACTGATGCTGGGGGAGCCTGTAGCACTAAACTTCACTGCAGCCCCATGGCGGGAATTTAATCCTGTCTTTGCAGCATTAACTGCTGAGTAACCACAGTCTTGCTCCTGAGAATTCCTCAACAAATTGGAGCTGGTGGGGAGCTCCTATGGCAGTTCAGCAGTGAGGGGAGCTATGGCGAAGGGCAGGGCACATTGCAGTAAGAGGCATTTCTCTCACTTCAGGAGAAGGTCAGTGCTGTGCATTTTATTCCTGTATCTTTGCTTACTAAACCCGGCAAGGAGACCTTAGGAGGTCCAGGCCGTTTCCCTAGGGTTGCTATTGCTATACTGAAACACCATGACCAGAAGCAAATTGGGGAAGAAAGGGTTTATTTTACTCACATATAAAAGTTTTTCATCAAAACAATGAGTGCACTACCTCAAGCAGGGCAGGAACCTGAAGGCAGGAGCTGGTGTAGAGACTATGAGGGGGTGTTGCTTACTCCTCCCCCCCAGGACCACAGCCCAGGGATGGTACCAACCACAATGGGTTGGGCCTTCCCTGTCAAACACAAATTAAGAAAATGTTCTACAGCGGTGGTTTTCAACCCTCTTAAAGCTGTGACCCTTTTACAGTTCCTCATGTTGTGGTGACCCCAACCATAAAATTATTTCATTGCTGTTTTACAACCGCAGTTTTGCTACTGTTATGAATCATAATGTAAATATCTGTGTTTTCTGATGATCTTGGGTAACCCCTGTGAAAGAGTCCCTTGACCCCCAGATTAAGAACTCCTACCTTACAGGCTTGCCTACAGCCCAGTGTCACAGAGGCATTTTCTCAGTTGGGTTTCCTCCTCTCAGATGACACAAGTCTTCATCAGGTTGACATAGAATTGGTTAGCACAGCCATCATGCACCAGAATCTCCCTCTCTAGGATTTGGATCTGAGTTGTATTGTTTGATGATTTTGACTGTGGGAACCAGAGTTCTTTGTTTATACCACACAGAATAAAGGAAAAAATTAAGTTCATTTATGTCTTTCAGAAGTTTTTACTCAAGTTAATTTCTAATAGGTTGGTTTAAAATATATACATGTACCAAAACTTCATAAACTGCACATCTAACATAGGTGGATTTTATTTTAAGCAGGTTATATAATAAGACTGTAAAAAAAATCAATTGGCATAATTCACCTGATATATAGAAGGAAAAAATGTAAACCTATTTTCTGTGAGAAAGTGTTTTTAAAGAAAGCTGGAAGATTGCATGTAATAGTGCTAGATGATGTTAATTTGCAAGACTGATTCCTCTGTTCCTACCTCTTTAAAATAGCCCTTCACTCAAGCTTTACTGCGTAAACCCTGAGGTCACTTCTCAGCCACAGCATTGGATCCTAAAAACAAAATTAAGTTATCTAAGAGAGAACAAGTGCTTTCTGGAAGGTCCACGACAGCAGCTCGATGCTTCTGCAGCACTTGATATTGTCAGAGGTGTAGCTGTGAAAGCAGATGAGCATGGACTGATGCACAAGTCTGGAATCACCAAACTGCTGATAGTGGTTAGACCTGTGGTCCTCCTTTTATCTCTGAGGGTCTTCTCTCTGATTCTCTCGACCACATTGCCTTACAGAATTTGCTTCTATGCTGGGAGCAGTCCTTGGTTAAGGGCTAGTGCCCTAGCTAGTTGATTGTTAACCTGACACTAGTTAGAGTTATTTGAAAAGAGGAACTCTGAGTTGAGAAAATGCCTCCATAAGAATGGCCTGTAAGCAGATCTGTAATGTGTTTTCTTAACTAGTGATTGATGTGGAAGCACCTACTTTATTGTGGGTGATGCTACCCCTGAGTGGGAGGTGGTCCTGGGTTCTTTCTATAAGAAAGCAGGCTGAGCAAGCCAGAGGGATCAAGCCAATAAACAGCACCCCTTCATGGCCTCTACATCAGTTCCTGCCCTGACTCCTGGGCTTGTGTCAGGAGTCTTCTGAGGCTGGCTTACTCATCAGATCTACTGTATTGGTTTAACTTTTCATGGTAAAAAGCTCCTTCTGAATCTTGAATCCATTCCAGAATTATGAGGATGTTTTTCATAATGTTCTCTGAAAGTCATCAGTTTTTTTCTTCACTTTGAGTCTTGGTACATTTAGGATTTGTGGTGATCTAAAGCGTGAGTAGAGACGTTTGCTCCTATCCACAGAAATAGCCCTCTGATAGTTTGCTAAGTCTTTTGTCTTTTGCACAGTGATCTCCCGTGGTTCCTGTTATTCCCCAGGAGTATCTCTACTGCTTTCCTCAGACCAGAAGCTGTGCTTGCTGAGATTTTGTGGGTGATGCTCTTTCCTACCTTTGCCTTATGCTCAGAATTATAGTGTGGTGACTTCATTTCTGCATGTCCTCAGTGATATGTGCTCTCATATGAGTCCATCTCGCTTGTGTAGACAATGGGGGCAAACTGGCTAATGTTTCTGCAGTGAGTTTCTCTATTCCCTGGTAGGGTGAGCTCCTCACACTTTGTCTTTCTTTGAAGAATGATAATTTGAAATGAATAATCACTTGGTTGGAACTTTTCTGGGAATGCCATGGCATGGATTTTTGAAATATTGTCTTAGATTATATAGCATAGAATTATTTTGGCATTTTATTTTATTTTATTGTCTATCACCCTTAGAATGTCAGGTTTCTAAACATGTGCCTATTTTACACTGGCACTAAAAATGAATTGGCTTAAGTCCCTGCCATATCTGAAGTAACTGGTCATTTTTAGCTTTTAATAGTTTTGTGTGTGTGTGTGTGTGTGTGTGTGTGTGTGTGTGTGTGTGTGTGTATGTTTGTGCAGTGCCTGAGATGGAGCTTGACCACCCGGCATGTGGTGTTTGCTAACTCACTACCACATGCCCTGGCTTGTCTCTTGGTTTTTAATTTGTAACTTTCCTTTATTTTCTGAATCCCTGTTATTAGAAATTTGTTTCGTAGTCATTTTAAAGAACCCTTTGTTTTTGTTCTTTAACCCGTTAGTGTGTGAGAATACAGTGGATGTCTCACTCTTCTTGTCTCACTTGCTTTTGCATTTGTTCTGATATTGTTCAATTTCTTAAAAATTATAGTCTTGTAAATCTGTATTCATATTGTCAGGGATGATGTTCCTGCTTTGCTCATTATCTCCCAAGAAAAATACTGTCTTTCCGGTGTTTTTTGTTTTGTTTTTATTTATTTATTTTATTAGAGAGAGAGAGTGTGTGTGTGTGTGTGTACACACACGCCATACTTGAGGAAGTCAGAAAACATCATGTGCAGTTTGTTCTTTTCTTCCACTATGTGGTTCCAGGAACCAAACTCAGGTCATCAGGCTTGTCAGCCAGCGCCTTTACACACTGGGTTCTCTCTTTCTCTCACATGCACACCTGTTTATTTGCTTGCTTGCTTCTTAGCAGTCTTGTGATGTGGCCCAGCTGGCCTGGGACTTGATATATAGGCTAGCTTTGAGCTCAACATTCTCCTGCTTCGGCCCACACAGTGTTAGCTATGCCGCCACAGTGACCAGCACAAGGACCCTTTGTTTCTAATGCAAATATGATTCCATTGGTACCATTTTCAGGCTTAGGTAAGAGTGATAGCTCTTTCATATCAAAGGTTCACTCAACATTTGTATGTTCCTGAGGGTATCTGTAAACTCAGTGTCCAGATAGCATTCTAGTGGCTGATCCTGGTTAAATAGGCTTCTCTCTACCTTATTCTGTGTTCTGAGATGTATCTGCAAGAGGTGGTTGGTCCTGTAGTGGTGTTCCAGACTTAGCTTGAGTTCAGCTCTGTCCTATCATTTGAAAGGTCTTTGTTTCCTATTGCCTGTCATTTGGAAATTGCATCTAGAAGCTTGACTGGATGGAGACTGATGTCTGTGGTGAACCTCCTGGATTTAACTGTGTGCTTCTGCCTGGAGCTGGCCAGGTGCCTTTTTGGAATCAGGAGCAGAGGACTAGCTTTCCATTTATAATCTTGTCTAATGCTTCTCAGCCCACCCTACTTCACCCCACATGTCAACTTTGCTTTCTAGTAGTCACTTGGGAAGGAGTAGTTGTCCCTCGGGACCCCAGCTTCAGAATTTTCCCGCCTCACCTCTGCCTACCTCGGTCTTTTCATACACCTTTTTGTGTTGCCAGGTTTAGTGCCTCTGGTTATCTCCTGACTGATGGAACATGTGGGGTTTCCATCACTTACAGCTTCTTGACTTGAGGCTTGATGTGTCAGTGCTGCTTCTATGCTAGTCTCTGCTCTATTTCTCATGCATCAGCTGTTCTCCCTTGGTCCCCAGAGGTGAGTCTATGTTCTGGCTCCTGTTTCTTTTTTTTTTTTTTTTTTTCTAAAAAACTTTATTTATTTGCCTGGAACTACAGACAGTTGTGAGCTGCCATGTGGGTGCTGCGAATTGAACCCCGGATTCTCTAGAAGAGCAGGCAATGCTCTTAACCACTGAGCCATCTCTCCAGCCCCTGGCTCCTGTTTCTATGGCTGCTCTAAAAGAAGAGCTCACTTCCTTATTGCTGGGGCGGCTGGGGGGGGAGGTGTTAGTCCTCTGACCTTTATTTTGGGGACTCTGCTTTCTTTGTGAGACTGTCTTAATGTATTACATTTTCCCAATTGGTTGTGTTTTCTGTGTCTGTAGGTATGTGTTTTCCACTTTGGAAATTTTTAGCTGTTGTTTTTTTGAAATCTTGCCTCTTGAGAGTTCTGGCATATCCAAGCTGTGACTCTGGAACCTGCATCCCAGGACTGAGACATATGTTGGCATGTGTTTTCCTGCCATGTGGAATGGCCAGCCTGAAAGACTGTGTATGCGAGGGAGTGAGTGGGTGGGTGAGAAAAGAGAACCTCTCCATGTCCCCAGGCTGTGGAGTCTTGGGTGTGCTATGGGACGCTGGAACTCCCAAGAAGCTTTGGGCTTCTGAGGTTAGAGAAAGGCATGCCAAGACTTCCACAAAGCATGAAGGCCCTGCCATATGGGTGCAGAGCAGACTTGGGTGAGTCTATCCCTGAAAGCAAGGGCTGATACTCATCATGTCACAGTTCTTAGCTGGTGAAAGAAAAGTCAGTTTCCCTCATGCTGGGCCCGGGCCTGGGCAGTCCTCAGCCTCTTTGTGATCATAGATACAGAGTCATGGCATTGTTGTCCCCTAGACAGGAGTTCTAAGGGTACCAATGTTGGCAGATTTCTCTGGTCAGCAGGTGCCAAGAAGCCTCTGGTCACTGCCTCTTATTCCAGCTATCTGCCCAGGTCTTTACTCTGTTCTAGAGCCTTCTGTAGCGTGGCACCTTTCCAGTGGAACTTAGTGTATTCAGTCTCCTGTTTTCTCAAGGTTCAGGCTGTGTTCCCACTGGGCTGTGGCTGAGGTATAGGAGCCTCTGCCTGAGCTCCCCCAAGCACACTGTGTATTGGCTAGAGCTGCAGACTGTTCCACACAGCTGGCTTCCTTTGTGTGGCCTCGGCAAGTCCCAGACTCACAGAAGTTGCTTGACTGTGCACTTATAGAGACCATGGCTTCTGGCTCCGCCAGGTGTGAAGGTAGTGTTGATCCTGCTTCTCTTCTTCTCATTTTCCCACACTACAGAGAGCATTTGATTTCCCAGTGGGAGTCGGGGTGTTGGACTGTATCAGTCTCTCTGACCTCACACACCTAACCAGGGGCTGTAGACTTAGGGCAGGGACACCCTTCTTCACTTCTCTAGGATCTCTGGTGCCTGGTGAAAGTGGAGGGCCCAAGTTCTGCTTACATGAGGTAGGCTGATGAAAAACTTTGCTTCTTTGCCCCTTGGCTCTTTTCCATCCCTTACCTGTGTGCTCAGCATATTATATCATATGCTTACAGAGGAGCCTGGCTTAAGGCCAACTGTCTGGGGTGGTCTAGGTAAAGATAAGGTTGTTCCATCCAGGGGTTTGGTGTGTGGTCCTGAGACATGAATTTGGGTGCCCATCTTGAGGGACTCATCATTCTGTAGCTGTTTGGGGTCTCCTGAGATTTAGACTGCTTCTGCCATCTTTTTTTTCCCCTCCTCTATTTATGCTGGGTTTCAGGAAGCTACCATCATACCTTGCATCTTACCAAGCAGTCCTCGGATATTCAGCCCCTTGTGTTGGCAAACCTCAGGCTGCTCCAGTTTAAGAGCAGCATTAAGGCCAAGGGATACATGCTGTTGTTAACTAGAAAGTAGAAAAGACACCCAAAGCATGGCCGTTCATTGTATGTGCCAGTCAGACAGACTTCCTGACATCTGGATAGTGTGTGATGGCAAGGTTCCAGTCTGCCTTTGCCTGTTAATTTCTGACCCTGTGTCAACCTAAGATGGATTATTGCAAAGGAGGTGGGAATTTTCTTTCCAGGTCTATCTGTTTCTGTGTTCTCTATCTCAAGACAGCTTCCCAGGGTCTTCTGTCCCTGATGCTTTCTGAGCCCTGGATTTTATGTTGGGCCTTCTCTCAGACAACTCACTGTGCTGCCTGGAGAGCAGGCTGCCCCAGCTGGCACTTCATATGTGAGCTGACAGTTCCAGTTCTCACCTGCCAGAGTACTACTAGATGTAGCTGTGTGGACTTGCCCTGCCCCTGTTTTGGTCAGTATGCTTTTCTTTCATGAATTCATCTAACCAAAAACAGTTAGTATAGTCCTCTGCTTGTCTCAGACACTTCACATATCCTGGCTGCCAGGCTTTGTCTTGTCATCTTCTTCACTTCTGTGTGGAGAAGTGTTTTCTTGACCCACTTTTTAGCTAGCCAGTATACAAGGACTGAAGACCAGCATGTACAGTTTCATCAAGAGGCCCTTTGCTGCTTCCTCTGGTTGCCCCAGAATGGATGGTACCTATCCCAGAGTGTGTCCTGGTGCAGGGTTGTCGCCAGACTGTACACCAGTGCCCACTTTGTGCCCAACACGTCTCACAGAAGATCAGAGCTCCTTTCTGCTGAGGAGGTGTCCATTATTACTTTAATTGACAGGACAAAGTGTAGTCCTCAGAATCCTGGGCCTAGATTTGAATTCAAACCTGGCTTCAGGGCCGTGACCTGCCATTGCCTTGCCATCTTGTGCCAGCATGTCTTTTTGTATCTTAGTTCCATACTGGAAATCTTTCAGGGCAGGTCTTCTCTAGGCCCTGTGAGTCAAAAGGAGCCAGCTCCAGGTATGGATATAGCTGCACTCTGGCCTTGTGTCGTATGATTGCCTGCAGGAGGCTGGAGACAATGGATGATCACCCCACTAAGTACAGAAGGCACAGACCCATGGAGGATCACCTTGTTCGGCAACAGCTGCTTTGGGACACTGTCCCTTTTGTCGTTTACTTAGGCCTTTACTGCCTAGAAAAGTATGTACTGTAGGAAAGTGGTGCAAGTGGATGAGGTGAGCCCTGGAGTGGGGAGATTGAGACAGCAGAGGGAGACACACTTGGTGTTAATTGTAGCCTTTTGATTTGGTAGTGAAAATAACATTTCAGGGTTCCTCTTTCCACCTCCAGGCTGTGGTACAGTTGGGCAAGACTTTCCTGCTGTTGTTATTTTTTCTACGGTTGGGAAGTAGGTGGCTGTTCCTGGGCACAGGAACTGTTCAGGAATGAGACTACATCTTGTGGTCCTCAGGCTGCAGGCTCTCTAGCCCAGCAGTAGTTAAGGATTAGCCTTTGGTTAAGAATAAAACTCAAGAAAGTCTAAGCTAAAAGGAGGAACAGTGGTCAGACAAACCCTCCTGTAGGCCCTTTAGGGAGGGACTCAGCCCTGATGTTTTTATCATACATCTCTGAGCATTTCTGCTGAAAGGGAGGTGTGAGATTATAGAATGTCAGTGTAGTGGGGCCCCTAGAGGCTAGCTTGCAGCAGTGGCGTAGAGCCTGGGCCTTGGCTTGGTTCCTATTTCTGTGCACCCTGAGAACTGCTGCCCTGGCTGAACTGTGAGTCCTGGCTATCCTTAGGCTGTACATCTTCTTCAAGATTCCTGATTCCAGTTATGCATACTTTCTAGACTTGATGCTGACTAGCTGTGGGTCCATGAGCAACTTGCCTAAACAGTATCATACATTTTCCACTTGTCTGATAGGACACAGCTGTACTAACTCCTATGGAATCTTTATGCACTTGAAACAAGTCAGTATATACATGCATATGGCTTTCAGTAGGCCAGCCTACAGGCAGGGCATGGTGTGGACCAAGATACCAGGAAGAAAAGGGGGCTGCCTGTGCAGCTGTCCTGTGTCCAGCTTGGAGCAGTGCTTCTCACAGGCCTGGAGACAATAGCTTATCTTCCATTCCAGAAGACAGAAATGTGGGGTGAATCAGTACCTAGAAAAGTGTGCTGCCTCTTGCTGACTTCCAGAACTGTCCATGGGGGACTCAGCTCAGAGATTACATTTAGCATAAGCTGTGTATCATATGTGTCTCTCTTGCCCAGTGCCAAATGGAAAACCTTCCCATATACACATCCACAAATACCTTTCTTCACATTTTGGTTTCATCTGAAAAGAAAACAATACAAAGTGTTTGTCTCATGATTACTGTCTTTTTCAAGCATGACTTCTTTTCTGGTAAATCATAAACAAGATTCTTAGCATTGCATATAAGCATTGCAGTGAGGCAAAGAAAGATGGTAAAGAAGACCTCCCTGTCTGTGAGGCTCAGGGAGTGCCGCTCAGGGAGTGCCACTGTGTTGTGCCTGCTCCCTACAAAACATTCTTAGATGTTTGCCTCGGAAAGGGCTTTTGAAATTTCCACTCTTCCTCCTTCAAATGTTTGCACCTGCACGCTCACATGCACATTCAATAATTGTAATTCCATTTTAGACATCTTTAGGAGAGAGGATATTGCAAATAAATCAGAATTTTGAGTGGAGTCTAGATAGGGCTTTTCAGTCCTTGTGAGTGATAGTTTTAATAACTTTTGTGCTCTGAAGCTCTAAGCCACAATGGAGGTTGAAACACATGTATGCAATTTCACTCACTTTAGAAATGTACAAGAATGACTTTAAGAACATAATATGCTCTAAGTCCCAACCCATAATGTTACTCACCCCAATAATAACCAGAGTCTAGTTGTTAAAATTGTGACCCCTATCAAGGCCAAGAACATTGAAGGAAGAGCTGGAACAGGCCACCACATACCATCAGAAGAGAGCTATTCTGGAACCTTTGCTTTCAGAACTTGGGCCAGCCCCAAGACTCCCTGAGACAGGGCTGTTTGAGTATCTTTGAGATCTGCAGCTAAGAGAGACCCAGGTCATTAGGACATAGGACATTGTAAAATATAACACCTGTACTGTGAGACCACTCATCATTTTTACAACTTAGCAAAAAAAGCAGGGGTGGGGGTGTTAAGTGCTTGTCCTGCCTTTGTTATACAAGACCAGAAAACTTTTCTATAAAGAAGCCATTGCACATGTGAAGAGCAGCTGTAGAACCAAAAGAATGCTTTAGGCAGCGTGCATAGGAGCGGATAACACCTACCTGGGCTGTCTCAGTTAGTGCTTGTCACCAGGTTTCCCGGCTCTTGCTGGAAAAATCACAGCCAAATCTGCCAGGTCCTAAGAACATGCAGTTGACAAAAAGCCAGAGCCAGGAGTTCATTGATCCAGGCAAGGGCCATCAGTAGAGCTACAGGGCAGGTATCCAATGTCTCCAGCTAGAGAGGGAAGGATGGAGAGGGAAGGAGGGAGGGGGGTGTAAGTGTGTATACACACACGTGTGTTTCTTCATATGTGCTGGCAGATTACAGTGGCTTTGGGAGATACAGTTTTCTGGTGGTGCTTGACTTTGCTGGATGCTGCTTCAAACAGAGCATAAAACCTATTTTTGAGACTGAAGAATGGGATGTACATCATACACCATGTGGGATTGGAGGCTAGAACTCAGGTCTTCATGACCACCCACTAAGCCTTTTCACTGGCCTTGCTTTGTGTGCTTTTCAAATTGCCCCAAACACTTAAAGATGAACATTCTACGGAGGGTCATAAGCCAGCAAGGGTGAGAGGGCACATGTACCACATCAAGAAATGTGAGAAAGTGAGTTTCAGAAACCTCACTTGGCAGACCCAGAACACAAGAATACCTTTCCCTCAGGAAAAGGAATGAAGGCAGCCTGGTGATGTGGAGGCAGGAGAACCTCATCCTTGTTCTGCTAAATGGCTCTGACTGTTTCCCTTCTCAGGTGTCCATTGACCCAAAGCTCCTCTGCCTAGGGACACAGTCAAGTTGAAGACTTGGATGTATAACTAGAACACGGACCCAGGCCAGTATGTTCATGATGACTCTCGGTGCCTGAAGGCTGAGCCTTCATTCTCCAGAGCTGAAATCAGAACAGTCCTCTCTAGTCTTGTAGTAGAGGTCATGACACCAACCAAGCTGGGGCTCTCTGAGAAGCCTGGGAAGCAGGGACTGCTGAGAAAAGGGTGCTTCCCATGACTTAGCCGAGCCGTTCCATGTGGGATTGGACAGCATAAACATTCAGGAGCTATTCGGTGGGGATATACACTTAAGAAAATCTCATTGAGTGTAAGAAAAAAAGAGAAAGATAGAAGTAAATGGAAAAGAGAGATAGATGTTTCAGGAGACTTCATTGTTCTATCTGTGAAATTCCAAAAGAGGTGGTTTTGAATGAATTGATCCAGGGTGACCCCAAAATGCCTATGGGAAGTGTTTCTCAGCTGTAGAACAGTTCTGAGGGGCCACCAAAGAGGCCTATGCACAGGATATGGAGCCCAAGTAGGTGATTTCAGGACATCAAGAAAAAAAGAAGTCATAACGGAGTCTAGACGAGATTGCTTCCTGTTTTCAATGACAGACTCAAGTCAAGAAGACATAGCTGCTCATCAGTGTCTTCACATTTCTGAAGGAATGGATTATAATCTGGGGTGCTCTCTATAGTCAATGAAAGAGACCCCAGCACATTGTCACACATGTGGGTGTACCTCTCAGACCTCTTTTTGAGTTCCTGAAGAATGAGAAGACACCAAGAGCAAGAAGTGTAACAAAAGTGATGATACAATACCGTAGGACTTAGGCCAGGAGATGAGGAGGAAGGCAAATCTGGGGAGGAAGTTGTGCAGGAGACCTGGAGGCCTGGCCACGTGGGAGCAGGTGAACCTTTTCTGTGGCTGCCCTGCTGCTGCTGCCCTCTTGAGGACTGGATACCCAGCTGAGTCTGTGTAGATAGACCTATTTTGATCCATGTCACCCCACCTGCTCTTTGCCCTGCTGCTTCAGTTGCCTGAGGACACTGCTTCTTCCTCTAAGGTTCTTCCTCGGAGGCTGCTCAGCTGCACCTGAGTCCTGGTGTGGCCATGGTGCAGGGAGAAGGGCAACACTGTGCAGCTTGCTTCCTGGATCATGGGAAATCTGCCTGAGACCCTCCCAGACACAATGCCGGGTCGTCCTTGCTTCTTGGCATCACTCATGTACTTGCCCCAGGCAGGCTATGGCCATTTGTCCTAGACACTTGGCTGCCAAAGAACTCTTCTAGCTTAGCCTGTCAATGTGTCATTGTATCTCATTCAGGCCCATTGCCTTTATTCTGACCAGAGAGGGAATACACTTTCAGGAGTACCTGTGCCACAGACACAGGAGGAGGTTCAGTGAGGCTGGATGTGTTTTCCTGGGTAGGTTCATGGCATTCCCAGGGACTCAGACTCTGTGCCCAGGTGGCACACTACCTATGCTCCTTGTCTTTTACTTGATGGCTGTGCGTTTGGACGTGGATGACATGCCAGTGTCCTCTGCCTGCTTTCCCCACTCTGACGCTTCCCCTTGCCCACAGACAAATGTCCGTGAGAGGAAGCTATGCTTACATAGTTGGAATATCTATTATTTTTCTCTGAGCTGAATGAGCTATTCTTTCCTGAGGCGACCCTCCATTCTGGTGTATTTCCTGAACAGTGCTGCTTTCATTCTGTGTCTGTGTGATGGTGTGAAGTGGTGTCAGGGAAAGTGGAGTGACCCACGTAATGGAAAGCAGGATCTGGGAGGGAGAGCTGCAGGCTTTTCCTGTAGGAGGGCTTGCTCCCAGCGACCTGCCTTTCTTCTTGGAGCACTGAATGTGGGCTTTGTGTCCTCACTGACGTCATAGGTCCAATTGTATTGATAAGCTTTTCAAAGCACAGCTTATGGAGGAGTTTTCAGCCCTCCATAGAATACGCCTGAGAATACAGGCGGTTTTGTTTTGATGCTGTGTTCTTTAAGAAGAGAGGAGTTCGTTTTCTTCTCCTGGAGCCCTGGGTCAAAAGTACCAGCAACCTCTGTTGGGAACGTGTGGCATTTCCAGTGGTTTTGATACAGAAATAGCACAAGTCATTCTTGACGCAACTGCCAGTGCCATGCTCTCATGAGTGAATGGGGACCATGTCCTCAATCTCTGCAGCTGGCACTTGAGCAGGGTTATAGCCACGCCTCTTGGCTTCCTGATGCTGGCTGTGGGGTGGGCAGGCCATGTTCTCAGGAGCCCTTGGCTGAGTCTCATTGCTTGTATGAGTTCCAGGCCTCATTTTCTATCTGCCAAAGTGGCCTTACCTTACTTGAGAGGAAGCAACAACAGTGGCAAGATACAGGATGTGAGTCGCAGGTAACAAGGGAGGGGACTTCGATCTGATTCCTTTTAGTAGCCAAAAGTGAAGTTCTGATTGGCCCTTCGAGGTACAGGTCAAGGGATTTTTCTGTTCCTTCCCAACACTTGATGTAAGAAGGAAATGCTTCTTGCAGCTCCCTGGCAGTCTTCATTGAAGACAGCCCTGGCTCCCAGCACCATCCTCTTTGGTCTTCATGTAGAACAGTTGAGCCCAGGCCCACTGTGGACTTGAGGAGGGGTCTCAGTGGTCTCTCACATGGGCCTTGCTTGCTTTGTGGTACTTGGACTGTGGGAGTGATGCCCCTTTCTCTTCAACCCTTCAGTGAAGGTACCCTCCACCTCACAGCTCAGAATAGGAGGGCTTGGAACTACCCCTGTCCTTGGCTTCTTCCTCTTCAGCTGTTTGGTTGCTGAACATTAGGGAGTGGGAACTAGCCACCAGGCATTTCATGTATAAAGGAATGGAAAATAAAATCTGTGCACAAACTGACCTTTGGGATGGATTGTACTTACAGGAAGTTCATATACCTATGGGGCAGGAAAGCATGGATGATGCTTAAGTGAACAGGGCTCAAGAAGTTTTAACTTGTACGTCCTGAGTTGGTGGGCATGGTAACTAACATTCTACTCTGGCTTACAAATTTAGGGCACCTTAAATACCCAAGATTACAGCTTCAATTATAGCTTTAAAAATAGTGTCTTAGGTGTGGTGCAGGCTTCTGGCCTGCAGAACGACGAGTCACCACACGCACGATTCTTTTCGGATCATACTTTATTGGAGTACAGCTCAGTTGTGAAATGGTGGAAAGAAGACCCCGAGCCTGAGATTCAGCCTGCTTATATAGGGAAACCTGGCACATGATTGGTGCCCAACACAATGCCTCATTAACGTATAGCCGGTGATTGGTTCAAAGTAGTACTCATTAGCATATGGCTGGTGATTGGCCTAAAATAATGGCTCATTAACATATTTGAGGATCGATCACATCAGATAGGTCCTTTCTCAATGCCTAATTAGCATAAGCACATCGGATTGGTCACTACTCGATGCCTAATTAGCATAAGTGGCAATAGAATGTTCTGGCAAGTTGTGCAAAGGCAAACTGCGCCCTACACTTAGGAACTAAAACATCAGTAAATTGAACATATTGAATACAGAAGCAACAAAATTCAAAACAAGCAATATGGTATGACCTACCCTATCTTCAGCTTTAGTTTTACAACAGAGCTATATTTGGTGCATGGCAAGCACCTCCAGAGCGTGTCTCCCCCACCCCCCATTCTTCTTCAAAGAGTATGCTCTGCCCACATTCAGTCACACACACTGACTGTTGTTCAGAGAACCCAGTGACCCTTATACATTCCTTGGTGGGGTGCTGGCCAGCCTTGACCTGCAGGTCAAGGCGCTATTCTGCCTGTGTTGCAGTGGGAAGAATATCAGTGCTGTATAGTTGCCCTCTGATGGAAAAAGAGCTTCAGTTGTTATAGCTCTCATATTAGTATCCTTTGGACCAAGTGTGAATGTGCTTTCCTTGTAAGAGATTCTAAGGCCAGCTTCAGTGCCAAAGTACTACTATGGAAAGTGCCTTAGCTGGCTGTCACTTTCCCTGTGAAGGAGCTGCTGTGCAGCCCAGTCTTGCCACTGCCTAGAGCGACACATCCCATTTCCAGTTGCTCTCTGCACACCCTACCCAGCCAGTCCCTAAGCATTCGGTTCTGTACCAATTGTGCCCCACAGAGGCCAGAGGAAGTTATTAGATCCCTTGGAGCTGGAGTTACAGGCAGTTGTGAGTCACTTAGCATGGGTGCTGGAAACTGAATCTGGTCCTTTAGAAGAGCAGCAAGTGCATTTAACCTCTTGAGTCATCTCACCAGATACAGTACTACAAATGATTGGCCCATAGCGTTGTTGAAGATAACCAAAGCGATCTTTGTAAAGTTTGTGTATTTGGCTTTTTAAAGAGATGCTAGGCATTTGTAATGGTATCCCTCTATGAAAATTAGAAATGGGCAGATAGCGTGTCCTTTGATTTGACCTCATCAATACATAAGGTCATAGGTCATGTCAGCACAATTATAGCAGGAGTCACACCTGCCCTTTCCCTCAGAGCCAAGTGAGATAACACACAGGAAAAGATAGTTTACAAGCTGTGAGTCAGTGTCATGGTTTCATTAATTTTTCATGTGTTTTTATTTAGCTAAACACTGTTTAACTAGACACTAAGAATATATAATTGATTGATTGATTGATTGATTGATTCATTGATTATAGGCTAGTTTTTACCCCCAGTCAACTTACATTCTAAAATAACATGGCCACAGAGTAAGCCCATCAGGGACCATATGTGTCTATACCTAAGAAAGATAATGTGATACTTATCCCAGGTGGTCAGAGGCAGACTAGCTTAAGGTGGTCACATTTAACCAAGAGATTGACAGGTTAAAGGATCATGTCTACGAGCTCAAAATAGGAGACAGCAAGAAGTACCTGCCATTACCTACTGTTCGGTGAACAGCACACCCTAGGCCCCAAGGAATGAATGAGCTCACCCTGAGGCTCCTTCAGGACATCATTTCCTTTAATCTCTTGGCCTCTAAAGTGTCTTATCCTAAAAATGAAACTGAGTAAACATGGAAATAATGTTCTTCTATAAAACCTGCATTATTTGTATTCTTCCCATCTTGTTTCATTTTGTAGTAAAAGAGATCAAAAAGGAAAGACAAGTAACTAAGTCTCTGTTCTCATAACCTCCTTCCATGAAACAAACATACATCAAATAAAAAGTGTCTAGTGTATCTAGGTTGAGCCAAGGTACAGAAAGTGCAAATGTCTCTGTAAGTAGCCAGAGCCTTGCCTCACTGGTGGTGAGGAGCAGAAATCTTGGATAAGATTCACTCAGCTTGGTAGGAGAGGTTAGCTCATGGGCCACAGTGGGCTTTTGTTAGACATGTAGCTCTCCAGTTGTCTGATGGTTGCTTGGTGTTCTCATGGCTGAGCAGGCTGCTGACGCAAAGCTTGGGTATGTCTTAGGTTCTCTCTGTTCCTTACCCCTCTTTCAGTCTAGCCCTGGAGGATTTAGTGGCAACCATAGGGCCAGATCACAAGTCAGGGAGGTGCAGGGACCTGCGATGGAAAGATGGTGACTTTCATCGGGGAACCCAAGAGGATCTACATTATGGCTATACCCTTCTTCCCTTGATCTTATTCTGAACTCTCTCCAGGGGAGTTGTGTCTTGAGGCAGAACACCAGGGTTCTGGTGACTGTTAGATCTCTTCCCAGCCTTACCCTAGAAGGACAAGGAAGAGTCCTGAAACTAGGGATTCAGTCATTTGGCCACTGAGACCAGCTTTGGGAGTTGTTCTGTGGGAGTGGCTACAGGAATGCCAGAGACCAAGAGAAACAGGCACCTTTCTTACTCAAGTCTGTGGGCTCAGTTGTCAAGTGCAGTCTACCCAGGAAGAGGGCTTGAAGTCCAAGACCACCTTCCATCTGTGAGTAGAAAGCCCTAAGGTTTTAGCAAGAAGCAAGGGTAGAGGATAGGTGCTAATAGAGAGGACTCTCTAGTTAAGGCCAAGTACATAAGGGCTGGGAGCTGGGAGCAAGCACCTGCCATCAGTGTTGCACTTGAACTTCCCTCTAAACTTGAGTCCGTTCCAGTGGGCGGTTTTCTTGCCCCCTTCCCTTGGACTCAGAGCTTGTGTGTGGGCAGCTAGAGCACTGCATCCAGGGCAGTGGGGAGGGGCTTTCTGGAGGTTGGATCTACAGAGCCTTTCCCCTAACCCAGTGAACATCTGCAGAACTGCTGTTGACCAGAGTTGAGTTGTGCAGTAGCACACTGTGCTGGGAGCTTTCTAGCTTCCTAGGAGCCCATGAATGATACACTGCTAATAACAGCCTGCAACAAGAGAGGGGCTGCTTCATCAAATTGATCATTTATTCTCTTGTTGTTAATTATGTTTTAAATTTTTTGTGTGTGTGCATGCATATGTGCATTTTGGGGGGTGAGTAGGTCATGCATGCTGTGGCATAGCTGTAAAACTTAGAGGATAGCTTTCAAGAGTGGGTTCTCTATGTCCATTGTGTGACTGCTGGGGATTGAACTCAGAACGTCAGGCGTGGTGGCAGGTGCCTTTTACTCACATACTTGGCCATCTCTCTGACCCTGTGTTGGTAATATAAAACTTACGTACCTTCAATTTTATTTGGAATTAAGTTTATAAGTACTGAATCTAACTCAGCTTCTGGTTTAAATCATAATCGCAATGGCCTCTCCTTGGCAAAACATGGGCACAGTGTGAGTGCAGAAGCCACCCCAATGAACGCTCATGCTGCCCGCCAGGAGCACACTTTATTGGCTGCAGTTGGTTGGGTAAACATGTTTTTCAAGAGGGTGCTCATTTTACCATGGCAACAGGCTCTCCACTTGAGTATCTATCTGGACCACTTCTGTGGCACACAGTGTTCTTGAGGTTCATACATAGCTCTGCAGTGGCTTCATTAGAAGGGGCAGAAGCAAAGTACAGGCGGTTTGCCCATCCAAGTACCGGCACTTGGCTCCTTGCATGGTTAAGTGGAGCCTTTTACTGTAGTTTCCCTTTATTGATTTTTAAATATGACGTCAGAGGGGCCTTTGGGTCTGCAGTGGGGTCCTTTGAGAATAAGGCCTCCCACTTTGGCAAAGGGTGGGGAGTAATAACTTGGTGCAAGTACGTCACTGCCCTGAGATCTTTGTGCTTGAGGAGGAGCATTGGGATCCCTGGGCCTTGTGCTTTTAGCCCATCAGGCCATTGACCAAGGGACACCAGATGCCCTTTGGGCCACCAACACCACATGATAGTTGTCATCTAGGCTTTACAAGGAAGAAGGGACCCAGACTCCAGGGCTAGCCTTGCTGCCTCAGTGACCCGCTCTCCTATGTTGTGCTCTCTCCACAGTGGACGTGGCTGCGGCACTGCCTCTGCAGGTGGCCCCTGCAGCAGTACCCATGGACCTCCGCCTGGACCACCAGTTCTCGCTGCCTTTGGAACCCGCACTGCGGGAGCAGCAGCTGCAGCAGGAGCTTCTAGCACTGAAACAGAAGCAGCAGATTCAGCGGCAGATCCTCATTGCTGAGTTCCAGCGGCAGCACGAGCAGCTGTCCCGGCAGCATGAGGCCCAGTTGCATGAACATATCAAGGTGAGCAGCAGCCTTGGGCTCTGTGTCATACCTGTCCTTCTGTCCAGGCTCTGTTTACCCATGGAGTGCTGAGTTACCCTCTGGGTGACCCCTGCTGCTTCTTCCCCATGGTTGATGTGATTGCATCTAGTGCTGAGGCATAAACAGGTGACAGCTGCTCTTTCTGTGCCCAGAATGGGCATCACCCATCTAGTGCTTAGACTCCTGGACCAGGTATCTTCTGCGTGACACCTGCTCCTTCTGTCCCCAGCATTGGCATCATCCATGGAATGCTAAGACCTGAGGACCAGATACCCTCTGGGTGACACATGATTCCTTCTGTCCCCAAGACCAGTCTTGTTCACAGAGTGTCAAGACCCAAGAACCAGGTGACCCCCACCATAAAGTTGCTACAGATGTCTTGGGCCTTATGACTCCTGCAGAACACACAGAAACTCATGGTGTAAAAATTGTTATCTAAAAATGCATGTCCATGTAGGAAAATGGCCAGTGGGAAGACAGTCCAAAAGTGGCAGACACCTCAGAGGACTCAGGGTTCATTGTGACAAGGGGGAAAAACTGTTAACAAAGACCTTTTTACTGCCTACTCTCTGTAGTTACTTATTCTGATCCTAGAATTTAAAATTAAATAAGTTGGAAAGAAATGTACATGTAGATGCTATGTGGTGAGGCTGTAAAGCCAGGAATGTCTCTGCTGAGAACCATGTTGAGCCACACTGTCCAGTAGAAACTACATTTGCAGCAGTCACATTAAAGCAAAAAGCCTCCCATACCAGTTGTATAAGTTGCTCACAGCTTGTGTTAAAAAAAACCACCTAACACATCACAGTTCTAGCAAACAGTGTTTTCTGCAGATAAGGAATTCAGGAATAGCCACTGGGTCCTGCCCTGAGTCTCATGTGGTTACACTGTGTTGGTCAGAGTAGTTTCATCGGAGGCCTAGCTGGGCTCAGCATGAAGGATGTATTCTTACTCTCTGCAGTGTTTTCCAATCACTTTGACCAACCAGTGGACCAAGATGGAGCCTGAGCATCTAAGACCCCTGAGCCTAGATTTTTACTAACTACCCTAGCAGTGCAGCCATCACCAGAGCAGTCAGTCTCATAAGCCCCCATGATCCTGAGCAACAGCTTCTGTCTATAGGCCATGATATGGATTGCTGACGAGGCTGCACAGGCTGTTTCCTGGTTCCGATAAAAACATCACAAAGCCCTGCTTGCCCTGGTGAGCAGGCGCAGTAGCAGCTCTAGGTCCCCTTTTGAGAAAGTGTTTTGCTGAAAACATTGTCCTGCTTGAGCCTTATGAGAAAAGAAGATCTAGGAAATTTTACCCAGGGCTCTGAGAGCTGTTTTCGAGGAGGCCAGGGTCTTTGGTATTTTGAAGTTTGCTCGTTAATTGTCCTGGGATATGGGGGTGTTGCTGCTGCTGCTCTGTTCTCTCGGGTTTGGGGTAGCTAATTACAGATTCCACCAGCACTAGGCTCTTCACACTCTCAATTCTTTCCTGCCTGGTAGGAGAGGCCGACATCAGGTCTAGGAAAGAAAGCCTTGCTGACAGTTGCTTAGTGCTCTGCTGTGGATGTCCAGGTCCATTTCCCATCGGGCCCTGTTTTCTAGGTGTAGCTGGGTGTTTGAGGCTGGCCTGAGGCAGGGACCATGTGCCAGCTGGAAAATAGCAGAAGTCATTTCAGGTAATGGCACCCAGTGACCCTGATGTGCCAGCTGACTGAATGACACCTCACCAGGCTGCTTGTCTTATTCTCTACATGAACTGTAGCCTCATGTGTCTCTTAAAGGCAATTTAAAACCAAAGTCTTAGCTTTTTCATGTCCTGTGTGGCCAGCTCCTTGACAGCAACTTTCTGACCCAGTGTCTACAAACAGAGGGTCGGCCAGTGTTATCATGACCCTTCGTTTGTAATCACTTCAGTCTATCCTCTTCCCGTGTTCCCAGGTCTTAAGACACTCTGTCTCTGGACTGACCTGTAGAATGGGCCTCTGTCCTATAACCATGAACTGTTCCTATGCTTTGGAGATCCTGTTCCAGAGACTGGTTCTATACTCAGGTTTCTGGGCCTAAGTCCCTCCCTGAAGGCTGGCTCTGCCAGGGATGTACCTAGGCTAATTCTAAGCATTTGGGTAGTGAGATGAGGACTGGGCCAAAAGTTCTCATTATCCCCCGGAGCAAGCAGTAGAATGAGCCCTGTGGCTTGAGACACTGGTTCAGGGATGTAGATCTCCGCTGGACACACCCTAACTGTCCTGGCTACCTCAGAACCAGCCACACCTATGCATGAATTGGCTTTACTCCAGGTTGAGCATACACCCTGACCAAAGACAGACTCAAGAGCTCTGCTGAATTATAGTTTACCTGTGGTGTCCCCACCACTGAACATTCCTTCCCACAGCTGTTTATACACAGGAGCCTTGTCAGCAGCGTGCAGCGTGACAAGAAGACAAAGCTAGATATGCAGTGGGAGGCAGACTCTATCAGGTGTAGCTTTGTGTTCTTGTTCTGGCAATTGATTAGATGTTCCCATGGTTCAAACAGTCTCAGAAGTGATTCTACCTGCCTGTGTGAGTTCAAGAAGCAGAAGCATAAAGAAGATCCTTGAGTCCCATCAGCCAGGGTGTCCTTGCTTACACCCTTGCTTAGCTAAGGTGAATCCCTAGGAACATGTCTTTCTACCCCACAGTTCTAGACTGTAGGAGAGATGCTGTAAGCTGAGAAGCCTAGCTGTAGAGCTAGCCTTTGGGACAGGACTTCAGAATCATAGAAATTTACAGTAACTTTTTTTGTGTTTTATTTTTTTTATTAAAATTGAGATCATAAAAGCCTTTAGACTATATAATTGTGTCATTGCATTGGCAGTCTTTTGTTTTGATGGGTTAAACTCTCTTCATGCCATCATATTGTTAACACTTGGCAGTGGTGTTTGTCAGACAGATTTCTTGAACACACAATCTAATTAGTGTCATTAAATCATCAGTGAATTTGAATAGAATTTATAATTGGAACAGGAGTGGTTTTTAAAGTAAAACTTGAGTTGTTAATTTTGGGTAAACAAGGTCTTTCCAGGGGTGGTTGTTCTTGGAATCAACTTACCTCTGCTGTCAGCCCTGCTCTCCTGCTCATTTCCCTGTAGTGTTAATTTCTCCCCAGCCCAAGGACGTGGTAATGGTGAGGGGAGTGCAGACCCAATAGAGGTGTATAGTATTGTGTCATTAGCTGGAATTGCCCCTATCAAGGTTGTAGCTGTTTCAGACCCAGGTGGCATGGAAGATAAAGACAATGGCCTTAGAACAGTCACCTTGTGGGTTTGCAATATCATTTTTAATATTTAGAAGTATTCTTTACCAAAGAAATGCATGTTCCTAGTATTTTTACTTGAAAAGTAGCATGGGGTTATCAGGTAGCAGTGGGCCCTGCCCTTCTGCTACTCCGCAGAGACTTCAGATCCCAGCGCTGACCCAGGGCATATGGTCAACCTTATCTTCCATCAGGTCTTGGTACAGAAGTTCTCTCCTGGGGGAAGATTGCTCACACACTCACTCTATCCTGAATGCACATGTATGTACTGCTCCTTCTAAGCCTGGTATGCTTCACCTGCCCTTTTGGTTAAAGAACTAAATGTTTAATTACTGTAAGTGTACATGCTCTGTTCAGCTAAACCCCACAGGACAGGTGTTAGATGACCTTTCCTGTGTAACTGTTGGGTTTTTGGCATTCATAGTTTCTCCCTTTCCCATTATCAAGTTTCCTATGTAAATCCAGTCCCCCAGGGGCTGATGGCCAGTCTAAAATGAGTGACACAGAAACTGGCTTCCCAACACAAAGAACTTGCTCAGAAATTGCCAGGGTGTTCAGACTAGGATAGACACAGATGCATCTGGAGATGCTGGATAAGAGGCAACTAAAAGGTTAGGAGAGCATCCACATTGCTGTGGAGCAGAGAAGAGCATCCACACTGCCATGATACAAAGCCCTTAAGCACAGGGGTTTGCTGTGGGGCTGATACTACAACATGTTAGCCAGGTGTCCAAAGCAAGATGCAATGTCCACTTCTCTTAGAAACCAAGGGATAGGATCAGGAGACCATCTGTCCTTTCTTCATTGACCTCTCTATTCTCTCCCACATTTTCTGAATGTCTTTGTTTGTTTTACTATTGTTGTGATGAAGCACCATGAACAAAAGGAAGTTGGGGAGGAAAAGGTTTATCTGGCTTATGCTTCTACATCTTTAGTCTACCATCCATAGTCTATCAGGACAGGAACATAGACAGGCTGGGAACCTGGAGACAGGAGCTGATGCAGAGGTCATGGAGGAGTGCTGCATAATGACTTGTTCCCCATGGCTTGCTCAGCCTACTTTTTTATAGAACCCAGGACCACCAGCCCAGGGATGGCACCACCCACATCAGTCACTCATTAGAAACATAAAACTTTGGGCTTGCCTACAGCCCAATCTTATGAGGCATTCTCTCATAATTCCTTCCTATTGGATCTCTAACCATCACATTGAATACCCATGAGTGCCAGTGTAGTCAGCCATCTACCTCTGTATGCCTTGTGGCTGTGTGTGCATTTCTTCTATCATTTTCTATGCTGTTTCAGTTGTATTGCTGGTCTTTTAGCCGTAGGTGTAGGAGTGCTGTTTATGAATAAGGAACATTATTCCAGCCTCCACTGTTCATTCTCATTTGATAGAAAGCAGTTACCCACTTGTCATATCATGAATCAAATGTTCTTTCTGAAGAGATTTTAAATGCTACCTCTGTTTCCTCTCATGTGCATATTTATATGTCTGTCCTATATCTAACTTGCTATATTCCTGTGCTGGCACCATACAGCTCCAGTGGTACCCACATAGACTTTAGAATGACTGCCTGCCTCCCCCACACCTTGCCCCTCTGAAGAATTTTTTTTTTAGCTTCTCTGGCCTGTTTCTTTCCCAGATGAACTTCACAACCATTCTCATGAAGTCTTCACAATTATGCTGGGAATTAGTTGAGATTGTTAGGTAATAGCTTCCTAGTATTGAATTTGTACTCAAGAAACAAGTTATTTGATTCTAATTTCTACCCTAGTAAATCATTGTATTTTTTCATGTAATGCACATAAATGTTTAACCTAGGATTTTTTGTTTTTATTGTGAATAAATCTGTTTCTGCAGTTTTATTTTTTATGCTTACTTTCTGCAAGTGTGTAGATGGGCTCTGGATTTCACTGTTACCTGTTATCTAGCATAACTGGATAGCATTTTCTGGTGTTGATTTTTTTTTTTTTTATGTTTTCTATGTTACTGATGTTACCTGCAAAAAAAAAAAAAATCATTTCCTTTTATTATTCTCCTGAATTAACTGAAATTTTTGTAATTCTATGAAGATCAATAATACCCTTCCTGGCACTGTGGGACAGTCTTGCTTTGAGGTGTGGGCAACTGCCTGTGCAGGGTCCTGACTTAGATCCCACCAGTGTCTTATTGTCGGCCAAGACTACTGGCTCTCTGAAGGACCAACAGCATCACAGTGCTCCCTCCCATGCCCTAGTCTACAAGATCTAGTTCAACAGGTAGACAATGCAGCTCAAAGGAAAAGGGAATCTAGTTTTGTGGCCTCAGAGACCACTGTGCTGTTTATTCTGCTCTACTACCTGTACAGTCACTTTCCTTGTCGCTGTGGCCAGATGCCTGACAAACAGCAACTTGTGGGGTTAATTCTGTCTCACTGTTGAAAAGGGATTCAGCCTATGGCAGTGAGGCATGGTGACAGAGGCATAAAGTAAGTGGCTTGTCATTTTGGACTTGTCAGGACCAGAGACAAATTCTGATGCTGATCACTTTTTTCCTTTTTCTAATCTGGAACTCCAGTGTTGCATGAATTCTGGTTGTAATGAAAGAGACTCAGAGCCAGATGTTGGGGAAAGGTTGAACTATCAAACAGAGAAACACCACAGTCAGATTTCGCCCAGCTATCCTCCAGCTTCCTCAGCCTCGTTTCTGGTCACTTTTAATTGCTGCTGTCTACCCAAACTTGCCTTAAATACCTTCTTCGCCCCGCTGTATCCCATCCAGGTTAGGATTAAAAGCATGAGCTACTCTATTTGGTAGTCAGCCTTGAACTCACAGAAACACAGAAAGATCTTTGTTTCTATAGAGTTATGGGACTAAAGGCATAGGTCACCACTCCCAGGCTTTTCCTGTGCTGGGATTAAAGGTGTGTGTCATTGAAGCCCAGCTGTTTGGCCTGGTAGTCACAGACTTCCTCTGGATCCGAGGACCTCCACAGGATCCTCTGGATTCTTGTGCTATGTGAATTATCAGTGCTCAGTGATTCCTGGAACTCCCGGAGCTATCTCTGCCTAGTTTGACTGTGGGTTGATCTCTTGATAGTCCAGGTTTTATTAAATATGTAACATATTACCACACTCCAGTCATCACATTCAAGGAAGACCTTCTGTCTGTTAAATCTTTCTAAAAACATCCTCGTGGATGCACTCAGGGCTATTTTCTTGGTGCTTCTAAATCTCATCAAGTTGACAATAAAGATTACCCTTCAAACTACCTGTTGTTCCAAGTAGCCCAAGTACATATTGCCTGTGGTGCTATCATGATTGGGAAGGACCCTGTGCCCCCACCTGCTACCTGGGGAGTTATGTCTCTGGTTACCTGATCAGCCTTAGGCCCAAAGGATTGGTGCAGATCAGCCCCATGCTTGGAGTTATCTGTGACAGGACCAACTTCACTTTCTGCCAAAGGGTTCTGATGGCCACTTTGGTGCCATTCTGGCTATGTTTCATTTGTGCCAGGAGCTCCTGGCTCTTAAGCATCAGGCTTTATGTTTCCCAAACACTCTTTAACTCCGTTGCTTTCTCCTCGAGGTTGTGGTGTTTTCAGACAAGTGTGAGATTTCAGTGTATTTCCCAGTATCATTGGAAGTTGGTAGTCTTTTCTTTGCTACCTCTGGCCTTGTTATATGGCTATTCCATGTTGTCTGACACCTTCTCTCTGTTAGGATGATGAAGGCTAGGCCCTGCTGACACCTAAAGGGTATGGTTTAAAGCTACTATGGGCAGCAGAGTGCAGTGTTGAGCTAAAGTTTAAAGGAAAAGGTGGAGTTAGGCATCATTGGATGATGAGAGGCTTGGAAGAGCTCTATACTATAGGAAGTACACAGAGAAAACACACACATACACATTACACTACACTACATTACACTCATAATGGAAGCTGCTGTGCTGCTTTGGGTCTCTGCCCTTATATCTTCTTGTGTATATTGCTCCTTCTATCTTTGTCTTCCTGACTACCTTCATTGTTTTTGATGCCCTGTACCCTAGTGATGCTATAGCTCTGGCCCATGGGATACTTTCTATTTCACTGTGGCATGTACTCCACCGCTGGTATTCACATCCCTTTCCTAGACTTTACTGATGGGCAGTGCACCTGCTTGTCTTTTTAGCACTTGAACGCCTGCCTCCAGGTGGGGATGGTGAACGACAGATCCACTGGGATGCTGCTTACTGCTGGGTGTGCCTGGAAGGATAAATTGTTTCCAGGTTGCTGTAATGAGGTTGCCTTTGCATTTGAGTCAGTTGATCCAGTGAGTAGAGATGGAAATGGTTTCTTATTGAGAACCCTGGGACATTTTAAAACCCTGGACAAACAACACACATCCTGCCAGTCATCAGCTTCACATCCATGGATGACTTTATGTCTTTGCTCCGCTAAGATGTTTCAGCTAAAGAGCATAATGGTGCCTGCCCTGGGCTTATCCAGTACATGAGACTCTACCTTAATGACTCTTCGAGCATCTCTAAGTACAGCTACAGAACAACATATTGAGCTTTGGAGGCTTTAAGGAAACAAATGTTTAGGTTCATCAAGACGGACAGGACTCAGCCCAACAGTCAGGCTGTCTCCTGCCTCTTCTTCCTCACACTCTTCCACAGACTTGGATTTCACTTTTTCTTCCAAAGTGTGCTTGACTTGTCCTGGTTCTATATCCAGTGTTATCTTTCTTAAGTAGCATGAGGATAGATGTCAAGGGGGCTGTTAGTGTACATCTGGGTAGATTAATAGGTCTTTCACAGTGCAGAAAGCTGGGGACCAGGCCAGCTGTGCTTCATTCAGGACAAGCTGCTTTGGGAGCTTGTATAGGCTGCACCTTCACAGCCACTTGAACAGAGTTCATCTATAACAAGTCTATGTGCAGTATTAAAAAGGAAGATTATACAATTGTTTAACTTAACAAGTCCCCCAGTGATGGGGGAGGGGGACGGGCATGTGGATTGTGCCCATAGGGTCTGCACTGTTAATTATCTTTGCTAGCTGCCTGTCCCTGGTGGCTCCCATCTATAGGGTGGCAATTCACATTCACTTCCTCAAGTCCTTGATGTTAACATGTTAAGTACAACAACTAGCCAAACTGGGTTTGTCTGGCCCACACCAGAGGTGACAGTGGCCTGTCTCTGCCTACTCTTTGCTGACTCTGGCCATCATATGCGTGACTGTTTTTGGTTCACTGACAACCTTCTAGCCTTGCTGGCATCCAGAGGATAAGGATTGAAGGTATCTTGGCCAGGAGGGTGCTGTGGAGGAAAGATTAGTGCATACATTGGCTCTGGGAAGCAGACAGGTGCCTTACCTCTGGCATGGGAGGCAGTATGCAATGTACATTTTACTGGTAAATTGTCATATATTATTTGAACTCACTGAAAAGCTGGCTCTGGGACCCAAACGTGTTAGTTTTAAAGTGTCCCTAGTCTGGGGATAGCCACACATACACACACAGATACCCCTTGTGTGACTGAGAGCATAAAATATTGTATTGAAAACAGCCAGAAGGTAAACCTTTCGCAGAATAGACTACCATTGTTTGCCTCATAGTATACAAGTGCCTGCATGGGGAAACAGGAAGCTGGAAGGTTAGCTATGGAGAGAAAGCTTAATCAGGAGCTCCAGCTGACTAGTGCAACCATCTCAGTTGGTTTCTGTTAGATGTGGTGAGTAGAAGTGATGATATCGGTCTACTGCTGTTTGTTCTTTTATTAGAAGAATAATACCCCCTACCTGTCTGTCTCCTCCCCAGCTTCTTACTTTGTCATGTCACAGTGGTCTTTCCTACTCAAGTACTTGACAGTGATAGAACCTTTATTGACTTCTTCATGCTCTTGCCACTGCTGAATTTGCTTATTTCTGACTCAGCCTTATGCCTTTGCCTGTAGGTAACTAATTCTGCTTTGCCTCAGGTGAATGCAATACCATCATCCATCTGTTCACCTTGAGCTTGGGCTTGCCTCTGGGCCTACCATGTGTGTTGCAAGAGCACTCTTAATGTAGAGTTTTGGTGGATAAGTTCCTGAGGTGGAATTTCAGAAGTCTTCAGTGTCTAAGAAAATGCCCAGCAGTTGTACAGACTGGCTGCACCATTTCAGCTCTCTGGGGCATACTCAGAAAGAGCATTTGCACCCTACAAGGTCACCTACTCCTCCTGAGTACTCTGCACAGATCCAAGGCTGTCCTGTGAATCTTGTGACTCTTAAAGGGGCAGAGGAATTTTAGGCCTTGGCAACCTGTCCTCCTCTGTAGCCACTTCAGATGAATGGGCAGGTAGGTCAGGTAACACCTTGAGAACCCTAGTCAGGGAGTGGTGGGCTGGTTCCTGGGTATCCGTGGGTGTCCAGGGCTCTGACCTCTGTCCTCCTCTGCCTGCAGCAGCAGCAGGAGATGCTGGCCATGAAGCACCAGCAGGAATTGCTGGAGCACCAGCGGAAACTGGAGCGGCACCGGCAGGAGCAGGAGCTGGAGAAGCAGCACCGTGAGCAGAAGCTGCAGCAGCTCAAGAACAAGGAGAAGGGGAAAGAGAGTGAGTGCTAGTGGGCACAGTGAGGACTCAGGGCGGCCCCACCTCACCACTGCCCCTGCTGTATGTGCTACTGCCCCAAACAGCTCTGGAGGGGCTCGTCACCCATGTAGGGGTCATCAGTGTCTTCAGTATGACTATCTCAGGTCACTCTCATTGGCCATAAAAGCAAACCAGTGACCCTGCTTTGGCTTCATCCAGGTGTCAGGAAGGACTCAGCACTGACTCGACTTGGTGCATGGGCATTCTGGGGCTCCCATATTGACTCAGGCATCTGGAGACTACTTGGCAGCACTCTTTGATGATACACAGAATATTAAAGCTGTAAAGCACATGGCCTTTTGACTCTGAGGTCTTCCCTATGTTTTCTTTTGATATACTTTCTGAATCCCCCCAGAGTATGTGTCATCGTAAATGGACATGCAGCTGAGGATATAATTCATGTGTAGCCTGTCCTGCTTTGAGGCTCACTCCTTTTATAGTCTTGCTATTGACACAGAGATTGATGTGGTTGACTTCCCTAAGAAGAGCCCTATTTCACAGTAGCCAAGAGGCCACAGATAGTGCATTATTGCTAAAATCTACTATGCAGACTCTATTAGTTACTTTCCTCTTGCTAGGGTGGAAAGACCATGACCAAAAACAACTAAAGAAAAAAAATGAATTCATTTTGGCTTACGGCTCTAGAGGGTCTGAGTCTATGACAGCAGGGAAGATAGGGGAGGACAGCAGAAGCAGGCAGCAGGCTGATCACATTTGAGAGAGCAGGAAGTAGAGTAAGACTATAAACCCTCAAAGCCTACCTCCCCAATGACATACTTGCCCTAGCAAGGCTGCACCTCCTAAAGCTTCCATAACTTGTACACCACCACCAACTGAGACCAGTTAGTCAAACACATGAGCCTGTGGGGGGACATTTCTCATTCATCCATCACATGGACAGACAGACCCCCAAATCCTTTATCTGCAAACACTGAAAATGGCTAGCTATCTTTACAAATCATTGTAACAAATTTTTGTATGAATTTTAATCTCCATCTGTACCACATAACAAGATGCATATGCTTAAAACATTCTTGTAAAGTCTGTTATTTGACATTGTTTGAGAATCATTTTGGCATGTGACACAAAAAGATGCAGACAGATATGACTATGACAACAAGGTGTGACCTGGGAGCTGGGATACTAGCACCTAGGGACCATCCACCCAGCAAAGAACGTGACAAGGGCAGTTGGACTGCTGGGCCTCTGGGCCGTGTACCCTTAACTTCCCCAGCATTGCTGCTGTTAGCCATCTCAATCCCAGCTCTGTAGTGTAGTCCTCTGGCATCTAATGCTGCTTTCCCTGATAGCCTCTGAGGTGAGGTGTGAGTCTGTGCCTGGCCTGGCGGAGCTCCCTTTCAGGATGTGTTCAGTCAGGTCTTCTGCCTGTACTTCAGGTGAGAAGCTCCCTTTGCCTTGGTGTTGAGCTGCTCCTTGTGTGCTACAGATCAAAGCTCGAGTGCATTGTATGCATTGTCAATTCTTTTCTCCCTGTGAGTGGCGACATTTTACTCGTAATGGTGTTTGTTAAGCACAGGCTTCTACAGCTCCAGCTCAGTCCAATCTCTCAGTTTCCTTTGTGTACTTTGGGGTTATGTTTTTGAAACGACTCATTTCTCCCAAACTATCTTGTAGCATTTGAATAGTTTCCCACTTGTGTGGCCATCCATCCTGCTGGAACTGGGGTGTGTGGTACATAGTTTAGGTTGTGCATCTGGCCCCTCTGGCATCTCTGAGAACTGGTGTCCACATCCATGTGTTTCCATGCTTCCTGTTGGTGATGTCATCCCTTGCTGTCATTGCACCACTGCTTGTGTTTGTTAGCACAGCTGGGAAGCGAGCCTGAGCATAGCAATGCTAATCTTTCCACTTCATACTTTCCTACTCTTTCCACTCCTTCTCTGTCTCCATTCAAAATGGAACAGGCCTCCCATGGGCCTGATCAAAGCATAGCACACCAAGTAGGTAGGACTGAGCTCCTCCTCCTGCATATAGGCTGAGTGTGGTGACCCAGCATGGGGAACAGGTTTCCAAAAGCCAACTAAGTGCCAGGGACAGATCTTGATCTATTAGGAGCCTTACAACCAGGCCAAGCTCTACCACTGTCACACATATGCAGAGGGCCTAGCTCAGTCCCATGCAGGCTTCCTAACTGTTGGTCCAGAGTTCATATGCTCCCACAGGCTCAGGTCAGCTGTCTCTGTGGGTTCTTCCATCATGACCTTGACTTCCACGACTCATACATAATTCCTCCTTTCTTCAAGAGAACCGCAGGAGCTCGGCCTAGTGCTTGGCTGTGGATCTCTGCATCTGCTTCCATCAGTTACTGGATAAAGGTTCTCTAATGACAAGATATTCACCAATCTGATTACAGTAAATGGCCAATTCAGGCACCATCTCTACTATTACTAGCAGTCTTGGTTGAGATCATCTTTATGGATTCCTGGGAGTTTTCTGTGCACCAGGTTTCTCCTTAGCCCTGCAATGCATTCTCCCCATCAAGATGTCTGTTACTCTCCCCCAGCTCAATGTCACATAAGTTTGGATATGTTGTGCATTCATTTTCATTGGAATCCTTAATTTTTTTTTTTTTGACCTAGTGGTAATTCAGTTGAGATTTCTCAAGTTTTCATGAGTTTGTAGGCTTTCTGTAGTTTGTATTGTTGAATTCTAACTTTGGTGATCCAATAAGATACACTGGGTTAGTCTTTTTTGTGGTTGGTATCTGTTGAGATTTGCTTTGTGACCAAGTACATGGTCAGTTTTAAAGAGGGTTCCATGAGGTGCTGAGAAGAAGGTATATTCTTTTTTGTGTTTGGGTGAAATAGTCTATGAGTGTCTGTTAAGTCCATTTGAGTCATAACATCTATTAGTTCCCCTTTTTCTCTGGTAAGTTTTGTTTGGTAGACCTGTCCAGTGGTGAGGATGAGGTGTTGAGAAGTCTCCCACTATTAGTGTGTGAGATTGGATGAGTTAATTTAGCTTTAGTAATGTTTCTTTCTTTCTTTTTTTTTTTAATGTTTCTTTCTTTTACAGATGTGGGTACCCTTGTATTTGGAGACATAAATGTTCAGAATTGAGACTTGATCTTGATGGATTTTTCCTTTGGTGAACATGAAATGTCCTCCATCTCTTTTGATTAATTTTAGTTTGAAGTCTATTTTGTTAGATGTTAGGATAGCTGTACCAGCTTGGTTCTTAAGTCCATTTAATTGGAAAATCATTTCCCAACCCTTTACACTTAGGTAATGTCTGTCTTTGAAGTTGAGGTGTGTTTCTTCTATGCAACACAAGGCTAGATCCTGCTTTCACATCCATTCTGTTATCCTGTGTCTTTTTATAGGCGAATTGAGTTCATTGATATTAAGAGATATTAATGACCAGTGATTGTTAATTCTTGTTATGTTTTGGTTTGGGTGTTGGTGATAGTGATGTGCCTGCGTTTCTCTTTTTTGTGTTTGGTTGGTGTTAGGTTATCTATTGCCTGTGTTTTTGTGGGTGCAGCTAACTTCCTTGGGTTGTAGTTTTCCTTCTAGTACTTTTTTTAAGGTTGGATTTGTAAATAGGTATTGTTTAAAACTGGTTTTTGTCATGGGATATCTTGTTTTCTTCATCTATAGTGATTGAAAGTTCTGCTGGGTATAGTAGTCTGGACTGGCATCCAAGGTCTCTTAGTGTCTGCAAAACATTTGTCCAGGACCTTCTGGATTTTAGAGTCTCCATTGAGAAGTGTGGTATAATTCTGAAAGGTTGCCTTTATATGTTACTTGGCTTTTTTTCTTTTACTGCTCCTAATAGTCTTTTTTTTTAAATTCTGTATGTTTAGTGTTTTGATTATTATATGACAAGGGAACTTCTTTCTTTTGTCTTTTTTTGTATTGCCTGTTTGGTAATCTGTAAGCTTCTTGTACCTTCATAGGCATGTTCTTCTGAGAAAGTTTTCTTCTATGATATTGTTGAATATATCTTCTGTGCCTTTGAGCAAGAATTCTTCCCCTTCTTACTATTCTTAGGTTCAGTCTTTTCATGGTGTCCCAGATCTTGAGTGTTTGTGTTAAGAATTTGTTGAATTGACCATTTTCTTTGACTGATGGATATATGTCCTCTCTCAGATCTTCACTTGCTGAGATCCTTTCTTCCATCTCTTGAATTCTGCTGGAGATGCTTGCGTCTGTCGATCTTGTTCACATACCTAGGATTTTTATTTCTAGGACTCTATCAATTTGGGTTTTTTATTTCCTTTATTTAATTTTCAAATCTTGAACTGTTCCCTTCACCCATTTGGGTTTTTTTTTTTTTTTTCTCTTTTTTTTTTGGCTTTCTTTAAGGAATTTGTTGATTTCTTACAATTTTTGTTTGTCTTTTCCTTGATTTTTTTTTTTTAAAGGAAATTTTTTTATTTTATCTTTGAGTGCCTCTATCAACTTCATAAAGTTACGTTTAAGATCATTTTATTCTTCTTCATCTGCATTGGGGAGTTCAGGACTTGATGTTGTAGGACCACTGGGTTCTGGTGGTACCATATTGCCCTTTATGTTGTTGAATATATTCTTATACTGGTATTTACCCATTTCTTCCAGCTGGTGTGGGATGTTGAGGAGAGTGGGCACTTGACCTAGAGGTGTAGCCTTTAGGCCTTGAAGCCCTGGTATTTAGGGCATGGCCAGAGACCAGTTTAAGATTGGGTATATGTGCCTGTTTCTCTCTGTGCTTTTGGATGAAGGACCTAACCTACTTCAGCCATGTGGACCAGTCCAGCTTTCCAGGAACTGCACGACTGTTTAATCTCTTATAGCATCAAGTGTTCCCCTATAAATCCTTTAATAAATAATAAACCTTTTTATTAGTTGCCAGTGATCATTAATTACAATAATACATGGTGTCCAGTGTGGGGCATGAACCCAGGACCCTGAGACTAAGAGTCTCATGCTCTACTGACTGAGCTAGCAATGGCTGGGAGTAAATGGCCTTTTAGTACTATAGCCTGTGAGAAAGACTGCAGAAATCAGCCATACAGCTTAGCTCATGGTAGCTGGCAACCTGCTATATCTCCCAGGCAGCTGCTGGGAGATGAGGTTCTGTGCTGCTCTGGCATGAGATTGTAAGACTAGCAGGCCCAGTGAGGCACTGTTTTTGTGCCTCCAGAATCTTTAAAGCTTTTTCATTGCCCCATGTTTGGCACCATTTGTAGACAGAAGTTTTCTGACCTGTCTGAGCCTGAAGTCCAGACAAATCTCTCTCACCCACAGTCCCTCCCGTAGCCACTTATATAATATTATATAATAATTACTCAGAAACTTATATTAATTACAAATTCTTTGACCTATGGTTCAGGCTCATTACCAGCTAGCTCTTATAACTTAACTCAACCCATTTCTATTCATTTATATATTGCCACATGTTCTGTGGCTTTACCTGTGTTCCATTACATTTTAATTTCTGGGTGACAGCCTGCAGTGTCTCCCTGACTCTGCCCTTCTTTGTCTTTATCACTGCTTGGAATTCCTGCCTGCCTCTGAGTTGCCTTGCCATGGGCCAAAACAGCTTCTTTATTAACGGTGCTAATAAAGCACATTCACAATGCACAGAAAGACATCTCACATTAGTGGGTGACACTTGTACCTATAGGATCTGCTGATGTTGCCAGAGAGGGCTGTCCTCATAGAGGATGCTGGGGTAGGTGTGGTTGGATGGTGGAGTTGGGTCTTATATGAACAGAGTACAGTGGGTAGCTGCAGTGGTGCAGCCTGCCTACAGGTTTCTTACCTGCTGGCCGACTGTTGGGGTCTACACCAGAGCAGTGGGATTCCACCAGCCATACCTTTTACTCTTGGCAACTAGGTTTTTATTGAAAAGTCTTTAAATTGGTTATTGCCATCTACGCATGTCCTGGGTTTATCTGATACTTAAACAGACTCTGTATCTAGTTGGTGAGATGTCATATTTTACAGCATTGATTATTTTTAACCCCTCAGTATTTTTTGAGCCTTTCTAATTTTTTCTAGACAAAATGTTAGAATTTTATATGCAGGAGACTTGCATGTACTTTAGCAGGCATATTTCAAGCAATCTGATTGGCTTACCACTATTGTGCATGGCTTGGTTTTGCAATTTTGAAAATTAATCAGCAACCTGCTGACTCTTGATTCTCTGCCCAGCAACCATGATAAACTGGTGTTCTAATTATCAGCAGGTTGGTTCAGGTTTGTTGCCTCTTTACCGATCCCAGTGCTCTTGTGTTTTTTCTATCTTTACTGACAGACATAGCTAGGATTCCACTGGAATGGTGGGTTAAAGATGGCAGTCTGGCTCCCTTTTGTTGGTGCAGGCCACTTTTTTTAGAGAACTACTCCTACATTGCCCTATTTATTTTACTGAGTTATTCTCCTTTGCCATTTGAGTTTTAATATGCATGGATGTTGATTTTTATCAGGTATTTCAGCACCTTTTGGAAGTGATCATATGATTATTTTTCTGACATCTTTTGTTAATGTGGTAAATATATTTATTTGGATAGAAATTTCACCTGTCAATTTTAGAATAAAGTGTCTCTCACCTTGATCATAAAGCATTATCTTTTTTTACATGTTGCATGGTTCATTGGTTCATATTTTGTATGTCTGCAACTATATTTGCAAGAGACATTGACCAGCAGTTTCCTTCTTAAATGCCTTGCTAGGCTTGGCATGATAGTGCTGCTTTCAGGCTAAGCTAAGCATTTTTTTTTCTCTTAGGTCTGTATCAACTATGGTGCTGTCCATTTACATCCTGGTATTGGATGTTTGCATCTTCTCTTATTGATGGTTGTTTGATTTCATTAATTTTCTTCTTCAGTCTCATAGAGGGATTTTGGGGGTTTTTTTTGTTTTGTTTTGTTTTGTTTTGTTTTAGCAGTTATGTTAGTCTGTTTAGGAATCTAGCTTTTGGCTTTATGAAATCATTCTGTTGGATATATTTCTATTTCATTCATTTCTACTAATTTTATTCTTTCCCTGTCTTCTTTTCTTTTTGGGGGGTGGGGATGACTTTCTTGCTTTATGAGTTACATATCTAAATGATTTGATTCTAGCCTTCTCTTCTGAAATATGAATATAAACCCATACATTTTCCTCTATCTGTAGCCAGTACGTTTTCACATATAGTGTAGTATTTAAAAAAAAAAAAAAAAAAAAAAAACTTTATTTATTTATTTGCCTTGGTGTTTTGCCTGGAACTGGAACTACAGACAGTTGTGAGCTGCCATGTGGGTGCTGGGAATTGAACCCCGGTCCTCTAGAAGAGTAGTCAGTGCTCTTAACCGCTGAGCCATCTCTCCAGCCCCAGTCTAGTATTTCTAAGTGCTTTTTTCCATTTATATTTAATAGAACTATTAATATGTTTGTATTTAAGTGTGTTGGTGTACTTTACAAACCGTAATTATCAACTTCTTGTCGCTCCATTTTCTTGCTCTGGATTTTAATGTTATATTTTTACTTTTCTACTAAGTGGAATCTACTATTCTGCCATCGTTTACTGGTTATAGTTGTGGGTACCACAGCCAACTTGACTCCCATCAAATCTAGTCTCACTTAAATTCAAGAGTGCTGTTGATTCAGTTAGGACTCATACTCCTATTTACAGGTTGGACTCATCTCTACATGTGAACTTTGACCTGTGACAATTTTTGGTCACAGCTTCTTTAATGAAATCTATTGGTGATGAAATTTTGTCTAAAATGTTATTTCCCTAATCTTTGAAGGTTATTTTTTCTGAGTACAGATTTAGTAGGTTTATATTTGTTTTCTCTCAGCATTCTGAATATCTTGTCACCTTCAAAAATTGCTGTAATTTCTATTGTTCCTTGCTCAGAGATAATATTTTTTAACCTGGCTACTCTTCAGCCAGGTGGGAGGTGGTTCACGCCTTTAATCCCAGCACTCAGAAGGCAGTAGCAGGGCCAGGTGGATGTCTATGAGTTTGAGGCCAGCCTATTCTACAAAGCAAGTTCGAGGACAGCCAGGGCTACACAGAGAAATCCTGTCCTAAAAAATCAAAACATAAAAGAATCCTTCTTATTTGAAGTATTTCTCAGATATACTTATAACTGCAGTTCTCATTGTTTTTCTTGGGAGTCATAGTCTTATATCTTATGATTTAATATTTTTATGAAATCTTAGAACTGGTTATTCTCACCGATAAAATAAATAATGCTTTTTTTTCTCATTCAGTGTACCTGAGACTTTTAATTGCACACATTAAGGCCATTTTTTATGACCTCTATGTTTTTTCAGTTTGCTTCCTTTTGGTGATTTATTCTATTCCTGTGTCCACTGTACTGATCTGAAATTTTCCTGCAAAGTAAACTGCTGTTAAACTCCTCTGGTTCCCCCCCCCCCCCGCTAGATAGCTAGTTTCACATCTTTATTGAATATTCATAATTTCCATGGGGTTCCTGTGATGCATAGTGCAGTTACTTTAGTGTAGCCCCTCTGGCTGGGCCTCTCTTCCCTGTTGCTTGCCCTCCCTTTCTTTTGTTACCCCTCCTATTGTCTGAGTGCTAGTCTGTGAATTAAAAGGTGAATTGTGGTTCAGGACTAGTGATGCGCTGGCCTAGAAACTGGGTTTTCTCTTTGCTTTGTGAAGTTGCCCAGATTCATTAAAACAACTTATCATTTTAGTGCACGGTTCTGAGTTGGTCAGAGGTGAGTGTCAGGCCCACTTAAGCACAGAAGGTATACTCCCTGGGCCTGTGAGACTCCCTGGGTCCTTCCTTCTCATTGCGGTCAGATTTTGTTGCTGTGGCCCCCTGCGCCACCTCTCTCTGATCCACAGGTATCTACAGAGAAACAGTTGACCAAGGTGGCCCTCTCTGCTCAGCTTAACCCTGTGTCCCAGGTCGCGCCCCCCCCCATCACTCCTAGCAGATTTGGCCATGTTAACCTGCTTGGACCCCTGACGTGTGGTTATGCTTACAGTCTGATGCCAGCTCTCTGGTCTCTACCTCCCCTTTGTTCTGTTTGGGGTCTAGCTTGAAAGAATATATTTAGAATATATTTGGAGGTTTGCCATAGTATAAGTTTTAGGTTGAGCAATTGACATCTTGCCTTTAATGAATCCTCACTAGATTAGAAGCACTTACAATTGGGACTTTCCTAAAATAAATTTCTATGTTTTAAAAGGAATTTAAAAACTGTCAAGTAAATTAAATTCACTCTCAAGCTTATCTTTAGTATAAAGATTGTTATTATGCCAAATTAATTATAAATTTAAATCGAGAAGTAGGCTAATATGCCAGTATAATTCTGTATATTTTTAAAATTAATAGTTTCAAAACATATATTTTAAGTTTATTGCTAATTTACACTTGTCGGTTTATTTATTTCATGATTTCTAAATTCTAAGAGATTGTTTTCACAAACAAAATTAACACTTAGAATCATCACTAATATAATGTTCTACTCTAAAATAAAAAATATCTAATCTTTTTCACTTTAACTGATATAATTTCAAGGTAGTTTCCTGGCCAGTCTTAGGAAGGATTGTTAAGACTGAATATACCCAGACACTGTCACATCTCAAGCATTGGTGGCCTTAAGGAACAAATTTTAAAGACAACTGAAGGTGCAAACCACATGTAGCATTTGTACAGATTTGGCCTCTGTAATTGACTTTCCTGACACTTGTCACTTTCAGGCCAGCACTCTAGTGAATTGACCTGTAGTGAACCTGAGGTTAGTAATCTCATCTTCCAACTCCTTTGCAGCTCTCAAGTGTAGCTAGTGCTGAATGATGTGGTCCAGACAAGCCTTATGGTTCCAAGTAAGACACTTGTGGCCTGCCTACTGCTCCTGGTGGAGAGCTGTCTTCCACTGAGAAGTCATCACCTTGTCCTGATAGGAGTCTAAGAGGGACTTGACTGTGTACATGCAGGGTGGTACTGCCCTACAGAGTGCATGCACAGATCCCAGTGCCATTAGCACAATGCCCAGTCTGGACTCATGCCAGCTCTAGGAGTTGTCACTTCCTCCCTTGTTTGTGGTTCATGTATGCCTCAGTATATATCCTATTTACTGGGTTTGTTGTTGGAGTAGGAGAAATAGTGGTTATTTGTGAAAAGATTACAGATCAGACTTTAAACATTAGCCAATCTGTGCTACAACCAACCAACAAATAACAATTTTTCATTACTAAAAAGCAACTCAGTATAAATTACTTTCTCAGAGTTTATGAAAATAGTCCAATAATAATATTATCACAAGGCTCACAGAATATGACTTCAGAAAACATTTCAGGTCTTTTTTTCAGTCAGAAACGATTTCTGTGCTGTGTGCTAAGCCCCGCTCTTTGTTGACCTGGTGTTGGAATGTTTTCAGCTGCACTCCAGTCCCAACACAGGCAGCAGCCATGGTTTTCACTTTGTGGATTTGGGTGGTCAGATTTTATTATTAATAATAAACTGCACAGTTGAGTCTTTGGCAAGCTTGCGTAGGCTTCGAAGCCCTCAGAATGTGGTCCTGTGGGGAGAAGGCAGCCAGCAGACGAACACTGGGAGATGCTCTTCCATCGGGCCTAGGCAGCTCAGCCATGAAGGGGAGTCTTGTTTATGCCATCAGATGCAAATTGCAGGAGGCATCTTCAGTTTCTAAACATTTGAAAAAGCAGTGCAAAATATTTATCTCCTTAAGGTTTTGTTTAACTGACTTTATTCAATATTTAATGAGTTTTGTATATATTTGTAGACATTTATAGTGTTAAACATTAATTATTAATCATACTCCAGTTTACTTATTGCTAACAAATAATGAACTTCATTTGAGCAACACTGAGTTTCTAAGAGCACATGGCATTTTCCCCTCTCAGGTAACAGCAGCATTACTTTTGTCAATCATGTTCCCATTTGGAGACATTTGGTAATCTAAGGTACCTGCTCGTCATTTAGTTCCAAGAACAGGAAGTCTGGCCTCTAAGCAGAGTGCAGATGGGATGGCACTATGGTGTACCTTTAGCTGCAAGTGTAGCCCTGTTGGGCAGGTGTCCTCGGTTTGACATTAAGCCAGGCTGGATGGTACTTAGTGACAGAGCACTTGCCTGGACTCTGTCTACAGCACTGCGATAGAGAGACAGATACAAAGAGGCTGGAGTCTGAAGTTAGTCACTCAATTCTGAGGGTGATCCTTTGTCTCATTTGTAATCCATGCCTTCCTTACAGGCACAGGGAAGATGAAGAAGAGGAAATATCAGGTAGAAGCCAAGCTGTCCCTCCATGACAGACTGGTCAGCACTATGCCCAGCCTACTGAGTCCCCAGCCCCTGTCCTCCCATCCACCTCCCCACATAGCTCATCGCCATTCAGGTCTCTATTTCTTCTCTCTTTCTTCATGGCTTGGCTGCTTATTCAGACCTCACCTTGGTGCCTACTGATATGTGAGCAACATTGTTACCACTAGCTGGGACAGTACTGGTAGCTCTTAAAACTCTGAAAATCTGTCCTGTGGATAAGTGATAATCAGTATAGGTAATGGTTAAAAGAAAACAATTTTGTTATTCCTTTATTATATTTTTGATTCTAGAACTTTTTCTATTAGAGAAATATGTAGAAAGAGAACCTGAGCCAGCAGTAGGGAAACACAGTAGGCCATATAAAACATTTTTTTAAAAAAACTTTTCTTGTGGAACCCGAGAACCAAGATGAATCACTCTAAACTTCAGAAATTGTGACTCTGTGGTTGCTTTGATGGTGTCATCTGCAGGCTAAGTTGGTGCTGAACCTTGAACCCTGAACTGATTGATTCAGCCTTGCCGTCTGGCTGCTGTCCCACATCACCATTCACCCAAGTGAGGCGGTAAAGTGTGAGCTATGAGGGTGCGGCTCACAAAGTCCACAAGGCTCAGCCAGAGCAACTCCATGAGCACTCTTGGATTCTCCCATTTTCTGAGGAGGGCTGCTAGTGGGTGCTAGTTTGGAAAGTTACAGGCCTTCCTCGTCATGCATACCAAGAGCTCATTACTTGCCTACATGGATCCTTGTCTTTCGTCCTTTGGGGCATCAATTTGGAAAGACTTAGAGAAGTGTCCATTTGTCCATTTCACCACTGATGTCATCACCATCATCTGATTTGTCAGCAGCATCCTCCATACCATAAAAAAAAACCCTAATACTTTCATTTTTGTAATGGCGAAATGCTAATTTTATTTTTCATATGTTTAGCAGTGATGTTAAGTTTGCTTTATAGCTGGGTTTACATTTCTGTTTTCCAGTAGCTCTTCTGTGGACTTGTTCTCTGCCCCACCACACCACAGGACATTTTCTTTATTGCTAATTGTAAAGATACTCAGTGTGTTTGGAAGCATTATCCTTTTCTTGGTTTTTATTGATTGTGTTTCTGTTCAATGTTAACCTGTTGCTTTCAGGAGTATCTAGGAGTGTCACATGTAGAGCAAACATTTCCACAAACACAGGATTCTTCCAAGTCCATGCATTGACAGACAGTCCTACTAGAGTGCAGGTGACCAGTGTTCAAGTATGGTGGTTTCCTGTCATAGGTTCTGCAGGATCTCCCACCCTCCATGTCTGTAGAACAGTGCATCAGCCTGGGCAGTTGTCTGCTGTGCACTACCAGAGGATGTGTAACCTCCCACCCTCCATGTCTGTAAAATAGTGCATCAGCCTGGGCGATGGTTCTGCTGTGTAGGATCAGAGGACATGTAACCAGCAATAACCCTTTCTCTAGTCCCTGTCCTGAAATGTCTCTAGAGCATGCAGAGTAAAACAGGAAACTAACACCAACTAACTCAGGATCAGAACAGGCGCCTTGCTGAAAGGATTATCTTTTTGGTTGGTGGTCTTGGGGATTGAACCCAGGGAGTTTGCTGGTACCAGTCAGGAGCCTTCAATGACTATCCAACTTTTCAAAGAAAGATCAATGGCAGAGCAAAAAAAAAAAAAAAAAAAAAAAAGAAGGAGGATGTGGCATGCAGTGACAAAGGAAAACCCAGAATAGACTGCATTAAAAGTAGTGTGGGAGCATCAGACTGTCCAAATTTTGAGAGGAAATGAGACTAAGGCACGTGTTACCCTTTATCTCACCAGACCTTCAGCTGACCTCTGGGCCTGAGAATACCTGCTTATAGTGTTTCTTGCACAGTTTAAGTGTGTAGGTTTTTGATGAATAATAAAAGCAGCCAAACAACTCAAGTGACTGGGACCTGTCCACAGCCACCCAGTATGGTCACCTCATAACTAACACACACACACACACACACACACACACACACACACACACACACACACACACACACCCCACAGCATGACAATTCCTGGGAAGAACTAAGCCAGGAGATGACATAAAGCCAAGTTAGTATAGGTCCCATAGCTTTCCAGAGCTCTTCAGGGTACCAGTGGAGTGTCTGCATATAGGGAGCAAACCCTGAGTTCTGGGAGAGATTGTCTACCCCTGATGCCTGGTAGATAGATGGAGCAGGGCATCAGTGTGTAGAGACATTTTGAAAAATGTATTAGCAAATTATCTTGAGGTTGTTTGTGTGAGGATCACTGTACTGGTCCTATGTGCTGTATCAAGTCCTGGGGACCATCCGAGATGGTGCCTGAATACTGTATGATAGTATTCCTAGGAGCCCTTAGTATATTCTTCAGTAGAAGGATGGGCGGGAACAGTACTGGGGTAGATCTGCAGAAAACAGACTGTGCATGGAAAGTTTTGGAGTTCACTCCTAGGATCTTGCAGTTCTCTTTAACACAGCTTTCAGCAACAAGCACCACACCACAAGAAAGCCCTGGGCTATAGAACTTCACCTGAGAAAAGTGGCAATGTCTGCCTGCCAAAAGAGCGTTTGGCACCAGGCAGAGGGGGACAGAGGTGTACTGGATGCTACCAAAGCAGTATGCCGTAGTGTAGATAGGACACTTTACCAGCTCCCCAGTAGACCTTATCCCCTGGGCAGCTGTGTATGAAATTGTTTGCATGGATCTCTATCTTAGAGTTTGCTGATTGTTCAGTAGAAAGAGTAGAACAACCATGCTGCCGCACTTGGCTCTGAAATTTAATGCAAGGATATGAAAACATTCTGCAGAAGTAAATTGTGTTATCTAACAGAATCCTTGCCTTGCTGAGTCTCTGTTTCAGTAGTGTTTGGATAGAGGACCTCCCCTTAAAGCTCCCTGGCCTTGGGAGAGCTGGGGGGGGGGGCAGCCCTTCTCTTGCCTTGAACCTTGTACTCTCTGCTTCACAAGGCTCCCCTTTTCCTCACTCTGATATTCCTCCCAGGTGCTGTAGCGAGCACAGAGGTGAAGATGAAGCTGCAGGAGTTTGTTCTCAACAAGAAGAAGGCACTGGCCCACAGGAACCTGAACCACTGCATTTCCAGCGATCCCCGCTACTGGTATGGGTAAGTGACCTGGGCTTGCTCTTTTGGTGTATGACAGACATACTCAGCTCTGTGGACAGGTTTGAGTGCACCCAGTTTCTCAAAGTCCTCCTAATGTAGTGGTAGTACATCTCTATAGCCAGATCTAAAGGGAGGTCTTAGGATGTGTGTGTCATTGTCAGCTGATGAGGGGTGCATATCTTAAAGAGGACCAAGCAACATTCCTGACAGTGGACAGTCACTATTCTTAAACACCATAGGAGCCACTTGCAGAGGACTTCTGTCCTAATCATCCACTGTTGCTTACTCAATTTTAATCTAATGCTTAATCAGAGTATATAAGCACTTTGGCATCAGCACAGTAAAGAAACCACTGAGAAGAATGCTCCATGGTTAGGGGGATAGGTTTTATGGGGGTAGGGGATGTCAGAGACATCTGGAATTGTCCAGAGCAAAGAATAAATGAAGCTGACTAGACAGGGCTGCCTTCAAGGGAAACAAGAATGAGGAGGGTATGGGGTGAAACATTGCATTATATAGAGAAGGAGAAGGAGTTGGGGAGGTGAGGAGGGCCAGGAGGCTAGTGTGTGTTGTATGGAGTTTCTGGCCCAGACTTTCGGGCCTACCCACTTGCAGCCCCACTGCTGCTTAGCACCAAATAACTATACAAAGGATTGACCTAGGGCCCAGGCATATTGCTAGCTAGCTCTTGCTCTTAAATTAACTCATTATTCTTACCTTGTTCAGCCTTGCAGCTTGGTACCTTTTCTCAAAGCAGCATAGTTGTCTTCTGCATCTACTGGCTTCTCCTGGTGTCTCCATGGCATCTCTCTGGCATTTCTGCTCTGTTGTTTCTGTTCCCAGAATTTTCTTAGTGTGGTAACCCCGCCCACACTGCTTGTCTGCCTTCAGCCAATCAGTGTTTTTATTAAACTAGTAGGCAGGACAGTTATTTACAATGCAATAACATAATCCCATTACAAGTGTGAACTTTGAAATGTATAACAAGTATGAATAGAGACTGAAGGAGCCTGGAAGCCAGCCCGGGCTTTGATATGCAACAGCGGGTATATGTCAATGGACAGCCCTATGTCCCTTTTTCCAGAGTCAAGGGAAGATAATGGAAATTACTCCATTTGTGGGAAGAAACTCTTTTCACAAGTTTCTAAGAAATGCTGACTGTAGGCTTTTAGCAACCCTTTTATATATAGTTCAGCTTGAGCTCAGCCTATACTGTCATTTTGTTAACATATACAATGCCTTTTGAGGAATTGGGGTTCCCTTTAGACCTGACAGCATCTTTATGATGTAGTTACTGAGTCCTTGGGAGAGTTGGACAGCACTGGGGAAAAGATACCTACCAGTCTAGGCCAGAGCATGCGTAGTGGGCAGACCAAAGCAAGACTTTGTCTATGCTGAGAGATACAAGGAGCTAACTTGTCCAGGATTTAAAAAAAAAAAAAAAAAAAAAAAAGCTTGGGTGGAGGCCCTGCCAGCATGTGTTATTTGGGATGTAGTATAGAGCCCACTGAGGAGACTTGGCCAATTATCACATGAAGCACGTGGCTAATTTGAAATTATTTTATGTTACTCTTAAGGGTCATTTCATTTCTAGAAGTAATAGGTTAATTTTCCTAAATCAAACTACAGTCATCAATTTCATTCAAGGGAAAAAATAGCTTCCTAGTTTCCAAATGGACAACTGTTTCTACTAAAACCGCACTAATCTCACTCGTGTGTCCCATTCATTTGTATAGATGACCTTCTTTACCACAGAGCACCTTGGAGAGGAGCATTTGTACAGGGAGGCTCTATATTGTCCCTTGCACGCTCTGTGGTTCATACACTGCAGATGTACTAAAGCAGACTACTGGTCTTTATGTAGCTCAGCAAAGGGTGAGGCAAGTGGGCCACAAGGAGCAGTGATGAGTGGTCATGAACAGGAGAACCCTAGAGAAAGGTAATGTGAGAAGCCAGAGAGAGCTTTAGCCTATGGTATGGTCTGCTACCTCTGTTGCAGAGGTCAGCCTGCACATTTGGCATGCAAAAGGCCCATTTTCCTACATTTACATATAAGTGTAGGATGGTCAGGGAGATGTAGCCAAGGATAGCAGTGAGGATAGTGATTTGGAGATGGACACAAGTGTGCAAACTGAAGGGGCAGCAGGGCCAGACAGGGCCAATAGCAGTATCTGGGAAGGGAGAGCCGCCTAGGGCAGATTGGTACCAAATTATTAGAAGATTGTCCTCACACCAGGGAGCAGGGAGAACCCCTTCAGAGGAGAACTCAGGGCCTAGTGAATGCAATGGGGGCGGGCATTATTATGGGACTCAAAGAGGCACCTTTGCAGAAAGTGGGGTTTGTGAGTTGACTTACAGCCCCAGGAGGGCAGTCACAGTTGTATATACAGATGGGACAGCTGAAGCAGAAAGAGATGGGGAGAAAGGCTGACAGGAACAGGGACTGTGGAGGCAGATGTGGCTGGAAGCAAGACTCAGCCAGGAGATAGCCTGCTATAGGTGAGGAGTTATGGGGACGGGAATTGGATACATACTGAGAGATTGAAGAAGTACATAGAGGGGAGGGGAGTGTGGGAGGCCTTTTCCTACAACTTTGTTCTGAGCTGGATGCTCCAGGGAGGTCCCAACCTGCACAAAACTCTCTTCCCTGAAGCAGGTTGACAGCAAGCTGGCTAGAAAGGGAACTTGATTATCAGACACACCATCCAGGAAACCAGCTTGTTTTTAGTTTGAACATGTAAGGATTCTGACCAACCATTACAGTAGCAACAGTCATGTGCAGTGGTTGACCCATTGTAAGACATGATGGCAGAGCAGTCTTCACGAGAAGGAGTCAAACCACTACCTAGTTTCGCACATCATGTGGTATTTGCCAGTAGCAGCTAAAAGCCACTGAGGTCTGAACATGAGGGCTAAGCCAACAGAACTTCTAGAAGAAAAACATGACGAGCAGTGTAAAAACTAGCAAAGTCTCTTCATCAGTGTCATGAGCTTTGAGCCCACTACTAGAAACAGTCAGACACCATCAACATTTAAAACCAGCTTGAAAGGCACCTTTCAAGAAAAAGACAAGCAAAAGACTAGAAGGAAAACGTTTAGTGTGCATCTAAAAAGTGCTTTTGAAGCTGCTGCAGCTTAACGTTCATGTTACTAAGATGTGAACAAGTGTGCTACAAAATAAGCTGTGTGGTTGCCATCCCAGTGAGATGCCACTTTTCACCTACAAGGCTAGCTAGGTGGAGTGGCTGCCCCTGCACAAATGCCTGGGGGAAATCAAGTGGTACAGTTCCATTGAAAATGGTTAAGCAGATCTTAAAATGTTACTATGACCCAGCAGTGTGCTTTCTGTTATGTGCCCAAGGATGGAAATACACTCAGGCTTAATCTTTGTGGTCCTAGCAGCTGAACCAGAAACGACCCACAAGCCCATAACAGGTGTGTATCCTGATACATGGGATGATCATGCACTGCAGTTGTGCAGCAGTGTGAAGACCTTTACACACACACACACACACACACATAGCCACTCCTCACCACTCTAGTCATGTAAAACTGGGCATAGCAAAACAAAGCTGGAGAATCACCAGCAAAGGGCCAAAGGGGACAGTCTGGAACTGGAACTGTTAAGGCCTGGTTGGTGGTAATAATCCATGTAGGACAGAAAATGTCCATAATTTGAGACTTAAAACTTCTTTTGAGCCTGTACTGTGCAATGTGGCTGTTCATTTGTTACCTCCCAGGCCTGTGAAATTGAGGCTTGCTGAAAATTCAGACCACAGGATTTCTGTCAATAAGCTCCATGTTAGTTATACATTGAAATAGTATTTTTATATCTCAGGTTAAGTAGAACACTAAAGTTAATTTCACCCATTTATTTTTCTCATTTTTATGTAGCTACTAGAAAATATAAATTACGTGTGTAGCTCACAAATTTCTGTTAAACTGTGATGTTATACTTGATTAACAAGTTTTATTTATTTTAAATCACTGGTATAAATCTGATGTAATGGGAAAGGCTAGTTGTTGATAGAATTTAAATATTTGATTTTGTGCTGTTTTATTCCACATTTAAGGTAGTATTTAGAAAGAAAACAGCAGTATCAGTTTTTCTGCCTGCAGAATATAAAAACTAGCTTTATTTTTATTCTTTTATTTATTTATTTATTTATTGTTTTAGGATGATAGTGGTTTTGCTGGGAATTGAACCCCAGGCCTTACACATGCATGACAAGTACTTTTCCACTGAAATGCTTCCCCTAGCTCCAAAAACTGCTCTTAAAAAGGGCCTGGTCAGTGAACCAGGAGCTTCCTGCTGACTTTGTCTGCATGCTAGGCTAGAAATCAGAATTAGAAGCTGTTTTGTGGTCCTACTGTTTGGGATGTGAGCGTAAATGAGTCTGTGCGGGGGTGGGGGGGATGAAGTTATAAACATACAAATGGGTGTATAAATAGATATCAGTGGTAGGGCATGAGATGTAGGAGTTAGGGTTGCAAACTTAGCCAGGGATAGGATTTTGATCTTGATCATATATCTGGATTCTTCCTCAGGGAGTTTATTTGAGGGTAAGGTGAGTTGACCTGACATTTGGAGGCCATACCAAGACTATCTGCTGGCATTTCTTCCCAAGTGGCTGCTTATTCCTGGTATGCAGAGGGAGAAATGCCAAGAACCATGGATAAGGGGGCTGCTCCTTAGAAGTGAACTCGTTATGAGGACATGAAGTCCCCTTCTGTAATCTCTAGACTAGACTCCTACAGAGGCACAGCTGTCAGCTCCAGCTCTAAGAAGTGTTTGTAGAGGACAAAGAGGTAGGCAGCTCTGAGAGCTGTGAGCCCGGCTTGAGGCAGGGAATCCATAGCAGCCTCTTATTTCAGCTCACTTTACAGGCTGGACAGAAAAATGGGTTTTAATATTGATAGCATCTCAAGAGATGAGGTCAGTAAGAGGAGATGTGCTGGATCTGGAAGGATTGTCAGCTGTTCTTCAGTAGGATGAAACCCTGTCAGGAAGCATAACAATGGTACTGTGTTTATTACATTTTGTAGTCTGAAGTTCCTGTCCTACCAGAGTCTCTCAAATACTCAGCAGCTATTTCCCAAATAGTAACTGATGGACCAGTAGCTCAAGCATAATTCTAACTAGTTCTTACACTTATATTACTCCATAATTCTTATCTATGTTTAGCCATATGACTTGGTACCTTTTCTTTGGTGCAGCATTTTTGTCTTTCTTCCTCCTTGTCTGGCTGTTGTCTGATTCTCTGCCTTTCCTCTTTCCAGAATTCTCTTTAATTTGGCTGCTCCACCTATGCTTCCTGCCTGCCTACTGACCAATCAGCATTTTATTAAGCCAATACCAAGTGACAAAACTTTACAGTATACAAGAGCATTATTCCATAACATTTCCTTTAATTATCATATTTAAATTGTTTTCCTATAGTTGACTTATCTTTTTAACCCACACATGTAAACACACACACACACACACACACACACACAACCGTCAGTGTTTGTAGGAAAGAGAAGAGGGGTGCCAAGGACCCCATTGTAACTTAGCATTGATGAAGTCTTCAGGATTGCCCTCTTAGATCTGTGTCACAGTCCCTCAGTCCATTCTTTGTCAAGTCTATAAATGTGCACATGCGCACGTCTGAGAGCTCCCCCTCTAGGGTCATAGAACTCCAGATGTGTGAATGCTGAGTGTTGTGTATTCAAATAAATCATTTCACAAAGTCTAAACTAAAAAGTGGACAAATGTGTTCCGAGTCTTCAAGCAGATCTCTTGTCTTCAAGACCACAGAATGTTTCATGCTGTCATTCAGAGGAAAGTTCGCTAAAGTTTATCTAGGGTGTCCTCAATGCCCTAGACTTAGTCTGCAGCCAGTTTTGCCGCCGCCGCCGCCTCCGCCTCCTCCTTCTCCTCTGTGCTTGCAGCCTTTCTCATCTGGCCATCTTTAGGACTCTTAAGTTATACGTGGTCATTAGAAGTTCACATGCTCTAGTAACTCCCAGCGGAGAAATTTAAGCTTCTGCTGAACTGTCCCAAAAAAGAGACAACTGGGAGATTCGTTGTAGTGGGTATGAGTGGTGGACATATTCTGCAAAAAGGAAATTATTAAGGGGCCCTGTGCTTGTGGAGACTTGACAGATGTGGGCATTACCAACTCCCGCTAGGAATCTGTGCTGACCTTTTCTCACTGCCTGAAGCCTTTCCTGTTATTTCTCATGCCTGGGCCCACAATCTTCCACTGCTTGCACCCTGCAGACAAACCCTCTGAGGGCCTAGAAATCCCAGAGGGCAGGTCTGGACAGGGAATGAGCCATAGGGCACACAGACAGGGCAGTGGGCACTGTTGTTTGTTTGGTTTGGTTTGGTTTACTCTCACCTCAGCCCTGAAGAAGAGGGGCTAACAAAAGGTCATGGTTCAGAATTTGGTATCCTGTGGCTTGGGATGCCTGGGCACACTGATACCTGTCTTTTCCTTTTTCTAGGAAGACACAGCACAGCTCCCTTGACCAGAGCTCTCCACCCCAGAGTGGAGTGTCAGCCTCCTACAACCACCCAGTCTTGGGAATGTACGACGCCAAAGATGACTTCCCTCTTAGGAAAACAGGTCAGTGTACAGTCTGCTGTCTGAGTACCTCTATCCTGATGGCAGTCCAGGGACCCCTGCTGAGCTACAGGGAGTGCTTTGACATCTTGTGCTAAAGTAGGATACTGACTTTTTAAAATGACCCAAAGCTTCCCTGTGTGATTTATCCTAAAAGCAATGAGTCTCTTACATGTACTTCTGCATTGGTGAACTTGGCCTCATCCCCAGAGTGCCTTGGGTAATCTCCTCTTGGGAGTATGCTCTGCTCCACAATCCAGAACAATAGAGTAGTTCCAGGACTAAAACAGCTCCTGTGGATGTGCTGGCCAAGGTCAGTGAGTGTACAGTCCTGTACATGGCCTTTGGGTAGCACACAGGCAGGGATGATCAGGTGCCCAGAGTGATGGCAAGTCCCCATGAGAAAGATGTGCTGGGTTCTGCAGGGATACTCCTGCTGGCCCACAGCTTTGTACATCAGCTCTCTTATGAAGCAGGGTTGTAAAGGAGAATAGACTGTTGTCATAACAAGAGGAATATGCTGGAACACAAGCCAAGCCAAGACACTCTTGGTTTCCCGGATGGTGGTTGTAGAGGACAGGGACTAGATAAGGGCTGAAGTGTCTCTGGACAGTTCGTTGGGATGTCAGAAAGGGTGGGCTTTCTGGAGGCTGCTCCCAGGGATGTGGAGCCATATAGTCTCAGCCTGTGTGGTGGGGCACAGGGGAGTTTTCTCTGAGCTGCCTTCAGAAATGAGGTTTGAGGGCACACCTGCTTTTACTAAACTAATCAGTGAAACTCCATGTTTCTATTTTCTGTAATCAAGGCCACCCTAGAGCCATGCACAGTGACTTCTTCACAAGGCATCACAGAAACAACAGGCTCTACTTTTACTCCTTCATAAACCAGGAAGTTTCAGCGGACAGAAGCTAGGGGCTGTTGTTAAATGGAGGGACATTTTAGCTCAGCCTAAACAGGACTTGACTAATATTTGAAGTATGTGAGAAGTAATAACCATATCATTCCTGGTGAATAGGGTTTTGCTATGGAAGAATGAAGATACAGCCTAAATGCTGAGTAGTTAGCTCTCACCAAAGGACAGACCCTCCTGAAAACACCCATGAGAAAACTTCCTTCAGAGATCAACAGGAAGAGGCATTGCATACCACTGACTGTCCAGCCCTGAGCCCTAAAGCAGCAGGATTGCAAGCTATTATCCCTGTCCTACAGATGTCTGTGCTAGTGTTCATAGTCTCAGGAGCCTTCTAGTAATTGATAGCATGCTCCCTGAGAAATTGTCAGGCAGAGACACAACACTTACACCACTAGCTGCTACCACCACAGCCATGTGGCCCTCATTGGTTGTCCACAGGGCCCTAAGACTTCTCCAGGCGTCTCAGTCTGCCCCATTAGCCTTGTATTGGGCTGCATTTCTCTGGAGACCGTTGGAAAGAAGCCACTGGTGTGTTAACTTGTAGCCTTGTCATACAGCCCACCTCCAGGCCCCTGCTTTTCGCACTCTGGGGAGGCTCCAGAAAACCTTAATGAAGGTTTGCTTACATTCCAAGAGGCACCAACAGCTCATGAATAATATTAATAATAAGGATTCCAGAGAAAGCATTTTATTTTCTACAGTATTCAGGGAAGTGGCCTGTAGAACACTGAACATGGCTTCTTCCAGCCCTTAATGTTGTCATTGCTAAGCACTGTGTTTCTGATGAAGTGGTGATACGAAAAGCACAATGAGTGAGATTTCCTGCATGAGGTACTGTGGTCAAGTTACAGTAATAATCTCAAATAACTATATCTGAGTGGTTCCTGACCCTGACTTTATACTAATGTATGTTGGTTTTGCATATACTTTGCCCATCTCAGTCCTTAAAGGATTTTAATCTTTATAGAAAGTAAACAAACCCTTAGCAATCTTGCTCTGCTTTCTTCTGGACTCCAGGCATAACTGCATAGCCTTGGTGGGCTCCCTGAGATAGCTGCTCACACATATGCTCTGTCTGTCTTCCTTTTTGCATGAAAATAGCATGCAGCTTGCCTGAGCTGCCTCATGCTCAGAGCTCAACTGAATCCATCTCCAGCTGCTTCACACTTAGGAGACATTCTTACCCCTTATTCCTCCAGCTGCTCTCAGAAGCAGTTGAGTGAGTCAAGGAAGACCTAGAAGAAGGACCTCGCTCCATTTCATCCAGCAGTTAGATAGTCTGGACTCCTTCCACCCTGTGACTTTTTCCTACCAAGCCTTCCTCCAGCTCTCCTTAGCAGGGGCCATATGGAAACAACCTAGCTCAGTACCCCCAGCTATGGCATCTATGAATACCTGCTGATTGTCAAGGCCCTTGACATCCCCCAGGCCCTGCTGCCCTCACCTTTACCTTTTTCCAGCAGCTCTGAACTAGACAGTTTTCCAAATAAAGGCTCTATTTTCAGTCTTCCTTCATAACCCAGCTCTAACTTTTTATCAGAAGCCTTGTTCCTTTCTGTATTATTGACAGCAATAGTGTCTCTGCTGCAGGGTCCCTTTCTATCAGAATTCTGCCTGTGGTCTTAGGTGAGGTAGAGCCTGGTCCCTTCCCACTGCTCTAGGCACTCTAAAGAATTACCTGTAAGGCTGGAAAGATGACTAGGTGCTTAAGAGCACTGGCTGATCTTTTAGGTTCATTTCCCAGCATCCACATTTCACAACTATTTCTCCAGTCCCAGGGAATCTGATGTCCTCTCCCTTCCTTAGAAGACACTGCATGCATGTGGTATACTAACATGTTGAGAAAAAACACCCATTCATATATAAGCAATAAATTAAAATAGAAAAATAATTAAAATTTTAAGATCTTTACTGCGTCTCTAAGGCCTTTAAGTATGTAGGGAATAAAGAGTTTACTTTGCTCTTGACACTGGAAAGCAGCATGTTTGAGACCCAGTAATGACTCAGCACTGGGCAGGGCCTTCCTGCAGTATGGAAACTGGCTATAGGGAAGGAGCAGCTTTATCAGTTTGGGTATCTTATCCCTTCCTATGAATCTATCAGAACCGACCTTGTTGTTAAAGCTCTAAGAAACCACAGTGAACAAACCACATTACCAATGAGCCTCCCTAGAGTTTACTGAAGAAGGTTGCTGGGATGTGCAGAGAAGAGAGGAGAGTGGGCCTCTCATGGCATTTCCCTTATGAGAGAGCAGGCTGGCACAGGTTTACATAGCCATGCCTGAAATATGAATATGGATGAAAAGGGAGTGTCCAGATAGCATGGGTAGGGGTTATGTGGCTCTGCCTGGTCTTGGATATGATGAGAGGGGTGTGCCCTCCACATGCAGCATGTTCTGATGGTACCATATCTGGTTGCTCCCATTAGCACTTTAACCAGGTATCTACCATGTGCCAGGAATTCTTACAAACCTGCCTTTTCTCCTCTGGGAAGCTGTTGAGGAAGTCCCAAGAGTCCTCAGTTTGTGCTTTGCCTCAGCTTTTTACTAAAACAAGGTTAAATTGGTTAAATGACTCAGGCCAGGCCTTCCCCAGGGCTTCTTCTCAGAACCCTGGCCTCTCTGAATCCTGGGGTGTGAGTATGTGTCTCTGTGTCTGCTTGTGTGTTGCCACATGGAAATAGGGTGTGTGTGTGTGTGTGTGTGTGTTTGTGTGTGTGTATGCACGCGCGCATGCACCCGTGCATGCTTCACATATCAAAATGTTGCCCAAGTTTGACAGGATAGACAGAAGGGTTCTACCAAGTTAATCGGCTTGGCACTCCCAGGCTGTACTTCTCTGGAAGCTGATAGAGTCCTTTGCCTTTTTGCATCTGGGTTTCCCACTAGAGTGCTGAAGCTCCTGGCTTGTGCCACTTCAGGAGCAAGTCTGCACTTTCATGCAGAAGATGGAGTTCCATCATGGCCTCACAGTTGCAGGTTCTTACATGACTTTTATCTGCACAGGAGAGCTGTTTACAAAAACCAAGCCCGGTCCCAATCTCAGCTGTGCTATTAGCCAGTGTCTGCAAAGAAAGTCAGGGTCTGAGCTCTTCTACTTCAGTGAGGAGAACAGCCCAGCCAGTCTTACATCTCATATTTTGGAGCTTCAGTTGGCCATGACAGAGACTGCTGGGATCTGGCTAGTGTTTGCTCCTGGATTGTGAGATGCAGGTTTCTTCAAGTATACAACAAAGCTAGTGATTTGGAAGTTGCGATGATTTCACGGTTGACAGCCTGAAAGGTGCCTTTATTAGCTCTCTTAGATTTCAGAGCAGCCCTGCTTTAAAGTTACAGGTGAATTGTTTAGGAGACCATCATTTAAGAGACATCCTCATTGAATGATTGTCACACTTCTGTGGTTTCTTGCTTTGCCCATTAATCAGACAGTGACATGATGGTAATGTCATCAGGGTGGAATGGAAGCACACACATTGCCCCGACTCCCAACCCACTGAACCCACTAATGGGGCTAACAGAAGCTTGAGCCAACCATCGGAAGAGTTCTGCTTCCACACTATACTTCGGTGGAAGTTTACCTGCTGTGCACATTTTAAGCCACCAGTGTGATGCCCTTGACCCCAGCTGTGTCTACCTGGCTATAACAACATCTCCTTTCATACAGCTTCTGAACCCAACCTGAAATTACGCTCAAGGCTTAAGCAGAAAGTAGCTGAGAGACGGAGCAGCCCCCTGTTGCGCAGGAAAGATGGCCCTGTGGCCACTGCTCTAAAAAAACGACCCCTGGATGTCACAGGTATGTCAGGGAGCAGGTAAGCCCCCATCCACCCCACCCCATCCTGACACATACACACTCTGCACTCTGACACCTCTTAAAAAATGTGTCTCAACCCAACACAGTTCCCTTATGTGGTCCTGTTCATTATCACTGTACAGGCCAGGCCTAGCCACTTCGAGGTGGGAGACTTGAATGACTAGCCAGTTCCTGCTCCCTGGCTTAGTTCCCCCAGGGGGCTGCCTGCCATTGAGCCCAAGTGAGAGGACTGTCTTGCCTGGCATATCAGGTTATACCCAAAGCATCTCTGAAGGTGGGTTTAAAACTGCCCTGTTCTTTAGTGGTGATGGCATGTTTCTGCCTGCTTTCTACTGCTTACAGGATCATGGGGCCTTCCAGCCTTCCAGATTGTTCCCCACCAGTGTGTTCAGCTGATAAGAGGAAGAGCAGGGAGCTCAGCTAGTGACACTTGATTGAACAGGCTGCTGCTGGCCCCACCTGCTGGTGGACACCCAGCAGGATACAGCTCTCCCACTCCAGGAAATTCCTTCCTCTCTGCATCCTTCTAGGTTAAATCCTCCCCTCCCCTAGGGCTCCCCAGTTGCTCTAAACGCTAGCCTCTAGGGAAACAGAAGCTGTCCAAGCTGACCTGCAGGGAGCTCCCACCTTCAACGTGCAGTGTGAAGGGCAAGAGTTCTAGCTGCCGATCTGTGAGTAGCACCTGCCCAAGAGCTCCAGTTAAGTGAATGTGTTGATGTCCCAGGGACAAACAAAAGGGCTTCTGTGCTGCCATACTTGAGAGCAAGTACCCAAGTCTCATATATCTGCCCTCAGGACAAGAGGCTGTGTGGCCTTCCAGACACAGGGCCAGTGTCAGCCCTCACTCTAGGACTGGCTTGTAGATCTTGGGTCTGAGCAAAGAAGATCATGCCACCTATGTACCTGGGAACTCCTGTTTATCACAGTCTTCCTTTCCATGCAGCTGTCTGTCATCGGCTTGTTCTGTTAGAAACTTATTTAGAGACAGAAGGGAGCATTAAAACCTTAAGAACTAATTTTTATCATGGTCTTCATGCAGCTGTCTGTTCCTTGCTTATACTATTAGAAGTATCTTGTCTAGAAAGACCAAAAAGCATTACAGCCCCACTCACTTGTCCCTCACTGGGAAATTTAGTTGGGAGTTGTAGGGGTATGTGAGTAGATACTGTTCATACTGGTGTGCAACCTGGATGAGCCAGTCCTTGTGTGTGCCTAGGCTCTGTGATTTCACTGACAGCATATTTGTGAGACAAGGTGTCTAGCAGGCTGTTCTGAGTGCCACACCAATGTACCAATGACTACTGCTGTCTAATGCCCACTGAGAGTCAGTTGAGACTGGGCTGTACACAGACACAGTGAGAAGAGGTGCCTGTCCTCTGGGATTTTGCTGTCTAAGTGAGGTATGAGCCAAGGGAGAAGGCCTGGGGAGGCCAGCATGACAGCACAGCTGTTTCTTTCTTTTTTTTTTTTTTAAAGACTTTATTTATTTGCCTTGGTGTTTGCCTGGAACTGGAACTACAGACAGTTGTTAGCTGCCATGTGGGTGCTGGGAATCGAACCCGGGTCCTCTGGAAGAGCAGATGGTGCTCTTAACCGCTGAGCCATCTCTCCAGCCCCACAGCTGTTTCTTATACTATGTTAGATGACAAGTGTATAAAGTTGTGGTGAAGGAGGTGGCATCCGAGCTACCTGGTAGCTAGCTAAAATTGGGAAACAGAGACTGTGCTGCTGAGGTCATAGAAGTACCTGGGCAGCTCTGACAGGAAAAATGCTCCAGTTCAGGCAAAAGATAGAAAGGGACTCTAGCTAGGGTTGCTCCAAGTAGAGCAAGGGAGCAGGAGAGGTCTACACTCTGCATGGAGGTCTATGAGATGGGCCAGCGGACACAGCAGGTCCTCACGCTGCTTCTTCCAGATGGAATGAAGCTCATTATGGTTGAAGAGCATAAAGAAACACTGGTGCTACCTGGATCAGGGTTCACACTGAACCCACTTCTTATGAGCTCTTCAATATGTGCATGTGTTCACTCCGCAGTTGAGCCTGGGCCTCTTACTGTACAACCATATACCATCTCACTTAATAACTGTCACAGGTTGTTTTTGACACCATCCTTTAGCTAATGTAAATAACACAGAAAGCCATACCTGGTGTGCATTTCCGTAGACTAGAATGAATAAAACACTAAAAGATCAGTATCCCTACATTTTATTGCCCTGCAGTGTAGCATGTATCTGAGAGTATTTATCTGTATACCCATTAGGATTGTGTGTCTAAAGATGACTTGCTGTAGCCAGAGACAGGCAGAAGCAGCACGGAGTATAATCCGAGAGCTGAGCGAAGCACCTGTGTTAGAAAGGAAAATGGAAGTACCTCTTCAGCCCAGGTAGACCCTTGGGCTCCCCACTGGTAAAAATTCAGGGAAATACAATTATGCCAAAGTGAACTAGTTAGCATTTGGAGGAGAGGGACAGAGAAAGGTTAGGCTGAGTCCTGTGTTCAACATTGGTTCTCGCCAGAAGCACTGGATACTGGGTTCTAGATTGGAGGTAAGGTGTAGGCAGCTGCTAGGTGATGAGTGGCCTCAAGTTACCTACCGATGGATGATTCAGTCCGCTGAGAACCATGCCTAACCCATCTGCCAAGGTTAACTAATGTAAGGATGTCTTTGCCCTGGAGTACTTAAGTCCAAGGCAAGTGAAGTCACTATGCACAGCTTTCTCTTGTGAGTGGATGGAAAGGGTGCCCTTTTTAGAACTCAGGCCAAGCCTCTGCTAGCTCTAGGGGGTGTAAGCATGTTTGCTCCAGTCCTCCCCTCTGTCTTGCCGGACTATACTTGCAGATAAATTTCTAAATCAGCTCTGCATGTGCCCTGTTAGTTGAGTGAGTGAGTGTCTGTGCTCTGTTAAGAAAAGGTGTCTCCAAGGCCCTTTGGTGGCTCACTGTGTCCAAGTTTGGGGCTAGACTAATTTCATAGTGTTGTTAATGATGGACAGATACCTGGACTTTTCAGAAAAGCAGTTTTGGTTTTGAGTACTGTTAACCAAATGATGCCTTTGTCAAAACACCCCTAAACTAGACATCAAAAGCTCAATATATGTCCCTGAACATAGAGAGTAGCCACCCAAACTGTGTGGTTAGAGATGGCAGCAGCCAGTCCATGGTGTGAAGAACATTGTGCCTGGCCCACTAATCAGAGTCAAGCCCAAGATTTGCAAATATCTGTTAAGACTGCAGGATGATTCCACAACGCATCTGTGAGCTGCAGTAGCCACTGCCTGTGTTTCCTGGTTACTAGGTAGTTCATAGTAAAGTAAGAAAATTGCATGTAAACTGAGCAGTCACAGTAGGTTGGTTTAGTTTGAAATTGTTTTTATTAGAAACAATGAATTTGACCTTTTGCTGTTAAACAAAAACTGAGCCTTTGCATTCACTGGTCTTTCATCCAAATAATAAGTATTTAAAGGCTTACCTTCTGATGTTTCAAACCATTTTGAAATTCAAAAGAGCTATGGAATGGGTAATGTGCACATTCTGAAAGGCTCAGCCATGTATCCACAGATCTTCAGCTTTGGGAGTCTCATGACCAAGGGAATCGTGTTACCATCCCTGCTTTGAAATTCTGCTCTGTTTTGCCTGCCAGCAGGCTAGAAAGCAGAAACCCAGGGAAGCAGTAGGGCCCTCTATGTCTGTCCAGTGCCCAACCCCAACTGCTGTCTCTCATCTACAGACTCCGCGTGCAGCAGCGCCCCTGGCTCCGGTCCCAGCTCTCCCAATAGCAGCTCTGGCAACGTCAGCACTGAAAATGGCATCGCACCCACTGTGCCCAGCGCTCCAGCTGAGGTGGGTCAGTCACAGACTCACATAGGCCAAGCATCTCCACTCAGCACCTGCCTTGTGCCAGACTATCCATTGAGGACTAAAGCATGGGAGTACCTGGGGAGGGCCTTCCAGGCATTATTCCCCCATTCTCCTCGTCACGGTCTTCCTGAGACATGAGGGCCTCGGCCCTTTCCCTGATCTTGGCCTGGGGTACGTCAGAGAAGCAGCTGTCATCATACACACTGTGTGCAGAGGCACATGGGGCAAGCAGCAGGCATGTGAGAGTGATTGTGGAGTGAAAAGGACACAGGCTACAGCAGCCAGCAAAACCAAGTGTTAGGGAAAAGGGAAGGGTAGGAACAAGAAGACGGGTAGGTCCTAGGTGGCTTCTAGAACGTGGGTCCCCATGCATACTTCCTGTCACTCCACAATCATCCCTGACCTGACACACACCTGGCCCAAGATGCAGCAACACATAAGGCTGCTCTCCAAGTTTCTCGTGGGTAGGGAAGGTGGGCTCTGACCAGGCTGTCGTGGAAACACAGGAGAGCTCAGGCTGTCCAGTGGTGCTGCTACAGGCCAGGCTGGAGCAGAGCGCCCTGGAACAGTCTCTTGGATTGAGCCAGAGCTGCTGTGTGAGTGTAGTGAGCAGGAAGTTCCTTAGGTGCTCCTGGCTTACAGGAGTCTGTCGCTAGTAATATGGTTATTACTGACTTCCTTCACTGTTTAGGACTGAGTCTTGCCCTTCCAAACAGCTGACATTCTCAGGTGAGATACACGGGCACAGTGCTTAGCTTTTTCATTTCAGCTTTCTTGCTCTTTATGGCTACAAAGTTAGAAATGAAGATCACTGCAAGAAGCAAGGTTCACTCAGTTGTGCCTGGGTCCCTTTTACTTTATACTTTGTTTCTCTCACCATTTGTATCCTTTAGCTTTCCAATTCAGTGCTTTCTTGGGTTGTTAGGAGCTTTAAAGGTCCTTGTAGGACTAAGGTCATAGCTGAGACCTGCCTATGATTTGTCTCAAAGCACAGCCACAGAACTGCTTCCTGCCTTTGGATGTTAGCTCTGCTTTCCTCTCGTTGGTCCCAGGCCCAGACACATCTGAGATGTGGTCAGTTAGATGCATCACAGTAAGGGAACAGCTTCTCCTTTGGGTGAAACGCCTGTGTCCCAGCTTACATGGTGTGTTGACCTTTATAAAGCCTAAATTGAGATGCCACAAATCAGTAGAGCATACAGAGCATCCCCAGGAACAGTAAAGTTGCCAGTGTTTCTCATCAGGCTGTCATTGTCACAGGCAGAGCTGGTGTTGAGTACTGGATCACATGTGAACATCCCTTTGGAATTTCAGATCAGAATCCGATGAGCTGTGGTTGAAGGCTGCTCATGTGTAGGCTATGCATGGTGGCATCTTTGGGGAACCTCAGCTGTGTCCCAAGGGTAGAAGTGCTGATAGCTAGAACACCTCTCACCACAAATTACATGTGCTCATTCTCGAGCGAGGTGTGCACAGGTTCTAACCACTGGCCCTGGTTCACAGGCACTCCAGCACTCCCAAGAAGTTAGCAAGCCCATCCTGTAGTGGATAGAGCTCTGAGACGCTCCTCCTGCAGGCCCCCTATGTGTTCTACCTGAAGATAAGACTCCTCAAATACCCATGTTTTGTGTGAGCAAGTAAACATAACCAAGCAAATCTTTTTAGTTCCCCAAGCAAATAGGCTAAGCATCCACCTGAGTGCTAAAAGAAATTACACCTTTGTAAACATTAGAAGCTTCACTTATTTGTTCTCGGCTTATGACATTGCAGTGCAGCCCTGCTTTCTATGACAATAAAACCTCTTCCCTGAAGTGAGATCTAAAAGTACTTTTACTTCTCTCTCACACAACCCTTTGATGATTACTTATGTTGTGTATGCATGAACTTTGCTAGCACACCTCATGGTAGCTAGAGCCTTGCTCTGGGCCAAATGGCACATACAAGACAGCTGTCTTTCCTGCCTCCTGTCCCAGCTCTGAGACAGTCTAGTGCACAGCTCCCAAGCACCATGAACGTCAGGGTCTTTGACATGAACCCTAGGAAAGTGGTCACCTGTCCCTTGACCAGGAAGCAGATGGACAGAAATTGATAGGGCGCTTACTAGAGCACTCCAGAAAGCCAGACTTGTCCCACCCACCTCAGGCAGAAACAGGATAAAACTAACCTTAGTTACAATTCTGTGTAGCATTCTGTGTTCACCCTAGCACTAATTATAAACGTAACCCCGGCACTAACTGTAACCTAGCCTTAACTCTACACTAAACCTAAACCTAACACTACACTAAAGCTCTACACCTAACCTAAACACTGACTGACTGTACCCCTGGTCTCAACTCTAATCATAGTCCTAATTCTAACCTTAGCATGAAACCTGCCCCTAACCCTAAATTAACACTCACTATAACTGTAGACTTAATGTGAATATTAACCCTAGCTCACACACTAGCCCTAAATGAAACTGTAACCCTACCTCCAGCCCAAACTCTACAACTAGCTCTAAAGTTAACCCAGGCTCTAGTTCTAACACTATTTGTAGTCCCTTCACTAACTTTATACCAAGTTGTAACCTAATCCTATCCACAAACCCAACCCTAAACTTAGCTCTGTCCCTGACCCTCAGGCCAACACTATAACAACAAACCTAGCCCTAAGCCTACTTTTTTCTCTACCTCTTAACAGTAGCAGTAATGACAGAGTAACAATCACTAATAAACAGAGGAGCCCATCCTGACCTCTGTGTGCTGATGTGCACAGGTCCCTGTGTCTTTTAACTATGACTGGCATGGCTGAAGCTACATATTGCTGCCATCATGTGACTGCTTAAATGGCCCTGTGGCTGTCTTCTGTGCTTGGGAACTGTCTCCTTAAGACAGTTTGTTTCTTAACCACTCATCCTCAGAGTGGCGCCTCACAATCAAGAACAACATACCTTTTAAGGCTACCAAGCAGATTGTCATGTCAATCTGCAGGAAGTACAGCCAGCTCTTTATAATCCCACGGCCATGTATTTCAGCCTTTCTGAGCTTTTAGAAAGTCTGCAGTTTGATGACTTGATAAATACATTTTTTGGTCACTAATAAAGTTGAGCTTTTTTTTTTCACTTTCTTTAATATGGGTTCTTTGTCTTTACTGAGTTCTGCTCTCATGTTAATTGGTCTTTGATTGACAAGTTCTTTTTATTTTAGTCTTTTGTGTTTCCTGTACATTGCGGATCCTGTTGTCACCATTATCTGCCTCTTCCATAAAAACAGGGTTTTTTCCTGCTCATCAATAACTTTCTCCTTGGTTTCTGCTTTTGATGTCATTCTTAGAAAAATTCTAACTACAAAAATATTTTTAAATGCATTGTCCTAAATCTCCTGCCCATAGTTTTATGGTAAGTAGACAAAGTGAATAAAAACAAACTAGGTAGCAAGAGCTCATTTGGAGTCTGGAAGGGAAAAACCTCAGGAATGGGAACACTGATTCTGTACCTGTGGCATGCTTAAAGGTCGTCTTCCACTCACCTAGAGGCCGCATCTGTGCAGCCTGTTTTTGTACCAGGTCCTTACACATTGGCATCTTATACTGTAAGCGCCCTCCCCCTCCCCTCACTCCTTTACAGTCCTGGATGTGCTGCTTGTGTTGAAGCATCTGTGGCAGACTCTGACAGTCACAATGATGTCTTCTGTCTACAGACGAGCTTGGCACACAGACTTGTGACTCGAGAAGGCTCAGTTGCTCCACTCCCTCTCTACACGTCACCATCCTTACCCAACATCACCTTGGGGCTTCCTGCCACCGGCCCTGCCACTGTAAGTTGGCCTCCATGGATCTGTATGACTTGGGGTGATTTTCTGCCTCAGTTGCCACAGCGTAAAGTATATCCTGCTTGTACCTTTCAGGGTGCAGCAGGCCAGCAGGATGCTGAGAGGCTTGCTCTCCCAGCCCTCCAGCAGCGGATCTCCCTGTTCCCTGGCACCCACCTCACCCCGTACCTGAGCACCTCGCCCCTAGAGCGGGACAGTGGAGCAGCTCACAACCCCCTCCTGCAGCATATGGTCCTGCTAGAGCAGGCACCCACCCAGACGCCCCTTGTCACAGGTAAGAACCACAGCCAGGTCTCTGGGCAATTAGATCAGCCTCCTTGGCCTCATGTAGCTTTCAGAGAAGTCTAGAAAGAACACAACAGTAGTAATTGTGTGGGTTCCTGTAATGTGATAGCTACCTCAGCTCTGGCAAGCAACTATGTCCTGGTTAGAAAGCTGACCAAGGAATAGAAGTGAATGCCAGTGCCACACTATTTAGCTTCTTGCTCTCCCTTAGACAGGTTTCCCTGCAGCTCAAGGAAATAAGCGCATGAAGTTCAGAATTGACCTGGGCAGACCCCTGATTCTGTTCTTGCCTCAGGATGATTACGTTTAGAAAACTGTAAGTTAGAGAAAGATAGGAAACATGTGCAATTTACCTAGTAAATATGCTATGAAGAGACTGTTTTAGAAATGACAAATGTGGACTGTTTTCCATGAGACACAGAACCCTACCTGTTGATGGCCTTGCCCAGGTCTATATCATTTTTAGGTCTGTGGGTGACATCCTCACAGCTATTGCTTACAGCTAGAGCACCGCTAAGGCAGCCTGTATATGTGGTCCAGTGTTCCCCTGAGCCACCCGCTGGTGTTTTGGAGTACCCCCACCTGCTGGTATGAGTCAGTCTTTATTGTTTGGGATTTTGTTCCTGCCTTGTGCTTTTTCATCTCCAGTGTGCACTTGGCTCTTCCAAGCCAATGATCTGGACAGGACAGCCTTTCTGGCTGCTGGTACCCTCTGAGACAGAGTGGACACTCTGCAGAAGCTCTGGAGAGTAGTGTCCCAATGACCATAGGTTGCTCCTTATGCTCAGGCCCCTTTCTGTCTGTTCTCGGGAAGCCGCTCACTGTGGGCTTCATATTCCCGTCTGTGAGTGAGGTGCTAGCAGTGATGAAGTAGTAGAAAGACTCAATTCCCATAGGCAGCATCTGATATCCAGCCGCCTGGCCGCTGGTGGACTCCTGGTTGAGGCTATTTCTTTTGGGTTGGATTGGTGGTTTTGTTTTTTGTTTACTTATTTGGTTGTTTATTACTGTTTTGATACTAAATCTTGCTTTGTTGCCCAGGCTAGCTTCAAACTCTGATTCTCCTGCTCCAGTCTCCTAAGTGCTGGGATGTCAGGACTGTGTCTGTGATTTACTTCAGCCTCCACACTCTTCCCCCAGCAATCCTACCCATTCTTCCTGTTGCCCCCCCCCATGTCATGTGCTCCTAATGCTGCATCTTAGTGGCTTTCTTCTGTTCTCTGAGGAAAGGAGCCTCCTGAGCAGGGTTTCTTCTGCTCAGACATAGTTGTCCTTAGAGGCCCAAGTTCCCTGTTGTCTAGAGCAGTGATCAGTGATATTGTGTATAGTGCCCAAGCCTGTAAGCACTCAAACCAAAGTAGCAATACAGCATCTCACTACTTAGGTGGCCGCAGAGCACTGTCTAAGCACAGTGCCACTCCCAAAGTCCACTCTTAGTGAGACTCCAACCTTCCACCACAGTCTTCCTCGTGGGCAGACTGACCAGAGGAAGCATGTAGAAGTGAACACTTTTCTCTTAAGTCCTTCTCGCTGCTCTGAGCTCACGTCTATCCCCTGTCCTTCAGCTGCTGCTGCTCTGCACCATCTGCATGCTGTGCTGTGTCATTGCACTGCCTGCTCTCCATGTAGCCCCACGCTCGTGCCCCCCAGAGAAGACGTGCTTCCTTCCCTGTGCCCCATCCCTTCCTCTCCCAATACTGCTGTGTTTGATACAAACTGAAGTCTCCTCCTGTGTATGCTGGAATCAATTGAAGTTCAAGGTCATGACAGTGCCTGGGTATCTGAGGGTGTCAGAGTCTAGCTGTTGCTAAGTTTAGGCAGGACAGCTGCAAACTGTTCTTTTCTCTGTTAATTGGCTGTAGGGGGAGCTAGAACAACCATCCTCTGCAATACCTGTGAGAGGTGTGGCACGCTGATTCTCGACTGTTGCCACAACTTCTGGAATGCTCCTTAAGCAGAGTTCCTGGAGAGGCTGCATCAGTGGGATCTTTAGGTGGCCTTGCTTCCAAATTATACTGCGCCCTCCTGAAACCCAGGCTCCAGACTTACATCCTCTAGCCAGAACTGGACCTGTTTGTAGACAGTCATGTTTCATAGAAGGTACCTGGGCTGACAGGCATGTCATTTTCTCCACTGGTTACTCAACAGCGTCTCTCCCCTCTCTTCTTCCTCTTCCCCTCTGCTGTTTTTTTTTCCTCCATATTATCTTCAGACTGGTATCTTTCAGGCCTGGGGGCGCTGCCCCTCCACACACAGTCCCTGGTTGGTGCGGACAGGGTGTCCCCATCCATTCACAAGCTGCGGCAGCACCGCCCCCTGGGGCGCACGCAGTCAGCACCCCTGCCACAGAATGCACAGGCCCTGCAGCACCTGGTGATCCAGCAGCAGCACCAGCAGTTCCTGGAGAAGCACAAGCAACAGTTCCAGCAGCAACAGCTGCACCTCAGCAAGGTGGGTGTGCTCAGGGGCCACTCACCTGGAGCCAGATGCCATATGCCTTGCCATCTTTCTCACCCTCTGCTCCTCTGCTGACCTTGAGTGGCCAAAACAGGGAGGGGAGCAGCACGAAGCACATGCTCTGGTGCACAGTCCAGAGCCTAGAGAGGTGTGCTGTATGTGGGGCTACTGTGCAGCTGAATTCACAGCTGTCTTCAGGCCACCGCATGTGAGTACAATGGGCCACATCCTTGCAAAAACCCTCTGCATCATCATACGGGGCAATTCACATACGGTTCTTTTAGGGATTTTCTAAAATCATTTGCCAAGTTGATTTTTAACCAAGCCCTAACCCAAGGCCCACAACTTTACAATGGCATCGAGTCCCCTGAAGCATATTTTTCAAGTTATTTGGCACCCGCAATTACTTAAATTTGAGAATACCACCATCAGAAGCAGCTTGGGACCAGGCAGCCTGTAGAGGTCTTTGTCCTCACAGATTGTCCAGAGTCTCTCAGCTCCATCTACAGGAAAAGGTAGTGTTGTGATTCTGGCAAGTAGAGAAATGGAGGGACTTAGTGTGTTCCCATCAAATGTGTCAGTCAGGTAGCTTCAATATCAGCTCAGATGTGTGTGTTGCAGACAGCCCCACAGCTGTCCTCCAAGAGAAATGGAAATGTCTTCCAGACACCTGTCCACAAACCTCATCTGTACTGCTCATTGCAGCCATGTGGTAAGATGAAACATCCCCAGGGTTTATTCTTTAGTGACAGATGACAGAACACACCTTTTTTGTCATGGGGTCCTGTATCATATCTAGACCCAAAACATGGCAGTCAGGAAAGTAAACCAGACACAGACAGACCCTGCAATGATTCACTCACAGGAAGTGACTCAGATAGGCAAAGCCCTAGATCAGTGGTTCTCAATCTTTCTAATGTTGTGACCCTTTAACACAGTTTCTCATGTTGTGGTGACCCCCACACCATAAAATTATTTCATGGCTACTTCATAACTGTAATTTTGCTACTATTATAAATTGTAATACAAATATCTGATATGCAGGATATCTGATATGCAACCCCTGTGAAGTCATCATTCAACTCCCAAAGGGGATCACAACCCACAGGAGGAGAACTGTTCCTCTGAGACATGAATTACGTTAGTGATTGTCAAGAACTGCAGCTTGTAGGGAAATGGGAATAACTGTCAGTGGGTACAATATTTATGTACGTTTAGGAATAATGAAAATGTTCCCAAGTTAGGTTATAAAGTTCTATAAACTACTCAGCTGTTCACTTTAAAAGTATGGATTTTAAGGGTTATGCATTACATTTATTCTCAATATCTCAGGTGGGATACATAATACTAAGTAGGTACCTGAAATTGGGCAGTACAGAATCCTGTAAACCACAGCCAAACTGAGAATCAAGGTGGATACTAGCCAAATGGGAATGTGGTACATGTGTGTCCTAGGATGGGTGGGGCAGAATGGGTTAGTGCAAGTTTCATGATGTTAACAATGGTATGCAGCTTAAAGCTTAGAAATTGTTTCTAGAATTTTCTATTTAATATTTTTAGATATTGATTTAATCACAGGAGACTGAAAATAAGAAAGGCCAGAGATGAAGGCACCTCATCACTGGTCCTCTGTCTGTTGTCAGGGTCCAGGCCTTCTGTGGGTTCCCTATGGAAGGTGGGAAAGAATCAGGGATGAGAGACTGTCCTGGAAGATGAGTGCATGTGTAGATGGTTCCAATCTAAAGGGTTCTAGAGAGCCCAGCAGTGAATCAGAGGCCTGACTTCACATATTCCCAGGATAGAGGGATGACAAGTGGCTCCTACCCACACCCACTCCATCTTGATCTCTGCTTGGTTCAGGGTCAAGCTGCTTTCCCAAGGAAGTTACTGCAGACCACATGCTCAGCACAGGGTCAGCCAGGCACTTTCTGCCTGTTAGGCACAGTAATATCAGTTCTCCAACCCCAAGTCCCTTAGCCCACAGCCTTTATGGCCAGCACTCTGAGTATAAGTTGGGGGTTTCAGACAGCCCATCATTTACACAGCAAAGGCATTTGCTGGGGAAGAGACAGGCTCCTGCCAAGTGTCTCTACTCCCAAGTGTCAAAAGCACTTTGATATCCATCTCTCTAATGCCAGCCTAGGCTTATTAATTTCAGCATGTCACTACCTGAGTGGTGTGGGTTTGAAGACAGGAAACACCCATTCACATGTGACATATTCTTGAAGATGACTTTAGAAGCTGGATAATCTCACTGGGGTTTGTTACATGATTGATTTGTGATAGCAAATGACGGTTGATTGAAATGTTTATACAATGTTTTCCTGGGACACCCAGGAAGACGGTGATGTTCTCTGTGCTATCTGCCACCAGCATCCCTGCCCTCCGCTGTGAGAAGCGTACTTTGGGGGCCCTTCTTAATACAGTGGGGACCACAGCTGGACTCAGTGCCTACTATGTGTCTGTCCTTCCACCATCTTAAAGTTCAGGGCTCTGAAGCTGTGACAGGAGCAGTTGGTTTACTCATTCTAGTATTGTGTTTTCAGCAGGTTTTGTTCCCACTCCCATTTTCAAAGGGACAAAACAGGGATTCTGAGTAGCTTCCCTCTTGACCCCTTGTGATTGGAGTGGCAGCCAGTGTACGTGACTAAGTATCAGCTCCTGCCATGAATGCTGTGCCCACATTGTGCTTCATAATGTAATGCTGCCAGGGGAAGAAGGCTGTCTAAGGGATGAGTGTAGTGCTCAGCCTGGCAGGGAAGCACCCTTTTTTCTGCTGCCTCCAGACCCACTTCGCCACACAGCCTTATTTCGAAAAGTGGGAAGCTGTGCTCATAAATGTGCCTTCCTCTTTCTGTGGAAAGGGGTAATGAGGTGTCTCTTCCCTGTTGTTGAAAGCAGTTCTCACCACAGTGCTAGTTCTACAAGATCACTTGATCTTTGTGCAGGCAGTGTTGGCCTCACTGGGTCATACTCTCTTTTGAATATGAGAATTTGACACCTGTGGTGGTCTACTTGTAAGAGTACCCAGTAGTTTTAAAATACCTTGTGCTTGCCAGTTGGGTTCTGGCTCTGAACTCTAGATTGGTGTTTTAATCCTGCTGTTCTGGATATGGTAGTATGTGTGTTCTCATCCCTTGAGCAAACAGGGCACTGATGTCCAAAAGGCCTCTGGACAACGGGAACTGACATGTTGGCTACCTGCTGCTTGCCTCCCTGCTGGCTTCTCTTGTCATATTGCCAGAGACCAGTTCTCTGTGGCCACAAAGAAGCAGAGCTAAATTTCAAAGAGGGAGAGAGATTATCCTTGTTTGTGACACACGAAGACTAGTTGCACCAGCACCTGCGTCAATGCTGAGCATAGTGGGCCACCCACTGCAGGCTATGGGCCTGTTCTGCATCATTGACAGGGCTGAGTGGCCTCTGTTGCTATGGCAATATCCCTCATAGACACCCTCTGGGGGGAAGCCTAGCCAAGCTGTGGCCTCTTGAGAGCTTTCCTGCTCCCTGCTCTAGAGTTCCTGCCTGCCTGTCCCCTGCCTGTGTGACACCATTGAGCTCCCACGTTGTCACCAGCCTCTACCCAACTTGAGAGAGGAAGCAGGAAGAGGCTGCTGTTTGACAGGAGAGGGCAAGAAACCAAAAACAAGAAGTCTGGGACCTTCCCTGCATCAGGCATAGCAATAGAAGAACCCCCACAAACATATACTTATGTGAACACTCACCCCACCTTTTTCAGAGGCACCATCCTCACATACAGACAGTCAGCATTGAGGTGAAAAGCCATTTCATAGGAGCCCCTGTCCAAGGGTTCTAAGGAGACATTCCTTTACCTTATGTGTCATTTTCAGTGTTGCCTAGATTAACTCACCAGACTTTAGGAAAGGTAGACCTTATCCAGTGGAATACTGTAACTGTAACTCAGAAGCAGAAGGTATTCAGAACCCTAGATGGTATAGGGACATGTTCAAGCCAGAACGGAGTGCAGAAGTTGTTGGGGGTCAACTGTGGGGCCGTAAGACAGAGACCCACTGCTTTGGGGGTCACCAGGCTCAGCCGTTCACATAAAGGTATTGGAGGAACGGCTGTCAGCTTCCTCCTTAGCCAGGCCTTAGATGCTGAGGTAAAGGGCTGCTTGTGACTTCTGACATCTTTCTTCAGTGTTGAAGCATAAAAATGATGTTAGGAAAACCCACAAATGGCGCCTGTCTATGCACAACGTATTTGCCCTGCTTTCTCCTTTCAGAAGGCATCCTGCACCCTTCCTGTGACAGCTTCTACCTGTCATGGCCTATGTTGAACAGTTGTTTTGTTTTCCAAGTGGCACCCTAGAATAGGAACCTGGGTTCCAGTTCATCGTGGGCTGCTATCCCTGGACCCTGGTAACCACTTAGAGCTGAGCCTTTACAATGACCTGAGTTCCCAAGGGCTCAGTCACCTTGGGTGGGTTAGCTGTACAGAGAGACTATACTAGTGTCTACCTTTCTTCAACCCCCTCCTCCTTCCCTCGTGTGTGTGTGTGTGTGTGTGTGTGTGTGTGTGTGTGCGCGCGCGCGTGTGCGCGCACGCGGGGGTACAAAAGGAAAAAGAAAAGGCCTGTGCTCCAGGCCTACCTTTCCACCTCTGCTCTTTTTTTGCTTTTTAAGATTTATTTATTATGTATACAGTATAGAGAAGAGGGCACCAGATGTCATCATAGATGGTTGTGAGCCACCATGTGGATGCTGGGAATTGAACCCGGGTCCTCTGGAAGAACAGTCAGTGAGTGTTCATAACCTCTGAGCCATCTCTCCAGCCCCACCTTTGCTCTTTTAGCACTTCCTGAAGGTAGTCAGCACTAACTAATCACTGTCATCTGCATCCCAGTGCTTATACTCCAGCATCTCCATCCAGACTGTACCTTGCACTTCCCTGTTCCCCACTCAGGGCCCAGGGGGAGTCCTCGGAGCCCTCTCCCGTGTTCTGCTCCTGTGCTTTGTCCTGCGCTCCTAGCCCCATTACCACCTGGTCTACACGGGTCTAGGTTGTTCCCGGCCCCACCCACCTAGCTTCCCTGTTCTTTCCTCTTGCTTCCTGTCTGTTGGTCTCTTGTGACTCCCTAGCAGTTGAAGCCACCTTCTCCAGAGAATTTTCTGTATGTCATCTCAAAATACTCTTTCCCTCCCATCCTTCCCATAGAATTGACCTGAAGGGTGCAGTCTCTGCAAGCCTGACATTACATACCCAGTTCACCTCACGTCTTCAGTTAGACTGCTCCTGCTGCTGGGGAGAGTGAGGTGCAGAAAAGACATGCTGCTTGCAAGAGTGGTGTCACCTGCCTTCCCATACCTGGAGCCAGGGTTGGGAGTTTGGGGTATACAGGCGAAAGGTTACATTAGCACATCACAGCTGTGAGGTGGAACCATACTCAACAATGTGCTTTTGTTGGAGCCTGCCTGCCAAGTCTTTCCCATCACCTAGCTTTATGGAGGCTGTTTACAGTATGCTGATCTGCCTGTGTAAAGTATGACATGATCTCAGCCATGCTAGTTAGTATGTCTAGGACTTCACCCAGCCATCCCGTTGTACGCATGTGCATACTCAGAATGCTTAAGGTGCAGGGAAAGTGCCCCTGCCACCATACTATGTCCCACAGAGCTTGTCCATTGTGTCATGAGCAGTGCCCTGTGTCCAGTATCTCTCTGTCTTCCTTCCACCTCTCTGCCTTTGTGTCCTAGGATCTCCAGCAGGCTAGGCTTTCAGAACGAAGTTGGAGAAATCTTGCCTACATAACTATGTAATACCTCCATTAAGAGTTAGCTGGGGAGCTTGGCTCATGTTTCTGACAGTTTCCCACAGACTGATGGTACATCCTGAAGGTCCTTTCAGTGTAGGACTTCCCTAACCTTTCAGAAAGGCAACTTCTGAGAACTTCCTGCTGGGCCCTCCTAGCCCTGTACCACCGCTCACGGCAGAGTACTGGATGCCTGCCTCTGCTGCCCTTGTCTTGCAGCCATCGAATGTCCTACTGCATGGCATCTATTCTCCTCTGCTCACCTTTGCCCCCCTCTGCACAGTGAGTTGCAGCCTGACTTAGTGTCACTGTCCTGGCACACAGAATCTTTGCATAAACACTGAATGCCTAGTACCTGTCTGCAGATCACATCACCTTAACCCTGAGCATCGTTTCCTGTGTGTCTCAGATGATGCTGGCCAGGGTCCATGTCATGTGAGTAAATGGTGCTTTGCCAGGTCTGGATCACACAAGGTCTTGGTAGGGCATTCCTGTCCTGCGAGGTGAGGAGGAGCTTCTTCTAGTCCCATGACTGTCCTAATTTCCTTTGTCGCCTCTGCATTGCAGATGATCTCCAAACCCAGCGAACCACCCCGGCAGCCTGAGAGCCACCCTGAGGAGACAGAGGAGGAGCTCCGTGAGCACCAGGCCTTGCTGGATGAGCCCTTCCTAGACCGGCTACCTGGGCAGAAGGAGTCCTCCCTAGCTGGTGTGCAGGTGAAGCAGGAGCCCATTGAGAGTGAGGAGGAGGAGGTGGAGCCCACTCGGGAGTCAGAACCCAGCCAGCGCCCAGCCACGGAACAAGAGCTGCTCTTCAGACAGGTGTGGAATGAGGAGAGCAGGCAGCTGATTTAGCTTCTCCTCTGTCCTCTGAATCACAGGCCTTGCCCATCTTCCTGCCATCACGAATTTGGGGCACATTTGCTGTACATTCTTCATGTACATGCAGGTTGAATACCTGCCCTCTGAAGATAGTCATGTACCTTCTTGAATATATGGGAGGCTGTAGATTGTAACAAGAAGCAGGCTTGGTAGGATTCAGCCTGACCACTAAAGCTGGAGCGAGTAGATGTGTTAATCAGAAAGAAGCTGGGTGTGGTAGTGTATGCCTTTAATCCTAGGACTGCAGAGACAGAGTAGGACAGATACCTGAGTTTAAGGCTAGCCTGATCTACATAGTGAGTCCCAGGCCTCTCAGTGCTATTTAATGAGACCGTGTCTCAAAAACAAACAAAAGAGTTAGGGTCTGCTTAGCCTGGATCTTTGGTGCTGTTGTTTAGATGACCATCCTTCAGGTCTAGAGAGAACAGTGGGATCTGGGATGTACTACACAATAGGAGACTGCCAGAGACAGAGGACACTTGGTGAGTGGCTATTTATTTGCAGTGAAAGGTAAACTGGACTTGTCTAGAAAGACTAGGGTACTCTGGATTAGAAGCCAAAGAACCCCCAGGGAGGGAGGTTTGCCTCAAGCCAGGGGATTCAGAGTCATGGGCTCTAGTTTTATTCCCAAGAAGCAGAACTTGATACCTGGATACTGTTCTATGGCATATGCCCCTGCTTGCTGGACTCCAGGATTCTCCCAGCCAAGCTCCTCCTCAGTCCCATGACACTCTCCATGTGGCTACCATCGCGCTTTTCCATTGCATTACATAATACCAGAACAGCAGACACCTGCTGACTTCCATTCTCATATGTCCTTGGAACAACTAGGTAGCAGCCACCTCATGAGGGTGGCATTAGAAATAGGTCCCATAGTCTGTCCCCAGCACCTCTGTGATGCTTTTCTCCGTCTTGGGTAAAGGTGGCCTATTTGATTATGGGCATACTTAGTTCCCATCACATAACCACCACTCTTTAAAGTCTAGTAGAATTAAAAGGGTGATGAATGCCATGGGTCTTATGAGCCAGGCACTCAGGAAAATTAGCAGCCAAGACTGTCTACTGCCCCAGGTTGATGGACCGAAAGGAACATGGGGGACGTTTGTCATGTCTGGAGTAGACCCTCAGAGGAAGCCATTACTTGCTTGGCCCTTGTTTAAACCCAGTGTTATGGTAGGTAACACTCAGATGTAAGTCAGAGGATTTTAGTGGCTGCTTTTGGGGCTAGTGTCTTAGAGACACCAGCTGATCCAAGCATGAGGCAGTCTTTAGGAGTCCTTTCTTCCTGTGTTTTCTGGAGAACCAATGAAACTCTTTGATGGGGACCCTGGGCAGAGTAGCTGTGGAAGTGACAGAGGAGACATCAACTCAGGAGAATTACCTGTTTAATGGTCTGATACAAGCTTGGGAGGCTCTGGACCTTCAGCTTCTGCGGGGGTGTTTCTGGTCCTCCTACAGGAGGTTCTCTGCCTTCCTACTGTGGCCCTCATGTCTGCTGAAGACTAAAACATCTAAGTAAAGCCCCCTTCTCTGCTCACAGATCAGGACTGGGCCCTGCTTCTCAGGAGTGAGTATTTTCAAGTCCATTAAGACCTGGCTACTGCATAGGACTTGGGGCGAGATTTGTGGTGGCAGATGGGAGTTGGACTTCCTTTGTAACACGCAGCAGTGGCATGGGATGGCACGGTTTTCTTTTTTATCTGTCTCAGGGCCCTAGAAAGTGGCTTCCTTGGTTCACCACAGAAGGAGTAGCCTCTGGGCGGGTCAACCTTGGGGATCTCATCTTTGTCTCACTCCCCAGCTGGTTCACTTCTCACTGGACATGGACCTCAGCCAGTCCCCAGAGTCCTCATCAGGGTCCACATCCCTCAGAGCAGCTAATCCCTAAGTGGTGACCCCATACTTCACAGACACTTCTTAGATTCTCCGCACAGTGTACCCTTGTCAACCCAGTCTCCCTTGGGTACCTGAGCCCTTAGTAGCCTGTCCCTTTATGTACGCATAGTTCTGGCCTTCCTAGTTAAGAATGCTAGAGTAGTTGGAGGCCAAGGCACGAACACACTAGACAGTATAGAGCAGGCCTTCTCTGTCTGCCTCTGTTCTCTTACTGAGTTTGACCTACAAATTATTAATCAGTCACTCTTTCACTACCAGAAGAACCTGTGGAAGGGTAGCAGTATGTATTCACTGTTCCATTTTCACTATGGCTGGAGTGATTTTTCCAGCAGACGACCTGACACAAGAGTGTCCTATAATCAGCCCCTCCAGCACTGCTCACCATCTCTTTAGGGAACACTTCCCAAGCCCACCCTGGACCACACCTCCTGAAGGCCTTTGAGATGGCAAGTCCCCTCATCCTCTTAAGCAGGGCCAGTGTGCCAAATGCATTCTCCTCTGTGATTCCACTCAGATCATGGTCCACGATTAGGAGGCATGCATCCATGGTTGGTTGTCTCACAATTGAGAGGCCTGTCAGTAGCTAGGGATGACCATAATAAGTGTCACAGGCTCATGAGAAATGTTCTGCTATTAATGGCCCTCTCTCCTGCCCTGCAGCAAGCTCTCCTGCTGGAGCAGCAGAGGATCCACCAGCTAAGGAACTACCAGGCATCTATGGAGGCTGCTGGCATCCCTGTGACATTTGGCAGCCACAGACCTCTGTCCCGGGCACAGTCCTCCCCAGCATCTTCCACCTTCCCTATGTCAGTCCAGGAGCCCCCCACCAAACCAAGGTTCACCACAGGTAACTTGTAGCCTCTTGCTAGGCATTGTGGGAAGAGAAGAGCACAGTTGGGGCTGTGGAACAAGCCACTGATGAGGGGCTAATGGTGCAACCTACAGCTGAGTCTGGAAGAGTCCAGAGACAAGCATCCAGCACCATGCCAGGTCCGGGAACACACCATGATGCTGTTATTCTCAGCCTGTCCACAAGCTCAGAAAACAGCCTTCTCTTTTCTCTGCAGAAGGAGTCCCACTTATCCACCAGCATGGAGTGTCCCCGCTTCCCATTCTTAGTCTGCAGGTATTTCCCTAAACCAAGCCTAGGATAGCATTGCCATGAGGCTCCAGAGACACCCTGTACAGAGAGGTTAGTGGAGAACTCTGCTGGAGCAGAGTACAGCAAGTCCTGGAACTTACTCTGGACCTCTTTCCGCTCTGGCATTACACCTGCCCCATGGGTGGGAGGTAGTGTCTCAGTGGCACCTTAGCTTGTGCCTAAAAGGTCCAGAGTCTGAAATGAATTCAGGACAAGTGTGGACTTCAGCTGCATAGAGGCAGGAACAGAAAAGTATCCCCACAAGGTGGTCACGCCACCTCTTCCAATAGTTCCCTATGATGACAAGGAAGCTAGGATGCTTCTTTGTGGTGTTTTGACTAAACATTTCTTCCTAATGAAGAAAAGTTATGTAAATACAGAATGGCTTTTTCCTTCAGAGATCTTATAACATATCTTCTTCTTACCTACTGTAACTACAGCAAGTTCTTTTCTTAGAAGGAAATTTTCTATTTAGGGAAGAGTTTCAGTAGTAGTATCTAGAAATTTAAAATATATGTATAAACATTCAATATCTATATCTAGAAATCAAAAAAATTTAAAACTGCACCTCATAAAACCCATGAGCACTTGATCATTAGCTGAAATTAATATGTCCTTAAAGGAAAGGGAAACTCTGATCCATAAACAGTGCTCAGTGCCCTCTGTGACGAGTCAGAAGAGACGTTTCTGTCCTTGTCACTCTGTGGAGCAGCTTATGGCTCTTGCACTTCTGTGCTCAACAACTTCTAAGCTATGTTCATGGACATGCTCATTCAGACAGGCATGTTTGTGCATCTCACATATGAGTTCTAGCTCCCTTTGTGTTCTTGTGCCCATCTTGAGTGAATTCATATATGCCACCTCTTACCCTCTGTCCAGCTGCTCTGCGCTCAAGCTGGCCTGGCCCATGGGGTCAACTTGGACAGTGTCTAGTCAGTGACCAGGCAGACAGGCCTTGAAGGGCCAACACCTGTCATTTCTAGAATGCAGTGTAGCACAGAGGCCACCCAGAGCCCCTTGTCACCTTTTAATCCATAACTTGGCCCCATGGTATAGCCACAGTCTTTCGGAGCTAGAGTGTTGGGCAATGCTGGTTCTCTCACTTTGATTTTATTTAAGTCTTCTAGTACCGGCTTGGAAAGGGAACAGGTGTACTTGAACTGAGAACCAACTCAGCTCTGTTCCCTCCTGGCAATTCTGCTGTGCCTGGGCCACCTTTTGGCATTGACTGGCTCAGCCCTGGGCACTGCTCTGATGTCAGCTCTGCTCTGCTGCAGGCCTTGTATATGACACACTGATGTTGAAGCATCAGTGCACCTGTGGGAACACCAACAGCCACCCGGAGCATGCTGGGAGGATCCAGAGCATTTGGTCCCGCCTGCAGGAGACTGGCCTCCGTGGCAAGTGTGAGGTATGGGGCCTATCTATGGTGATAGAGGAATACCTACTGCTTTGCTTGCTCCTGGACATGGCCTCCGGCCTTCTCTATTCACAGTGTCTACCAGTCTGTTTTCATATTATAGTGATGGAGAGAATCCAGGAAACATTGTCTGTTTCCTCATCCTCATCCATACTGCCCATGGGCTTCTGAGAAGCCTGTCTTGGTACCTTTTCTGTTGTTGTAATGGAACACCTGAGGACTGTACTTTAATAAAGCAAAGAGGGCTGGAGAGATGACTCAGTGGTTAAGAGCACTAGTTGTTCTACCAAAGGACCTGGGTTTAATTCCCAGCACCCACAGTGTGGCTCACTGTGTGTAACTCCAGCTCCAGAAGACCCAAATCCTCTTATGTTCTCCTTAGGCACCACGTGCTCATGGGATACACAGACGTATATTACATGCAGGCAAAACACTCAAGGAAAATAAAAATAACTTCTGATAGCTGGAGGTTTCAAATTAAGATACCAGCACCTGGTGAGAATCCCCAGACTAAGCTCCAGTTTGACAGAGAAGCAGAAAAGAGACATACTGTGTGGACTGGCCTTTCTCTGTGGCAATCTGCTCATTTGAGATTTAATTTAGTCATACAGGCCAGAATCATAATAACTTAAAAGGGTGAAGTTCCTGTTTCCCAGTCACCTGCCAGACCCACCTCTTGCAGAACCCACAGTGCCACACCACTTCCTTCCCATGAGCCTTTGGGGGCTTCCCATAGCAGAGTCTAAACTGCTTCCTAAGACTCTCTATCTTCTACAGAAGCTGCCACCACTGTGCTGTGCTCCTCAAACCTACAGTGCCAGGCCACCTCCCCATGGCTGTCCCTACCTTCTCCCTAGTTACTTCCCAGCATGCTCCTGTGGCTCAGCACTGTGTCCATCCATACTTAGGCAGGGAGGGAAGGATCCCAGAGCCAGAGAGAAGATCTGCCTACATATCGTATCAGTCCTCTCAGCTTCAGTAAGACTCCGTTCTTGTGATGTAGCATCAGAAGTCCTCTCTGAGCATGTGTAGAGAACTTTGGGCCCTTTCTTCATCAGGTGTTAAGATCCATGAGGCAGTGGCCAGCATGGAAAATGCCTTCTCCCTTACTCCTCAGGCCTCGTTATTTTTGCCTCTGGTTTCTTTTTGCTAGGCCCTCTGTCCAGCGAGCTGTGTGGGAAGGCTCTAGCAAGGTTGTCTCTCTAGGCCCTGGCCCTCAGCTTTCCCAGCTGCCATGCCTGCTCTCAGGACGTCAGGCCTACCTGCCAGTAGTGTCCAATATTTACCCTCCGTTTGGTCACCACAGAGCTGGTCACGTTCAACAGGGCTCTGGCCAAGGTCATGTTGAGCCTCTCCTGGTTCTCCACATGTGATCCAGCAGATGTGCTGTCCCAGTTCCTGTGCACTCAGGAGTCCTAAGCTCTGAGAAAGAAGAATAGATTTGTGGAGGACAGGCACCTCAGAGACCAGGGCATCTGTGCAGTAGGGCTGTCTGGCATCACCCTCAGGATTGCCTTCAGTACCCGCCACGGAAGCCTGCTATGACCTCTCTTCAACTAGAAAACCCCCTCCACGTCTTTCTCTCAAGATGTCCCGCACATGAGTATAGGGTGGGGCAATGGAACTTCCTCAGAGGCACAAGTTCCTTGTGTCTCAGCAGTTATTTCTCTTTCCTCTCTGTGAGCCCACTTGCCTCCCATATGCACTGGAGTATTCAGAGTTTAGGTTGTCCCAGGGCTCACATGGCCCCAGTGTCCCTTACCACTCAAATTGTACTTCACTTTTGGGCATCCAATATCAGGCCCACGTCTGTTCCTCATGGCTCCCTGGGTGGGAGGTAAACAGGGAGGGGTGAGGTAAGGTCACAGGCACCTGCTTTGGGAGTTTGTCCAGAAATGCTGTGCCACTGGGGGGCAGCATTGACCTGTGTACACAAGCAAGCCCTAGAAAAATGTTCTTTCCTCTTGTTCCAGCTGGCCTTCCATCCAGCCATCCAGCCCATCCAGATGCTGCCCTGAGGGCCATTCTTCAGTTGCCAGCATTCACTAATGTCTTGTCCTTCTCCCAGGAAAGTATACTCAGGCAGTGACTGTGAGGCAGATTCTCAGCCAAGAAATCAAGTAGAGCCAGCCAGCCAGGGATGGAAAGTGCAAATATCTGAGAAAGCAGGAAAGACAGCCACCCACCTCACCTTCGGCTGTGCCTTTGTGGAGGCATGAGAGACATTTGCCACATCTGGGCCAGTGGCAGAGGGAGGTGAGGGCTGGCAGAGGGTTCTTAGATGTCTGGCTCTGAGATCAGAGCAGAGATGGCGGGAGACTCAGGAGAGGCACACTAGGACAAGATTGACAACAGTGAAAACACTGCCCAGCTACCTAAGTTTAAGAGTCCTAATCCCAACCACAGGAAGCTCAGTATGGCAGGCCCTTGTGGTATAGAGGAGCTATGTCTTTATTCAACCCAAGAGAGCAAGCACACATTCATACGAGGTTCCAATTGTCTGACTTATAGCCTGAGTCCTAGGCCCTTGTCATTAGAGTTGATGTCCAGCACCGAAGTCGAGTAGGTGATGATATGACATCCTAGGCTCCCAACTACTGACTCAAAGTGGAGCCTGAACTGTGCCTCACTCTGGATGGGCATACTGGAGGGCCTGTGGGAGGTCTTACCCCATGAGTGGTCTTCTCTATATGCCCAAGCCCCTCTGCCCGCCTGAAGAACCTGGGCCACACATCTTGGTTTAGCTGCTTCTTCACCATATAGGTCAGTGCTGGGCCAGACAAATGGTCAGGAAGGAGAGATTAGATCCGTGTCAATAGCTTCTGGATGATAAGGCCTTTCCTTTACCTGATCCCAAGGAGTTCTTTCCCGATAAAATATTTGTCTGATTTATAATCCACTGGCTAGCTAGGTTAAGTGATTACCTCAGCTGTAGTGCAGGTGCTCATCTGCTAGTTTCTAGAGGTCTGAAAGTAGCTCAAGAGTTGATGTGATGAGCTTACAAGCTGCAGAGGAGCACAGACTCCTAATCACCTCCTCAGGCAAGCACCTCAGATACACGTGTGTTGGCCATGCACAAGGGAGGACCACGGAAAGCTGCTGTGGAGAGAAGACTGGAAGCAGAGGCTGGAGCTTCCTTGAGAATGAACTCAGGCAGCTCGGCCCACCTCTGACACTTCCTGCTGTTTGAAGCCCAGACTCTGGTTTCAGAAAGCAAAGTAATAATTTGTTGGAAATCATTGTGTGACAGTGAAGGGTAGCATGTTAGAAACTGGAATTATCTTTTTAAATATTTCTCAAAGCTATCTTTAAAATACTTGACACTTAAAATGCTTTTAAATATTGTGTTACATACTGTTTTGTTTCTACTTTTCAGTAGTCTACTAGTCATATACTCATCCTCACAATCAAACTGCGTTCCCTCTGGGGCAGTGGCCTTGCTGAAGTAGAACTGACATTTCCTTTTGTTCCCACAGTGCATCCGTGGACGCAAAGCCACGTTAGAAGAGCTGCAGACAGTGCACTCGGAGGCCCACACACTCCTCTATGGCACAAACCCTCTCAACAGACAGAAACTGGACAGTAAGAAACTTCTAGGTACTCGAGACCTTCCTTACATCCCTACCAGGTTTGATCTCCTGCAAGTGATGTTTCCGCCCCTCGGCCTCTGCAGCTAGGGCCAGCAGGTGGCTGACCAGAACAGGAAGGTTGGCTTCCCCTAAGGACATGGGTACAGAGAAGCCTGGAGCTCCAGTTGGTTCCGGAAGCTGCTCAGAACTGTTTGAGATCAGGATCACCCAGCCCCTGCCCTATTTGCAGTGTCTTCCTAAAATCTCTGGAGGGAAGGCTGAGAAGAGGCCTGGAGAGTTCCAGGCTTGGCCACACTTAGCTATATCTTGACCCTGTCAGTCAGCCCCCTTATGGGCATGTTCTGGCTAACAGAGACCTACCTATTCTGCCTCACCACTAGGGTCTTTGTCCTATACCGCCTACTTAGCTTACCCCGCAGAGCCCAGCAGCTCAGAGACAGTGACTTTTGCAGTGATCCAGGACTACAGTGATCCAGTAGGAATAAGGCCAGAGCTAGGATTGGTGCTCTCTGCCTTGGGACTCTTAACTTCATTCAGGTCATGGTCCCACAAGGGGGTTCCTGAGCTGCACCAAGTCCATCTCCCACTACACTCCCCTAATGGGCCCTTTGTGTTGTCACTTTCACCCTCAATCAAGACAAGGGACTCCCCTGCAGCAGCTTGGCCAGTCCAAAGGACACTGATATTGAGAGTTCCCAGCCAATAGTGCCCTCAAAACTCTGATGCTGGCCTCACATTTGCAAAGTTACTGCCCATCCTAAGCTGCCAGTGTGGGCTCCATACCAGGTCTAGAGCAGACAGGACAGTGCTTGCCAGGCAGCTAGAGACTCAGGCTGCCCTTAGTAGCCTTGAAGAAGATACTATGAACAAATGTAGTAGTGAAGGAGGAAGTGTAGGATGTTGGGAGAATGTGAAAATTCAAGGCATGATCAACAAAGGACAAAGTTCCTGGACTAGAATACAAGCTGAGGCGGTCTTTCCAAAATGGGCAAAAGGCCAGAGTCTTACTTATATGGTACCTGGTCATAGAAGAGATGCCAAGGAGGAGGGTGTTGCAGGAATCCTAATTGATCTTAGAATAAAAACCCAGAGCCAGACATTGGGGTAAAGCTGAAAGATCAGAGACGGGAACAAGCCACAGCCACTTCTCATCTCTCCTCAATCTCCGGGCCAAAAGGGGAAGATCCTGTTTCCAGGAATCCTCAAACTGAATGCCTGAGTCCTCAGCAGAAAGGGAAAGGAAATGAGCAGGGGCCGAACTTCTGTCTTCTCCCACTTTATATTCCTTTCTCTGCTGAGCCATATCACTTTCTGTCTCAGCCTTCCTGGTGCTGGGATTAAAAGGCCTGTGTGCTTCCCCAGTACTGGGATTAAAGGTGTGTGTGTGTGCCACCACTGCCTGGCATTGTTTCTCTTTTAGACTGGACTAATCTCGTGGTCCAGGCTGACCTTGAATTTACAGAGATCCATAGGGATTTCTGCCTCCAGAGTGCTAAGATTAAAGATGTGTGCCTCCACTGCCTGACCTCTGTGGCTAACTCTGTGGCTGGTTCTGCCCTCTGATCTTCAGGAAATCTGTATTCGATATGAAAAATATTACCACAGGAAGGTGGTGATGGGTTTTGTGTTAGAATTTCAGGGCACTTCTTGCCATATTACAAGGATATCGGGAGTAAGACCACTGCAGGCAGCAACTGAGATGAAGAGCAAGCAGTAAGACTGGGTGATCTCTGCAAAGCTTTAAAGAGAGCTGGGATATGATCTGCCCTCCTGTCACCGTCACCCACCCAGGCTGCCAGACAAGCAGGATGAACAGAAGCATCTGCAGCCTAGGAGTTTTATTCCTTGACATTATTTCTCAAGCCTTGGGGAGCATTGCTAGCCTGGATGGGATTAAGCAGGAAACTGCCAGGCAGCCAAGGGACCCATAGTGTGGTTCAGAGGACAGCCCTGTGACCCTGTGTAGCAGAGTCAGAATAAACTGAGACTGTGTGGTTTGGGTGCTATATGCTACTAACCCAGGCTGGATGCAGGGCCATCTTGATTCTTCTAGGACATTTACTTGTCAAGACATGCCATTTGTTTATACACTATAACCCACTGTCCTACACACTGGCCCCTTGGCTCTAGTGATGCTCACCAGCCAGGAGAGGCAGTGTATAGGTTCCAGGATGTATCTCACAAGAGCAGGCAGGGCTCGGCTCGGCTAGACAAGTGCTTTCCTAGAAACATTTCATCAGCCATTCCATCCTCAACCCACCAACAAGAGAATTTCTGAGTTTTAAGCTAGTTTCAAACCGGGTTCAAAAGAAGTTATCAAAGCAGAGGCATAGAACTAGATGTGTGTCCTCTGGAACAGAAGTGTCTGTGTACAAAACTTAGGACACAATATCTTACTTACCACCAATCTCTTGAACGCTAGTCCTCAGCTTATAGCCAGCACCACTCCACTAAAGCCCATTTTTGTGTGGGTTTCTTTCTTTGTTAGAACATTTTCCCCACACCCTATACACATCCCTGTACCCCAGCAGCCACAACAGTGACTGACCCTATTGCTACACCCCGTGTCAGTGTGTCAGTGGTGCCCATGTGCGTTGCTCCTTCAGTGTTCTTTTCCTTCCTGCTAAGCCTTACACTTCGGCACTGTGGGAGGTACCCAGTCTCTCACCACCTAACCCCTCAAGATTCATGTTTAAGCTTCTACAGTGCCCTAACCACTGACCTTCACAGACATCCTTGGCCCAAGTAGTTGAGACATAGTAATAACAGTTATCCCAAGTTCTATTAAAGTAGCTCTATTTGGATTTGTAAATACTAGTGTGATTTTCTTTCCTTTTTAAATCCAATCTGCACATTTCTCTGCCCTGTACAAAGATTGTATGTAGTTCTTTACTGAAGTGAATAGCAGGTATGGTGGGCAAGTCACCATCCCTGGAAGCAAGGAGGCATCTAACAGCCATGCTGAAGAAAAGAGCCAGGCTTGGGATAACTATAAAGCTGGCAAGGCAGACCTCTAAACAGCTAGCTTCCACGGGGTTTCAGTTTCAGAAGGCAAGCCAGTGTCATTCCTAGCCCGTCCTCACCCTGAAACATCAACCAGCAATCTTCTGTGAGTAGACCAGACGACATGGTCCTTAAGACTAGACTTCAGGAATGTTTTGCAGCCTGATTCAAAATTCAAACCACCAACAGCCAGAGCTAGGCTGTAGCCGGTAGCCTAAAGTTTTTTCCCACCCAGCCAGTCCCCGAGGTCCAGACCCGCAGTCCCGCAACCACTTAGTCCCAAATAATCACATAAAGGCTTATATTAATTATATGTTGTTTGGTCTATGGCTCAGGCTCAATACCATCTAGCTCCTATAGCTCATCCCATTTCTATTAGTCTTTGTCTTGCCATGTGTTCTGTGGTTTTACCTGTCCCATTACATCTTGCTTTCTGCAGCTTCTCCTTGACCTCTCCCTCTTTCATTTTTATTTGTGCTCAGATTTCCCACCTGCCTCTAAGCTACCTTGCCATAGGCCAAAACAGTTTTTTAACAACAAAGTGTTAATAAGGTCTATTCACTGCTTACAGAAAGACATCCCACATCCACTGGGGTGAAAGATACTCGGTCTAGAACGAGAGACCCTTGGGTACAGCTGGTGATGGACCCCAAAGCTCTTGTCATGAACATCATGCCCAGCTTCCTACTCAAGTGTGCTTTCTGTGCTTAGTATCGATGTTCCTCTTTCCTTTTTTGCCAGCTGGATAATGAGCATGAAAGTATTCCAGTGATTGGCATTTGTAATGTACACAGTGTTGGCTATAGCTTCAAAAGGAAATATACTTTTATAGCCCTGGCTACCACATAACCAGTGTGAATTTACTAAAGAAGTTCCCAGGATCCTGAGCAAAGGAGCTCTTCATGATTTAGCACTGCTATTTTGTTGGAATAAGGAATGCTAGTGGAAGTGATGTTCCACAGTCACTTCATATCTGGCTGATTCCTGGCTTAGAAGCCAGGGGCCCTGTGCTTATGACTTCAGTCTCTGATACAGACCCACAATGACTGCAGTTGAACAGGATGCAAGGAGCAAGTGGGTTCCAGCTTGTAGTTCACACCCCTCCTTCCCAGGCTCATTGCAAAGGCCCAGACTTTCCCTGTCTACCCTATCCCCATTCCCTATGTGCTCGTCATCTCTGGAAAGGGTAGTCATCATTTAAGACACTGACTTGACATGGTGCTTCCCTGTACACGCCCATTCATGCTCAGCTCTAATCCCCATGAAGATTCCCTTCCGCTACAAAAAACTATGCAGTTAAGAGAAGCTTTATTTGCTGCCCACCTGTCACTGAAGGAAAGATGCATTAATGCCCCTGTTCTGCCTTTCATATTTATATATGAAAATAAGGTCCAAGCCCTGGACCTAGGCTATGGGTACTTAAGTATTTGAGGCACAAGGGTAGGGGTAGTAATAAGCTGGCAGAGGTAGAACCCAAGGGTCCTAGCCTTAAAGAAACAGCAGGAAGTGGAGGCCACAACAGTGCTGTTTTCTCATTACGAATTAAGACTGATAGTGACGAGGAATATGCAAGTATGGCCTTGTTCTTCCTACATTGCCCATAGTGGCCCAGTGCCCCTAGGTGCAGTCCAGGAATAGGCTAGTTTACTCAGATCCATACTTGGAACTTCAACCAGCTATATAGACATGTCGAACCTCCCCTAACTCCCAGATCTGCCAACACTCAATGGAAGAGATTCTGAGCTTTAGTAGGAACACTGTCAGGTAGAAACAAGCTTCTCTGCCCACAGGACCTCTAGGCAGCTGATGTCTGCATTGGGCAGGGCTAGGCCAGCTCCTGGGAGGCCCACCCCACCTCCTGTGGCTGCTTAATCATAAAAGCCTACTCCCTCTCAGCTCTGGACGAGCCACTCTCCTTGCACTTGTTCCCTGGTAGTGGAGCCAGTAGGACTCTGAGAACCATCTTATCCTGGGGTCCACAGCATGCTCTAAGGCTGGGCACTCAGGGAGCCAGTGCTTCTCTCATCTGACCCTCATCTTTTCCCACAGGCTCGCTGACCTCCGTGTTTGTCAGGCTCCCTTGTGGTGGTGTTGGGGTAAGTATTTCTTTAATGTGTAAATAATGTCTTGTTTGTTCTCAGAGCCCCAGTGGTCACAGAAATCATTGCCTTGCTCTCTCAAGTGGGTAATGGCTGCCAGGTGTTTTCCATAAACAGTACTATGGGGCAGACAGGGCCATGTGGGGCTTCAAAGGAATTGAGAGCCTGGAGCATTTTTTTTTTTTTTTTCAACAAACCTTTCTTTGGGGAAGGTTGTCTAACAATGCATCTGGAGCCCTACTGGTCCACAGACAGCTCTTGTGCACCTTATGAGCAGACTGCCTTGGAGCCTCGGAGCTATATCCCTGATAGCACTGTGCTCGTGCTCACACTAACCACAGAGGCTTCCTGGGGAAGACTGAGCTGGTTCTGTGCCACTTACTAATCTAGACAAAGTTCTCCGTAGGATGCCCCTGAGTCAGGTGATATTTGTAAGACATTCTCTGGTTTGTTATGATAGCCATTTCTGTAGCCAGGTTATATGAGCAGCTAGTCACTTGGGAAGCAGTCTGAGACACACAAGTGGCAAAGGACTGGCCATCAAGGCGTCCACTCCATCTGCACAGACAGCCTTAGCCTCTGCTGCCAAACTGGCCTCAGGAGGCACAGGTTCTGCTCTACTCCTGTCCTCTGTGATGGAAAAGTGGGACCAAGCCTCCTGTCTGCTCTTCTGACCCTGGGAACCCCACTGTACCACTGTGGGTTGGGCCAGCACATGGCCAGAGTTGTCCTGGCCAAACTGGTACCATGTTTGATCACAGATCCTGGGGTGAAGCTGAGGTCTGGATTCTGTTATGGAAATGAAACAAAATTGTTTTCTTCCTGAGTCTTTACAGAAATCGCTGCTTTGAAAATTACCCCGTCAGAAAGAGAATCGATGGCATCTATTCACCACCAAGCCCTCCTGGAGTTACTTTGTTTTGTATTGTAAATAGGCTGCAATCTCTTAATTCGGGGCAAATTTTTGGCCCAGACTTGAAAAGATTTGGATTTGCTCTGCCCTGCAGCCAGAGAGCACTGTACAAGGCAGCATCTATACTTTGCAAATGAAAACTAAACGCAAGTTTAGATCTGGGGGTCAGACCTGGGCAGTCTCCAGCACCACTAACCCCAGATCTGAGGTGCAGCAGATATACCAGATGAGTGCAGACATACTTACTACACAGATGTGAATAGAGCCCATGGGACCCAGCCTGCAGAAGGGAGTTAGAATCTTCAGGTCTTTTACATGGGCTCTCAGACAAGAAGACGACCTAAAGGTTCTGGACTCAGTTTTCCTTCCAATGCAGATGCTGTGGAGGAACTGAGGCCTCTGTAGGATGAGGAGCAGGCACCTTTAGGGAGGCCCTCTGTCCCTGGAAGCAGCTTTTCTTTACCATTTCCTTTATGTAATAGTTCTTCCAGAGTTTAAAACTCAGCCTTCCTTAGCTCTGTTAAGTAAAGCGTGAACCATTTTTTTCAAACCAAATAAAAACGCTCCTGTTTTGCTCACCTCATTATTGTGAATTTCAAACTAGTAAGGAGCTGTGTTCTTAACTTTCTCTGCTCCTGTTCCATCCTTAAAAGTGTCTTCTACCTCCTCCCACCAACAGCTTGAGCCCCCCAATTCTCAGGGCTCACCCCAATTTGCTACCTACTTCATTATCACTATTCAATCCTCATTCTCCAGATGCTTCTGTGCTTCCCTTCCACCTGTGTCTGTCCTTCCTGTAAAGCACTTTTTATAGCTCCCAGTCCACATTCGTCCTCACCCTCACTGAGCAGGAGCACCTCTTAGTACCACTCAAGGGAGGCAGCAGGACAGAAATGCAGACAAAACTGCAGGAAAGTCTTGTCGGGTCTTCTCAGCCTGGCCTTCGGCTGTGGATTGCCCAAGGGTTTAAATAACCCTTTCCTTTGCAGAAGGGAGCTTGGCCAGGCTACAGACACTTACCCTGATGCCTGGAAGAGTACATTCTATAGAAAGTTCCGGAAGAGCAGGTGAATAGCATACTCTTTCCCCATGCCTTAGCCAGACTCCAAAGCCAGGCTCCCTCTTCGCAGGTGTGAAGGACACTGCTGCCCCCTGGAGATCACAAGGCAACTAACTAGTGGGTGTCTCCTGCACTGTCACCTCTGATATTATAATGAGTTGGTAAAAATGATTTGATTCTCCAGCCAAAGCTGGGCTACATAGGACCACAAGCTAGTGTCTAAGCTTTGAATAGTGAAGCCTCCATGGGTGTTCCTGTGGCATTTGGGAACTACTTAAAGATCATAGCCCATGCTAAATACCCCTGTCAGCAGAGTATAAAGGAATTTTAGGTCATCTGTCTCTGAGAGTAAAGCTTGTGGAAAATCTGGAAAGAGCTGCTCCTCCCATTGACCATCAGTGTCTGTCAGTTAGCAGGATGGTGTGGAAGGTCCAGGCTGGATATGGAGAGGTACTTGTGAGTCTGGATTCTCAGCTTCTTCAAGTGCTCACAGGTGTATGTGAGGATCTGGCAAACCTCAGATTTAAGAAGTTAAATACTCTACTCCCCCAGGCCACAACTCCCTGGCAAGGGCCTAAATCTCAATGTATCTAGGCCAGGCCCCATGTAGGCCCCATGTAGCCTCACAGAGCACACATGTAGACAATTGTTCCTGTGCCCTGACATTACAGCCCTTTGAGCCCTGCTAAGCTCCTGTCTTGGGGCTCACTATAGTCCCAGTAGTGGGAAGGTTCTTGTCTTGTTCCCCGCTAGCCAGACCTTAAAAATGCATTCTCCTGGGCCTGTAGAATGGCTCTACAAGTAAGGATACTTGCTGCCAGGCCTGAACGCCCCAGCCGGTCCCTGAAATTCATAGTGAAGGAGAGAACAGATTCCTCCAAGTTGTCCTCTGACCTTCACAAGAATTTGTTTTCATGTGTGCATACCCATGTACACCCCACACATACACACACTAATATCATTTTTAATGCATTGTAATGCATTCTCCTTTGCCCAAGCCAGTGGACAACTGTCTGGCCCTAATGTTTGAAGTAGAAGCTAACAAGTCATCTTTCTGCCATCTGGGACAGACCTGGTGATTCTTTGTAGGCTTCATGCCCTGGTCCCATTTAATTACTCTCAGCCCATAGTAAGACTGTGCAGTTACAGTCTCTGTTCCATGTCATTTTCTGCTCATCAGCACAACTCGGAGGTCCAGTTCCAGTTTAAACGGTAAGGGAGTTGGTAGCCTGGGATCCTTACTGTCAGCTTCAGGTCTCTGTTGGGTCAAGTGAAAGGGAAGGGTTCCCAGGAGGGTACAACATGGTGTTTCTAGTCACTTGCTTTCCTGTGTTTAATGTTTTGGAACATCTCAAAATAAATGGACCTGATATGGATTGCGGTGTCTACTCTGGCCAGTCTACAGCACAGGGGCAGAGTTTTGGGGTTTTCCAGGCTACACAACCCATGTGATGGCAGTGACTGTGATGCAGGATTTGACTCACCGAGGAACGTTGTTTCCACAGGTGGATAGCGACACCATATGGAATGAGGTGCACTCGTCTGGGGCAGCCCGATTGGCTGTGGGCTGTGTGGTGGAGCTGGTCTTCAAGGTGGCCACAGGAGAGCTAAAGGTCAGTCAAGATGATAGATCTATGTGGGCAACACAGGAGGGTCAGCTCAATGCCCTTTCCCTGCTGGCGAGGGGCTGGAAAGGACTGGTACAAGGCAGCTCCTGTCCACGATTATGTGAATGATGGAAATGCATAATTTACATTCTGAGATGGATCTGTGGAGCCCTTTACTTTTTCCCAGTTGCTGAGGAGCCCAGAAAGCTATTGTTCATGTAGCCCATCTCCTCAGTATCGGCTATATTGAGATTTAAATGAGACATTTTCAGAGTATTCATTTTAAAATAACAATAGCATCTGGCTTGACAGCTGGATTTGCACCTGTCTTAAAATGTGAAGCTGGTGAAGAGACACTGACCTGTGTAAGTGAGGGTCCTCCTGAGAACTGGAAGCTAGCTAACTTCTCTGACCTGTGCTGAAGGCCAGTGCAGTGGGGACCTTGCTGCCTCCTGTTTGTTGTATGGTTGTCTCACCCACAGGATCATTACTGAACAAGACAGCAGAAAATTAGGGCTTCAGACCTAAGCATACGTAGCCCTAGCAGAAATCATGTTTTGTTTAGTTTTCTTTTAAACTCTTAATGCTGCCACTTATCTCATAAGAAATGCCTTCCCATGCCAGGGTTCCTGACGTGTGCGTAGGGACAGGCACGTTGGAGTACAAACGCCGTCACTGGCAGCTCCTCCTGTCTTGTTCCCGGAAGTGAAAAGCTTGTTCTGCTTGAGAAGTGTCTTAGATCTTCCCAAGTTGGAAGGCCATAATTTCTCTCATCATTACAAGGAAAATGGGTATCTCTGAGTAAAGAGGTCTGGCTCTGCTCACAGAGATAAGCACACAGAGGCTTCCTGGAGCTAGCCCACACATGGCCTCACTCAGAACCACCTCACTGTCTTCTCTACTCAACATGGAAGGCTAAAAGATGTGGCCTAAAGGTGGGAGGTTATGCACTTCGTGAGAACTTAGCTTATCATGGCTGTTCCTGAGGAAATGACCCTTTGGGGCTCTCGTCTGTGCTCATTGTGGGGGCTAGAGTGTCTTTATTCATTCTTGTTCTGCTGCTCAGCACCATCCATACTGGTGTCTGCTCAGGGCAAGAGGCTTCTTAGACTCCTAAAGCTAATGTCTAGGGCTTCCCGCTGCCCTTGTCCTGTCAACCCAGCACCCCTGGCTGATCTCTATGTGCTCAGCTGAAGCTTGACCATACTGCTTCCTGGTGCTGGAGAGAGTCAGGCTTGGTTGAGTTTTTCCAACAGCCCAGGTGGTTCTGTACAGTGGCGGGGCCTAGGCTGTGCAGCATACCATCCAGTACTAGCTCTGCAGTGATTATTCTTCTGAGTAGGGAGTAGAGTTGGGTGCTATATATGCTCTCTGTTCCCCCAACAGCTAAGATACAGCCAGAATAGAGGTGGGCCCAAGACCTGCTTGAGGTATAACATGGACCCAGCAGCAGCCTATGTAAACACTCTTTTTTAAGGGGAGGACGGAAAAATAAGTTCTCATTTAGCAAAACTAGCCTCTAGCACACAGTATATCTGAGACTGGCCCGAAGCTCCTGTTCTTCCTGCTGGGAACATCAGCATGTCCAGCTTTCTTTTATTTGTATCTGCATCTGCCACAAGGCTGCTGGTGAGAAACAGGCAACAAGAAGACCATCTGAGAGCCTAGCCCATACCCCTCCAGTGGCTGCAGCTCTCACGCTTGACACTTGGAAGCAGAGCCTCAGGTCACTCTCTCTGAAGCAGACTTCCTCCAAGACTCAGCTAACCCTGTGTCTCACCCTGTCATGGGACCAGTAGTAATGGCAACCACATACTTCTGTGGATTCTGAATCTGGTGACTAGTGTTTGTAGTGTCTTTGGTGTATAACAAATGTCTTTCCTCACTATTTCCCACTGTCCGCTGTCCTTTGCAGAATGGCTTTGCTGTGGTGCGTCCCCCAGGACACCATGCTGAGGAGAGCACGCCCATGTAAGTGGACATAGCAGGCTGATAAGAACCATAAGTGACAGAGTGGGTGAGCATCTGAGGGCCCAGGGAGGAGCTGAGTGGCCTTGTGCACATCACCCAGGGTGTGTTACTTTGTCGCCCTTGCCCACAGCCAAGGTACACATGTGATTTGACAGTCATGCAGTCGAATGAAGTAATACGAGCAGGGAGGCTCCCCTGTTGGGTTTAACAAAGAGACTGTTCAAATGGCAGAAATGATGACACCAGTAGGACTGTGCCAGAAATGACTGTGACAGCACTGTGGGTTCCTAGCCCATGGGAATAGCACCATTCACATTTTTGGTAGGACATTACCACCCTTTTTAACCTAAGTAAGGTAATTCCTCAGAGCCTTGCTCAGAGCCTTATCCAATTAGAGAATCCCAGATAGGTATCTCAAATGGCTGTAGGTCCTGTTGATTACTACTATTAATCATTAACAGTGTCTGTGTGTATGTGTATATCTGTCTGATATATGTATGTGTATCTGTGTATTTATGGTATGCATGTGTGTTTGTATATACCTGCATGTTATGTGTGTCTTTAGGTAGGTGTCTTATGGTGTATACACTTTTGTGTGCCTGTGTGTATATCTGGGGCATGGGGAGATTGTCTATGGTGGGAAGATGTCTTCTATAGTGTGTGTGCTCATAATTTAGTGTATATTTGTGGAGAATGGTATGCCTGTCTGATGGGTAGGTCTTATTTAATGTGGCTTGTGTGTCTGTATGTATTGTCTTTGTGTCTTACTGGTTAATCACCAGTGTCAGTTAAGGTCCTCAGTTAGGAACCAGTTGACCTTCCTCTGAGTCCTCCAGAATCTCCTAGGCTCTAGATGTTCTGCTATGAGGTGTGTCAAAACAGTAACTAGATGTCTGTCCCTTCTGTAGGGGCTTCTGCTACTTTAACTCCGTGGCAGTTGCAGCCAAACTTCTCCAGCAGAGGCTGAATGTGAGCAAGATCCTCATTGTGGACTGGGTGAGTAGTTGCCTGCCCAGGCAGGCCTGAGCAGAGCATTCATGCCCACATGTTTCCCCAGGCTTGACTGAGCATGGGGTTTCACCTCTACTGAAACTTAGACTTCAGGAACTGGACTTTCTGGAAGGGGTCCCATTAGAAGTTGGCTTCAAGACTGAGTCCAGCAAATCCTGCCAGTCAAGGGCCTAACCTGCTAGGATTGTACACACATTTGAGGGAGGCCACCATCGCTGCTCCTCAGCACTATCTCAAGAGGCTAGAGTTTCGAAGGTCGTGTTTATCCTGGACTGTGTGCTCTGATGTGGGGACATAAACCTGGCTGCCCACCTTATCATAGCTGAAATTTACAGCACACAAGTGCCTAAGTCTCCATCTTCTTGAATGAGTGCCACTTCTCACCACCCCACTCTCTGGAATGGTTACTGCTTCCCTGAGAGCTAAGCCAAATGTCAGAAGCAGCACACTGTTCCATGAGTAGACAGGTGTCAGGGTGTGCATGTCACCACCCCTTTGTAGTCATGGTGCCTGGGTGTCGTGAGCTTTGAGCAGCAGGAAGAGAGGCAGCCTGGGCTCTGCCAGGCCTCTGATCACACCCTGGCTGTGGGAAGTGGTCTCCAGGACAAGCATGTTGGGCAGCTCTGTTCTGCATTTCTGCATATTGTGTGAATATAAGAAGTCAGTAAGACACCTGCACACAGAAAAGCTCTTTGATATTGATGTCTCATAACATACTTCCTAAGCCCATATCAGGTGGGGATATCATTTGGATTTCATGCCCTTCTCAGTTTCAGAAATAAACAACAAAACATAAAACAGGAGACAAGTCAACTCTTGGGTCCAGAACAGGGCCTAAGCAAGGCAGGGAAGGCAGTGCAGTTTTTCTCATGCCATTGAGCCTGTCCCTTCCTGCAGCCTGGCCTTTCCTCAGGGAGCAAGCAGAGGTGTGGACAAAGACAGAAGTGCCATGCAGTTGGTGGCAGCATAGACATGACAGTTACATTCTGGGAACAACTGAGTCAGCAGATGACCCACAGAGACACTGTCTTATCTGTCCAGGACACACTTTGTATTACACTTCTTGATGGTGACTCATAGACACTACTGTGACTTACTATACATAGTGTTGCGCATGCACTTACTGTACACACTGTTATCCACAGTTCTTCATCTCAGCAGGGACCTGAAGAATGAGATGGGAGGCATTTCTCTTCTCGAGTGACTGGACATCCATGCTCTACACTGAACACAGATGACCCTGTAGCAGAAGCTTTTCACATACATGGCTCTGCAGGGCCACCCAGCCTGCCCATCCTGGGAACCAGTTCTCAGCCCATACCAGTGGTCCCAGGCCTGCCAGAAGGCAAAGCTGCCTCTTTATTTCTTGCCTTCTGGCTCCCATGGTTACATGGGCATCATGTCTTAAGAAAACAGCTGGTGGGCTGGAGAGACGGCTCAGCAGTTAAGGGCACTGGCTGCTCTTCTAGAGGACCTGGGTTCAATTCCCAGCATCCACACGGCAGCTCACAACTGTCTATAACTCAAGTTCCAAGGGATCCAGCACCTTCACACAGACAAACGTGCAGGCAAAGCACCAATAAATAAATAAATTACTTAAAAATAAAAAACAGCTGTCATTTCAGGCTGGGGGCTTGGGCACCTGTCTTGTCACCTAAGTTTACTTGTCATATACCCTATGCAATGAGAAATATCACATGTGCCTATAAGTAGCCATCCCACTATCAGTAATAATCCCGATGGAAACGAGGAAATGGCTCACCACAAATGAGGCAGGCACATAAGATTAATCAGATGGCTTTGTTTGAAATCATAGCCTCAACTCAGCTGGAAATTAGCCCCATCTTCTTCACTGAAGTCAGGAGTGTGTTCTGGTGCTCCGAGTTACAAGATACAGAGACACTACCAACTTGGAGTCTAGCTCCAGTGTCTGTCTCTGTGATACTCCTTGTACCCCCTAACCCTTACCATGAGCCTGGTGCAAGCCAGGCTGAAGATTGTAGAGTGTTTGTTACCCCAAGGTATAGGGGACAGCTGGATGGAGAGGGCTGTACTTGAGGCTTGGTCCTCCGTGAGCCAGTTCTCTTGATCTCTCAGGATGTGCACCATGGGAATGGGACCCAGCAGGCCTTCTACAATGACCCCAATGTTCTCTACATGTCCCTGCACCGCTATGACGATGGGAACTTCTTCCCGGGAAGTGGAGCACCCGATGAGGTACGTGGAGTGTGTGAGACGGAGGGGGCAGCAGGGGGACAAGCCAGCTTGGAGCCAGGTGCTGCAGCTATCTGGAGAGCAGGGCAGATTTAGACCACACCTAACTGCCACAGAAACAACACTTCACAGCTCAGACTGCCTTTCCAGAAAATACTAGCCAAGATTACTTGAACCAAAATTTTGTCTGATGTTCAATGAGAATCTACCCATCATTTCTGGTTTCGTCTGGGGCAAGGAAATACGCCCAGGGAAAGTTGATGTGCTGCTCTTTCAAGACACCTCTTTCTCTGTACCTTGTGATGGCTAGAGCTCTCATCCACTGTCTTTAGGGGCTATTCCTGAGCAGCACACCCATATCCCTTTCTACCTTTTTAGCATCTGGTACCAATCGTGGTCACAGTCCCACAGCACAGGACCACTTCTGTGAGCACATGATGCACAGGTCCTCGAAGTGTCTCAGTAGTTCCTCCTAGTGCAGGGCCTGTGAGCAGCTGCAGTCAGCCCTGTAAAATCTGCTCCATTGCTATCAGTGCCTGGTACTGGAGTGGCCAGACTCACTGGTGAGCACACTCCCAAATCCACAGGACCCATGAATATTCCTATGTGCCTGCCAGCCTAACACACGTTATTTCAAATGTCAGTTGTACCAGGTATTCTTTTCAGAGTGTCAGTGACAGCACTTTCTCTTCTTGTGGCCACAGGTGGGCACAGGACCAGGTGTGGGTTTCAATGTCAACATGGCTTTCACGGGTGGCCTTGAACCCCCCATGGGAGATGCAGAGTACCTGGCAGCCTTCAGGTGAGTAACCATCTGTCCAACCTCAGAGACTGGTCCTTCTGAGTCCAGGGGCAACCAAGCAAGCTGGGGACTCTGGGGCTGATCTTTGAACTACTCCACTTCTATTACCAGTTCTCTTCTTGGTGAGCCTGTTTGGGTCCCAGTAGTAAGACGGAAGATGTTGGAGGGATGGAAAAGGCTTCTGCTATGCTGGAAAGTTCCATTAATCAGTGGAAGCTGAAGGTGTAAATCCTAGAGATCTCATTTCCTGCTCATTCTTCCACAAACCCTTTGTGAGGTAATAGGAAGTAGAAATGAATAAAGGAGAAATATTATCTATCCCTTTTATTTGTATGCATATCAGGCATGAGTCATCTCATTCTACTACATCCTTTGGGTTGTATGGGCCCTTAGAGCGGCTGCAAGGTGGTTGCTTTTTCAAAAGCATTGACTTTTGTTGTCCATAATTCTTTTTATTTCCATTAGTCTGGGCCTACCACTTTCTTCTTGTTTTACCTTGGCGGCTTTCCCCTGCTGTGCAGTGAGGAGGCTACACTTGAGTGCGCCACAGCCCAGGAGTGGTTCCAGGGCCTGAATGCACCCAAGGGGCCTTCAGTTTTATAGGACACTTCTTTTGTATTGTGGGTGAGAGTGTCATTAGACCTCTGGGTGTCTTCCCTGCCACTTCTTGTAATTCTGGGGTCATGCCTTGACCTCTGTTCATGAGAAGCACATGTGCCTTATATGCATGTAGACATGTTTGCATGCAACATCTGTAGGTGTCTGTATGTGCCTGAGGGGCACTATTATGTGGCTGTTTATGTGTGCCTGTGTGCATCTATGCCGGGCATAGATCCCTGGAAGTGTGAGCACATACGTATGCATATATGCAAGTGCATATGTCCCTAGTTGGTGAGATATTGTCTGTAAAATTTATGTAGACTTGCCATGTGCTCGGTAGCTATGATACCAAAGGCTCACAACACTTCTCAGCATCTGCCTGCTCATTTTGAAGCAGGTTCCCAATCCCATTTCCCGTTGGAAAGGTGGTTAGGGTCCAGTATTGTAAAGGCCTAGCCCGGTGTGTGTGAGTCAACCAGCCCTTCCATGGGGGTTCTAGGAAGGTTCAGCCCTTCCAGGAAGAAGTGACAGGTCTCATTTGATGAAGTTACAAAGTTACAGCGTTAGTTCAGCTGTTGATCACTGTAGGCAGGGATCACTCAGGCCTTAGAAGCTTTGTGCTAACAGCCTCCTGCCACTTATCCCTTTGGTTGGTTCCAGTGTCTCTACATGCCACTGATCTGTGTCTCCCTCACTCACAAACTTCCCTCAAACACTGCAAAGTATGAAAGCTGAACCTGAAGACAAGTGTGACTCACTTGCCGTGGAGAGCCCTCTCCACAGCACTGGAAACATGAAGTAGCATCTGGTGGGTGAAGAAACCATTGTCCAGTTAGTGGCCTTTGTTTCTGAGTGGATGCTGCTTGCAGGTCAGGGCCCGTGAAGGCCTCATGGTAACTTTGGTAGAGAAAGAAGATGGTACTCTCTTGATGACAGTATTGGATACCCTCCACTCACATCAGTCCTTGTAACCAGTGACTGGGCCAGTCCTCATCCCCCAGGCCTTGCTCTCTGCCTGATGAGTTGGGCTCACTGGGGGCATTTCTTGAGTATGCCTGCAGTTCTGTTACCTTGGGGCCAAGTCTGACCTGCTTAGCCAGCCTTTGAGGTGAGCCTTCCTTTCTTAGTCACCCTGGCATCTGTCCTAACATTTGGAAAAGTGTATGAATGATAATCTCTTATTGAGGGTACCTTCTGAAGCTTCAATCCCTCTTTGAAAAGGGAAATTGTTTCAGGTTTTTATTTTAATGTAAAGTAGCACTTTGAAGTTCACAATTTATGGTTCCCTGGGCATCAGGTGGAGAAAGAAAGGTCAGAGGCTCATTCCCCTTTCTTCTTCAGTCTTCTCCTTTGGGCCCCGTGGGACAAGGCGTACCTCAAAAGAAACACCTTGTTCTTCAGAGCCCTCTCCTGCCAGGTCACATTTTCAGGGGATCAAGCCTCTGATGAAGAAAAGATAAGAAAATTGCCCCTAATGAGATCCAGAAGTCACCGGCACTTTCTCCTCAGGCTCAGAGACTTGTAGGAGAAAAGGAACTATAATTCAAACCAGACCTCGAGCCAGACATGGCTTTGAAGTTGGCGGAACTCAAGCCGAGCACCATGGGCTGGGAAGCAGAGAGTGAGTGATACACTGTCCTTAGCCTCCTGGACTTGTCTTCAGTGCTTGGCCTCAGCAGTGGAGCCAGTCATGTAGGGCATCAGGAAACATGACAAAGATGTCAGTGATGCTAGTGTTCTGAGTGGCGGCAGCTTTCATTTCTCACTGGCCTCAAACTACAAAGCCTTTCAGTAGACCTTGAGGCCTCATTCTTTTGCTTAGCCTGAGGTGTTGCTGCCTTTTCCAAACAGTTATTTGGGTGGTGGTAGTAGTAAGACACACATGGTCCCCATGAGTACACACTCTGATACCTGTTTACCTGTTGTAGTCACTACTTTGCATGCTGAATGCCTTCATGTCTAAGAGACGAGCACTCGCTGCAGAAATTTGGTGAAACTGTCAGCTACCTTTTAAAAGGTAGTTAAGTTTGTCCTGGCATCCCACTGCTTCCTTAGTTAGAAGTTCAGCAAAGATGGTAGTGGTGAACTTATAAGTGTAAAGCTCAGCATTGGAAGTCCAGTGAGTCAGCAGCCTCCCTTGACCTGCTTGGGGGAGGCAGGATGACCCAGAGAGAACCCAAGGATAAAGTCTGAAGCTCTGTGATGCAGAGATTGATTGCTCCCAACCGTCATGGGGCTTCAGAGGTGAGGCCAGGCCAAGCCTTGTGGGGAAAGGGGCATCCCCAAGGAAATTGCCTGTCTGCTTCAAGCCTAGGGGGCAGGGCTATTGAGGGTTTCTGCCTGGTAAATAATAAGTATTGTGTCTCCTGAGGCCTGGATAAAAAAGACCCGGTCCCAGGGTGAAGCAGGAAAGGTATTTGAGTGGACCAGTCCAGGTGAAGAGGCATGAAAGGGGGACTACCTTGTTAAACAACAACAACCATGACATTGAGGGAACTAAGACTAATATGAATGGGAAGTGTGATCTCCATCACTTGCTTTTAGGGGATTGAGCAGCACTAAACCAGAGATTCAGAGGAGCAGGTTTGGGTATGTAACAGAGAATTCTGGGGACATTGTAAAAATGTCTCTGAGTTGGAATTTAGTAATCCAGGAAACACAGGTGTGGTGCATTAAGACAGAATGTTCTAGGTGTGAAAAAGTGAGGGCCCTACTCCTCTGGTTCCTAAGAGACAGAAACTGAATCAGGGAGAAAGTCAGACTATCCAATTGAGGCCAGAAGAACCTCGCATCAACCCAAGCCTTTGCCAGTTTGAAGATGCCCTCTCTATAGTGTCTGAGATTATTGGTACTGTAAATCAGGGGGCCGGCCTGGAGAGGAAAAGGTAAGCTCTCTAATCAGAGATTGTCACTGTAAGGGAGTTAGAGATAGGATTGCCATGGTGAGAAAATGGAGATGAGACTGAAAGCAGTGTCAAGGTTGGGAGTGGACCTGGTAGCTTTGCTACATAACATTGACCCCTGGATAAAGGGACACAGCTTAGTCCCATTCCCCCACCCCCGGCTGTGACAGCCACCAGCCTGGATTAAATTAGAGAGATAGGTTCAGTAACTCTCCAGATGGTGCTGTGAGACTTCCATTTCAGAGATGCCCCCACGTGGAATGTGTGGCTATGGGCCCATACATTTACCTGGTACTGGCCTTTCCTTGTGACTAGCAATGAACCGTTCCTTTGTTTAGATGCAGTATGAGTCTACATCCCTGCCTGATGTACCAGCCCCACTTTCACCAAGCAAGCCACAGTGTAGACAGATGTGGGCATGTGTTCTCTAGGTTGAGCATATATGTAAGACCCTACATGCCATGGGCTGTGGGGAGGTTGATTGAAAGGAGGACAACACTGGTAATGAAGGCTGCCTACACTATAGAAGAGACATTCATCACTCAGCACGTAACACCGTACTGCACACATAGGTCCACTCCACCATGGTCACCCTCAGAAAAGCCACACCCACTCAGCCTCACCACATAGCGTGTATCTGAGTATGTGTAGGGGTCCTCATTCTCTCCCCACACCAAGGAATAAGCTATTCCTTCTCGGCCTTCTCAGAGGCCTGCCCATTGTGACTCGTTTGTTCCTCCTGCAGGCAGATGGTAAATTGAACTGTTGTCTTGGGAAGCTTCATCTTCCTGCCCCAATCTTTCACTTACAGACAGACACAAATACACACAACACACAAAAGGCTTTTCTATTTCAGAAACTAATTTGATTCAAAATGTATTTTGGGAAGCAAAATGTAAGTGCAGTCTCTTATTTTAATCCCACTTAAATGGAGATACTCTTTGCTGTTCCTTCTGCAAGGTAGTGGGTAGGGGCACAAGCACAGTGTAGCAGGGGGTGTCCAGCTGGAACATAAAGTAAAAAGCCATGTCTCACAAGGAAGGAGCAGAGAGACTCATGGTGTCATCAATGGATGCTGTAGACATCCTCTACCACATACCTCCCTTGCAGGCCTATGTCCAGTTATCCCAGCTTCAGTACACTGTCAAACTGAGCTAAGAAGACACCACGCCTGGGACATTCAAAGATTGCTGGCATCCACTCTTGCTGTGTACCTGGGGCCACTTTAGCTCCAGCCTGGGGAATAATTTTGGTTTGGTTCTGGACCATAACACACAGCAAGTGTAAGCATCAGTACTCAAGGTGTGAGCTCCTTTTAATGATTTTAGCAGAACTTTCTTTCAGGTAGGTATTAGATATTAAATAGCTCAGCTATACTTCAGAGCCCACCATATACACTTGCCACAGTGTTTAGCAAATGGCACAGTTGGCACAAACACTATCATTTTATTTGGAAAAAAATGACTTAGCTTTAAAATTTTTATCAAAATCATGATAGGTTCTATTTTTCTGAAGTTCAAGGGTTTGTGACAATATCTTCTTTAAAAGATGTGATCTCCTTGGTGTGATGGTCAGTTCGCCATCTTGTCCCATGCTCCCAAGGAAGAATCAGGACAAGCTCACTCCATGCAATGATACCAGTGGCATAGAAGCCTGAGGATCCAATGGCATTTTCTACCCTATGACTGACTAGAACACGAACTCCTTGCTCCTGACCACTGTGGCAGATTTCTAACAAATGTGTTCACTGGGTAGATGCTCAGCTTAAATGCTTTGTGCTAATGAAATGGTAGTTGGTATGCCTTTGTTGAAGTGAGGCACAATGACAGCTATGTAGGCTGAGGCTGAGGTGCTACCTGAAGAGCCAGGCATAAGCCATGCAGGTGAATCCAGGGCAGATATCCACATGGCTCCTGTGGGTCCACCAGTGTTCGAATCTTTCCTTGTCATCTGTGGCTGCTGCTTTGCATCACAAGGCTTCTGTACCTGATACTGCCCAAGACCATGGGGCCCCAAGACTAAAAGACCTCTTGCCCAGACTTTTGCAGAAAATGTCCTGACCTAGATATATCCTGCATTCTATCAATGCTCTACAGAGTCCCCGTGGTGCAGACTGGCCTTGGAAAGTCCCTTCAATTTAATTTCAGGAGACACTAGACTGTAGAAGCCCAACCCCTCCACAATTGCCCAACTTTGATTTGGAATTCCTGTCTGGGCTTCAGTTACCTGAGGTTAAACTTGGTATATTTTTAATTGACTTCTCCATACTGGCCAGAGCCAAGCCAGTTTAAGTAGCATGTAAGGGCCACAGCACTATACTGTACCTCTCTGTCTGAGCTGTCCCTAGGAGCTCGGTTATTGCTAGCATGTGTTCTACCACCCTAAATCAGGGGAATTAGCAGCCAGGGTTCCATTTAGGATCGTTCCCAAGTTGGTCTCATTGAATTCCGAGTGTTTTTTGGCCAAAGTTCATACTTCTGCCAATTTTAATAGGGGGTTTTACTACATGGGAGGAGAAAGTGTAGTTGTTGGGCACTGTTTCAGCATTTCAGTATATGACAATAGGAAGAACCATCCCCTGGTGTCCCCCTCCTGTGGACAGAGTTTATAAAGGCCCACCACATACACTAGAAAAGCTGTGTCAGACAGGTTAGGTGGGGTGGCTTCACAAAGAGGTAGCCCAGAAAAATGCAAAGGGTCCCACCGGCTCACAGCCCTACCTCGTGACCAGGTTCCACACCCACCTGTGTCTGCTCCATGAGCACAGAACACTCCTGCTAGAAGGCCACAAATTCTCCCTTCCAGGTCCCTGCAGGCCCCAGAGGGACACTGAAAATTGGTGTTGGCCATTCTAATGAAGTAATCTCTAAGGATGCTTGTAGTCTCCCGGGTGAGTTGCAGGATTCTGCTCATGGCTCTACACTATGGCTTGGTCATGGCTGATGGGTTTTGCATTGGGAGAAGAGTGGTTTAGCCAGTTAACTACTCAGTGCTGTTCATATTTTACACAGTTCTCTTAACTGTGACTTCAGTTCCCCTTTGCCATTCTAGGAGTCTTATTTTCTCTTTAATTTACTCTCACACATGCACAGATGGCCATTGATTATGGGCACAGAACACCTTCAAGTGGGCGGAAGCCCATGTGGACTGCACCATGGCAGGACTGCAGAAAGCTAGTCAGGCCCCTTATCTTATCAACACTGTATATATAGTTCCCACTGCCTAATGCTGGATAGTGACCTTATGTCTTAGTTACTTCCCATGTTGAGACAAAGCAGCTTAAGGAAAGGAGGGTATTTAGGCTCACAAACAGTTCAAAGGTGTCATGGCTGGAAAATCATAGCATCAGGAGCTTGTGGCAGGGGTTCTCATTGCATTTGCAGTCAGGAAGTAGAGAAGAGAGGCATGCAAGTGTCAGTTTCATTAGCAATCCAGGACTCCAGCTCATGAGATGGTGTCAGCCTCATCTAGGATGGGTCTTCTACCTTAGCCCAGTGGCTAACTCAATCTAAACAATTCCCTCATGATTATGACCAGTGGATTGTCAAGTTGACATCAGCAGTAACTATCACAGCGTGCCTTTCTTAGATGAGAGTCCTGAAAAGTGTGTTCTTGCTGTGGGGAAAGTACTGAGCTGCTAAGCCACATGTTTGGGAGAGGCCAGAGGGAGCATTTGCACTCACTTCCTTCCAATTCTGCAGGTGCCACAAGCCTCGAAGAACTGTGTACTTGACAGCTACAGTCTTCTACATGCCATGTCCTTCTCGGACCCAGTAATGTTTTCTGTCCTTTGCAGAACGGTGGTCATGCCAATTGCAAATGAGTTTGCCCCAGATGTGGTACTGGTGTCATCAGGTTTCGATGCTGTGGAGGGCCATCCCACACCTCTTGGAGGGTACAATCTCTCTGCCAGATGTAAGTCACTAGAGTTTACCTTCCCCAGTCTCATATCTGCTCATCCCACAACTGGTTTGTGTTCTGTGTGTGAGGCAGTAGGAGGAACATCACCTTGTTTGTTACTCAGAATGAGACTGTTAACAGCCATCAGCAAGCATTGAGCAGCAGAAGGCTGACAATTGAAAGCCATAGACTCTACCCTGAGGACAGAAACTCAAAGTGGGTATCAAGTTCACAAGGGCATGCACTAGGTGCTGTGGACACTTCTCCAGTGATGAGAGAGTGGGGCCCCAGTCCTACCTAGCCTACATGTGCTTGGTGCTGAGTTTTGTTCTCTACTAGAGGAGCAGGCCCTTTAACCTGTGACTGGGCTGTGGAGCAGAGGGGGAACCAAAAGGATTTGTATCTTCTAGTTGCTGTACTGCTCCATGGGAGAACTTGCTGGCAGTACCTGTCACCTCTGATGCAGCAGATGGCAAAGATATGAAAGGCCTCTTGGCTGTAAAACCTTGGGTCACACAGTAGCCTGGCAGTTTCCCACCCAGCCATGATGCCCAGAGACAACAAAGAGCATAGGGTCCTGAAGCTTTTTAGTCAAGCACCTGGCATCCTGGATCTGCTCTCTCCTCCCTGCCCATCATCAAAGAGGATGGTCTGTCTCCCACCTTCACCAGGGATGGTTTGGACTCAGCAAGAGAGTAATGAGCTAGGAGGCAGCCTTTGGAGAATCAGTGCTCTGTTGCAGGGCCTCTCCAAGCCTACTGTCCCTAGACAGGGAAGAAAAAGCACCCACTTTACCTTATAATCTCTGTTATCACACTCTAGTCCCAAAGCCTAGTGTATTTCTGCCAGACACATCTAGGTTTGGTACCACTGTCTGCCCACTAGCATTTCTCAGCTAGCAGTGGGTACGCTCAAGTGTGGAGCCAAATCTGTTCTGTTGAGTAGGCTGGTCAAGGCTGCTGTCTTACCGGGCTTTCCCAGTGCCTTGCTGACATCAGCCTGCCTGGCTGTGTTTAGTATCCCCATGCCATCAAATGACATGCCAGGTGGGGGCTGTGAGCAGAGATGGAAGCAGACAATACCCAGACATGGATGTGGGAAAGTCCTGTCACCACACACAGCATTCACACAGCCATGCTTCTTTCTACTTGTGTAAGTTTACACAGAGCAACATTGGATATCCAGGAAGATAGGTGGTACACAGCCTTTGGATGGGGTTGGCCGCATTCTAAAGATACAGCTCTGAAACCAAAATTCACACACAGTGAATGATAAAAGATGAAGATAAAATCCAAAAGTCAAATGAATGGAGTATTAATCTGGCCTCGGTTACCTGAGATGGCATCTCAGCCCCTGGTATTTATAGGAGGTGCTGTGTGGAGTTTCTGAACTCACACACCACTCCGCTCACATGTCTCTCTACCTTTGCAGGTTTTGGGTACTTGACGAAGCAGCTGATGGGCTTAGCTGGTGGCCGGATTGTACTGGCCCTTGAGGGAGGCCATGACCTGACGGCCATCTGTGACGCTTCTGAAGCATGTGTTTCTGCTCTGCTGGGAAATGAGGTATGGAGTTGTCAAAGCCCTGCAGAATGTACCACATCACAGGCAAAAGGCTGCTGCTATGAGCTCAGATGGTGGAAGGCATTGGTCTCTGACCTGGGTGGGCAGTTTCCCAGCCCATGTAGTAGGACTGGTCTGACTGTGGCTAAAAGATGAGCAGAAGGGACACAGCTGACCCGAGACTCCCAGAGGTGCTTGCTGCAGCTTGTTCTCCTGGTGGAATCATGTCCTGGGTAGCATGATGGCTGTGCTTCACCTCACTCTGCTGGTCTCCAAGTATGGACGAGTTTCTCTAGCAGTTTTTTGGAGGCTGGGTGGTGTCTTAGTTGGGGTTTCTATTTCTGTGACAAAACACCATGACCAAAGAGCAAGTTGGGAAGAAAAGGGTTTATTTGGCTTATACTTTAGATTATAGTCCATTATAATCTAGCTGGATCTCGTGGAGGTCGTTCCTTAACTAAGGCTCCTTCCTCTCTAATAACTCTAGCTTGTGTCAAGGTGACGCACAAAACCAGCCAGTCCAGATAGTATCAGCATGTTCAAGCTGAATTATTATCTCAGAGCTGAGCCAATACCTCTTTACTCAGCAACCATTTGCCTCTCCATTCAGGAGTGATGCTTAAGGTCAGGGTTCTGCACGGCCCCACTGGTGCTATAAGACAAAGTCAGGGATATTGGCCTGCATAGCAGTCTTCAAGGGCCTGGTCAGATAAAGCTTTGAGGGCTAAAGTAGAGCAGAATGCCTGATGAGGGTCCCTTGTTGACATTCCTAGCTCCTTGTGTGCAGAGCTGCACCCAGCTGAGACCCGCTACAGACAGCTACAGGTTAGGATGAGGGTGAAGGTTTCACATAGCCCTAATGCACGTACGTAATACAGTTGATGTACACTTCTGTGGTGAAGTATGCTCATAGAATATTCTTCTGTGAAGAATTCTCAAATCCCGTATCTGTGTTGAGACCAGTGGTCCTCAACCTTCCTAATGCTGTGACCATTTAATATAGTTCCTCAAGTTGTGGTGACTCCCAACCACAAGATTATTTTCATTGCTACTCCATAACTGTAATTTTGCTATTATTATGAACCATATTGTAAATATCTGTGTCTTCTAATGGGATTAGGTAACCCTGTGAAAGAGTCATTCAACTTCCACTGAGGCCATCTAGACTCTGGCCTACAGGGTGAAGACAGCCTGAGAACTCCTTATGTGTACATTGGATAGCAGCTTTCAGAAGCCGTGAAAAGCAGGTCGGGTAGGGGACACAGACCTCAGACTGACCCACTTGCCACTGTAATCCAACAACTATGCTCACTGCTACAGGAAACGTAGGAATGGCAACTAAGCCTCAGATCCCCACAGCCTACTGCAGATCCTGACTCCACTGTGAGATGCTGGGAACTAGAGGTCAGGGACATGGACACTGGTTAGGTGTCTGTGGCTCAATGGAGGTCTCCTGTGACCTTGGCGTGGAGTTACATGGGTATCCTAGGAGAGAAAGGAAGCTATGGAGTATGGGAAAGCATGTGCCAAAGACAGGAGAACTAGGAGGCACCCGGGTGAGCAGCGTGAGAGGCTGGCCTCAGAAAGTCAGGGTGCAGCAGAGAGGGAATCGGGGAACAGGCACATGCATGAAGGGTCTGTCAGAACCCCAGTTTCAGGGGTGGACTCAGCCTGTAGCTGAAGAGGGCGAGAAGAGACAGGCAGAGCCATGACCACCGACCACATGTAAGGAGCTTTGATGTCACAGTCAAGAGATAGCAGCTGAAGTACAGTGCAGATCACATCAGGCAGGCACCAAGAGCTGGGGTGCTTCAGCCCACAGGACAGTAGAGGAGCTCCAGAATAGTGGAACAGGAGGCCAAGATAGCTCCAGAGGGGTGAGCACAGAGAGAGCCTCAGGCCACAGTCAGAACCAGATGGTAAGGAAGCTAGGCACTCAAATGCTTCTTTTGAGACTGAGCCTCTGGGACACACATACCACACACACCTCTGCATGTCTTAGGGGAGGTGGTTGTGACTAGAAGCAGATACTTGCAGATGCTTCCTGAATGTAACCATCCCCAGCCAAACACTACAGAACAGTGAATTATGCCAAAGTCTCCAGTGTCAGGAAAGACAGCTCTGTCCTAGGGCCAGTTTTACTTGCTTCTGTTTTTGCAAGTGTCACAAACGAGACAGTGAGACGGGGCTACAGTCCTGCAGAGCTGGGAGGCTGCTGAATCTGGTGAAGAGTAGAGTAACTGAGTTCTGTGTGTCTGCCATCATGCCACCCTGTCAGGCTGCATGCCAGTGGCAGACCTAGGAGATTAGCCAGGGCTTGAGGTAAGACCCACAAGTGTGTCATGGAGCAGTCATGCAGAGGGCAGGCAAGCTGCACTCAACAAGTTGGACCTAGATCCATAGTACCAAGAGAAGGCCACCCAGTGGGCCTGGCTCTGAGATGTCCCTGTGGAGGTACACCGCAGCTAGTGAGGGCTCTGGGCAAATGGGATGGAGTACAGCTGACTCTCTCCCATCCTCACAATCATCCCTTGTCACAAACAATTCCATTTTTATCTCAGATGTCCTCTCTGGCTTGTGGGTCCCCCTAGATGAAATCCTGTGTCTTTGGAATGCCCAGACCATTTCTTGCCCTCTGTCATACTTAAAATGTGTCATGTATGTGTACAGGCATGTGCAACTCGGACTGAAGCGTTGACTCTCAGTGCTAGATACTTTAAGTAACAATGGAGAACTTGGCTGTCACCTTAGGCCTGTTACTCCTCATATATTTGCTCTTCTGAGAGAAAAAAATAGAAAGCATTAGTTTTGTCAAGGACTCTTTAAGAATCTCACTGATAAACAAAAGTTGAACAGAGCCCCACTCTGCCCTGCAGCCTTTGATGAGGGTTGATATACAGTGTGTTGGGTCATTTGACAGGTACATACTGGGCAACCAGCTGTGGATAGTGGTGGAATGTAGGGAGCTCCGTTTCCAGAGGAGATACTGAATGGCCCAATGTACAGGTGTCAAGGCATGTGCACTGTGGTGTGGGTGTCTCCAAGAATCAGTATGGCTGCTAGTAGCCAGTTCAGAGGTAGTTCTGCTCACAGCCACATTGAAAGTCATGACATGCAGAATATGTGTATGATGTATATTGAATAGGATGTATAGAGCCCTCTGTGAATTTCTGGCCATACTTAAGATGCAATCTACAGTGCAGAAGCAGACATTAGGACTCCTAGGGCCTTCCACAGAGGGTGGGGCATGAGTGGTAGCAAAGACCACCATTTCTGTTAGAAATGTTCTGAAGGCTAGCATGTGTTCATAGTCCTGTGACATGCTGGGAGATGTTCAGGAGGAGGACATAAAGTGAGATGTTTCAAAGGGTGTTGTTCATTCATGAGTTTGGCCTCTTGTTATGTTCAGATTCCTGTGCTGTCAGACACAAATGCAGAAAGGCTCAGCAAAATGAAAAGCAGCTGCATGTATGTGGTATGTGTGACAAGCCAAGGTGGCTCCAGGTGAGGGCCCACCACTTCCTGTCAGACTGTTGCCACATTACACATAGCTGTGCACCATGTGAGCTTTCACACACTAGACATGCACACTTCACTTAAAACAATAACCCACACAGAGCCATCTGTGACTTGTGTCTGGTCCCTCCTTCCTCTGCCCAATTGGTGTCCCCGCACTGGCCAATATAACATTCATCAGGAAAATGCTGCACCTTCATAAGGGCTCCCCACTTGACTACAACCAGTCTATCTGGAATGCAGGACACTAGTGATATGTTCCTTCCTAGCTGGCTGCCTTCCAACCTGCTTAGTATCCTGTCCAATCTTGTTCGAGAAAGTCCCACATCATCCTCTGTGACATTTCTACCAAAGACATGCCTGCAGAGAATAATAGGTGTGGGCTAGCACTGGGCAGCATGATCCCACCAGGGCTGGAACACTTGCTTGTCCTGTGAATGGTGACCACCAGTCTCCTAGTTAGGCCAGTGCTGTCCCATAGAAGACAAGAGAAAAGTGGTCTGAGTGACATCTGGCCTCCATATCTCAGATGAGTCAGGAAGAAGAGGCAGCAGCTCCAATTCCTATCACTTGTCATGCATAGGCTTTGGTCACTAAGTGTTGATGAGATCTAAAAAATTTTTGGTAGAGTCTTTAGAATTTTTAAAGTACAGAATAGTATTGTAGACACAGGGATAATATGACTTACTTCTTTGCTATTTATATCTTCTCTATTTCTTTCTCTTGTCTTGTTACTAAGATTCCAAACACTGATTTGAATGAGTGGTGATGCTGCCTGTAGGCTTTATTGTGTTCGCGTTGTTACCCTTCTGCTTCTTCTGCACTTCTGTTAAGATGTGATGTTGAATTTTGATGAAGACTTTTTTCTGAATCTATTAAAATGATTATGCGACTTGCCTTGTATCTGTTCCACATTACACTTACCAGTTTACTTACACTGAACCATTCTTACTTGGCTGAAATGAATCTAACTTGGTTATGATGTGTGATCTTTCTAATGTGCTGTTGAACTAAGTTGGTACTTTTTCCACAGTATTTTGTATTCATATATTTTCATCAAGGATATATATACCTGCAGTGTTTCCTTTTTGTTGTGGCCTTACCCAATTTTGGTATAAGGACAATATGGTACTGGCACAAACAGACATACACAACCATGGAGTGAAATGAACAGGCATCACACATTTGTATACGTGTGAAATCTGGAAACAGTAAGAACAGAATATGACAGGGAAGCTATTGTGGGGGCACAGGTGGGCGTTGGGTGGAAGTGACTGTACCTTAAACCTTAGATGCCACATGAAACCCACAGTTGATGAGCACACTGTTAGAAGGGGGTTGGCATTGTGAGATGTGTGGGACTACTCCCTTTGCTCCCTCCTTCCCATCACTAGGACAGCTGTCGTTCATGAAGAGCTCTACATGGGGCATCAGAAAAAAACCTTAAACAGATTGACCCCATGCCTGGAGTGCAGACTCATCCTTAGATCCCAAGGGCCCAAATGTAGTTTGATCCTTCCTCTGTTCTGAAGGGAACACATAGACACTTCACCACTGAGGATGAACCCTCTCTGTCTTGTGTCCTTTCTCTTGGAGACACAGAACATCTCACTGCTGAAAGGCCACCATATTTGTCCAATCCAGTTTTTATGGGGAAATGTTTTCCAGAAAAGGGAAAGAAAAAGCAGTTGAGAAGGATTTCTGAGCAGCTGGCACAGGCAGAGAGCAGACATATGGCCAGCTCAGATGGCAGTTGGCCCCATGTCCATTCTTTATGGACTCCTGCAGGGAGGGAGCCCTGGAGTCCCAGGGTGGTCTGCTCAGCCACTGCACTGGGCGAGGGGGGGTCTGAGACACTGGTGAAGAAGCAGTTCTGGCACAACAACTAAAGATAGACTTGTGGCTAGGGACTTCAAGTGCCACAGAGGCTGTTAGCATGGTGAGCATGCTGCACACAACAGCATGCGGCCTGGGGTGGCCTGGATATGCATATTAGAGCACATTTAATCTTGGAAAAGTCTGGTACAAGAGAGGCCTAAGAGAGTGAAGAAAATGAAGAAGCCTCTACAGCCCTGTGGTTAAATCCTTATGAGCATGCACTGTTGGCATGCACCTTGCTCCAAAGTGATGAAAAAATGCATGTCTGTCTTAAGTGAGAGCACTAACACTGCATCTGTGCTGCAACCATGATCCTGTAGCTTAGGGTCTCTGTTCTGTCCTTGCTTCACGTCCACTGGGCCCTGACTTAGTTAGGGTTTCTATTGCTGTGAAGAGACAGCATAACCCAGCAACTCTTACAAAGGTAAAACATTTGGGGTGGTGGTGTTTACATTTCAGAGGTTTAGTCCATTATCATCATGGTGTACCATGGTGGTGTGCAGGCAGACATACTAGAGAAATAGCCGAGTATCCTGCATCTAGACTTGTAGGCAGCATGTAGTAGTCTGAGACACTGGGTGTGGCTTAAGCATATAAAAGACCTCAAAGCCCACCTCGACAGTGACACACTTTCTTCAGTAAGGCCATACCTACTCCAACAAAGCCACACCTCCTAATAGTGCCCCTCCCTTTGGGGCTGTTTTCTTTCAAACTACCACAGGCCCCATGCAACCAGACATCAGTCCCTATTGGAGGCATAAACTTAAACTCAGGTTTTTATGCTTACATAACATACACTGCCCATGGAATTGGGCTGGGGGGCATGCTTATATGCCTGTCCTCTGACACATACAGAGATAAGAGGACAGCTTTGAGGGATCAGTCCTCTTTCATCAAGGGTGTTCCAGGATTGACCTCAGGTTTTTAGACTTAGAGCAAGCTCCTTTACCCAGTGAGCCACACCAACCCCCAATTACTGGGTTCTGTGACTACTGTCTCATGAGTTAGTGTGCTTAGATCTCTAGGCATGAGAGCATGCACACGTAAGTCTCTGTTACCAATTCCTAACAGACTATTGTCATACAAAAAGGAAGTATGGTTGGTGGTGATGACTGGATGGTCTACTACTGTGGTCAGTCAGCACAGACATTTCACATGTTTCTGGAAGTACCTGTGTCCACCAAACAAGCTTGCCAATCTCTTAGTCACTCCTGCTTCCTGGGCTGGTTTGTCTGCTGTGTCTCAAAAATGCCTGTCGCTGTCTCCCACCATGGTGGACATTTCTTTATGTCTCTTCTCAGTATTACCCATCGTAAAACTTTTATGAGAGAGGATCACCTCTCTTCTTTTTGTGAGCTGAGGCTCTTTCCTTGCCCTGCGCCCTTCTTTACATCCATTCACAGTCAGCCCTCAGATTTCTCTGCTAAACTTTCTTTTGGCCAGCTGTGCTCTGCGATCCTTCTTTTTGACATTGGCTTCTGGCCGTCCCCTTAGATTCCATATGCATCCTTGCTAAACAGTCCAAAGCTGTAGAAGCAGCCATCTCCTGTAAGTGGTACCTTGGTCCCTCCCAGCTCTTCCACTTCTCCAGACTCACTCTATCTGGTTTGTCTTGTAGCTCCCAACTTTTCTTCCTTTCCATCCCTTAATGTGATCTGATCGAGGGGTCCCCAAACTCCTTGTGTTCCTAGTGCCCAGTTGCAAGGTACAGCAAGCAGGCATCCTCACATGGGCCGTTAGCCAATGCCTGAACAGCAGTGGTCTCACTGAGATCTCCAGGAGAACATATGACCTCTGTATATTTAACTGTTGTTTGGCAGAAATTCTAATTTACTCAGTTTTCAGGTTTTTCTGCAAAGCTGGCAGCCTAGTCCTAGCCCCTCCCAGGCTACATGCCTTCTTCTCACTTTTTTATTTTACTGACTGGACATTTTTGTTGCTGCTGTGTGTCACCCACATTGGGTCTAAGCCACATTTCTTCCCCCATTATCCCTCATTTCCTGCCTTCCTGTAGGACATTCTTACTGTGTTTCAAATATCCTGTTGATTTTCTCTAGGAAAAGGGCAGGCGTGGACAACATCCCACTTTGTCTTGGGGAGATATCTGTATTCCACCCTGTTCTTAATGACAGACAGCTTTGCTGGGCATATGAATCAGGGTAGCCAGTATCTCCTCTTGACATGAATTTGTTGCTTCCCCACTGCCCTAACTGTGGAGATGACCTGCTTTCTCTAGCTTCTCTGAGGATTCCGAGTCTCCCATTGATGTCCTGCAGCTTGTTTCCAGTGTACCTATAGATTTCTGGGTCTGCTGTCCCTGCAGGGTTCTTCCCTGCCTGGGCCTGGGATTTTCTAGCTCTGGAGAGTCTGGAATCATTTGTTTGGGGATATTTGATTGCACTGTGACACTCTAAGACTGATAATAAAGTTAACCTTGAATCAAGGAGGCAGAGCCAGTGACTAGCTGACTAGAATTAGCCTAGAAAGTCAGAGATTTGGATAGAGAAGACGCACAGGCGGGAAGGGCAGGACTAGAGTTTGGGAGCTTGTTTTTGGTTTGAGACGAGTGAGGAGACTTGTCTCTTACTGCCTCCAGCCAAAGAGCAAAGTGAGCTGTTTGCTTCTCATCGTCTCTGGTTTTCATCTCAGCATCTGACTTTTTAGTCTTTGTTGGCCAGTGTGTGAAATGTTCCTTACAAACATATTTTTGACACTGTTGGGAAAGTTGTGTAGCCTTTTTGGCTACAAGGCCCTCGGGGCATGGCTTGAGGGTCTCAGGTCTTTCTGTTTTCACCTGTGCCTGCCTGATTGTCACTCAGCCTGTGCAGGCCGCTGCTCTTGCCGTTGCTCATCCCACCAGGATTTCCCCAGCCCTGAGCCCAACTAACCCTCCCTCCTCTCACAGCAGTGTGGAAAATAGTGTGCGGTTTGTTCATGGGATGGACTTGGGGAGGGAGATGTCAGTGGCCTGACCATTGTCAGCACTGCACTGTGGGGCTGCACAGTGCTATGTTCACCCCAGTTCACCTCTTTTCCCTGTACAAGATAGAGGTGGAGAAGCAGTAAGTTCTACATTCTGGAATTATTAGCGGTTCTGTCAAGCATGTCAGTCTTCTCATCCATACCCTTACCTACTTCTGTGTTTATACTCAGGTGATGGTGTGGGTGCTAACTCCATGCTGTGTTACCTCAGTGCTCAGCCTGTCCCAGCTATGGCCATGGGGTACTGTTCCTGGTTGACCCTATGTTCTCTAGTGTCCCTGTGGCTTGTCCTTAAGCAGGTCCTAATTCTAGCTTCAGAGTCTGCAAGCTTCTTGACTCTTTTCCTGCCTTGTCTGGCTCTGCCATTGTCTCTTTGTTGAATAGCTCGAGGGTGCCTTGTTGACTCCACTTGCCCCAGGCTCCTGCTGGCTGTGTTGAAAGATGTGTTCAGTTAGAAGGTCATGTTTCCTGGGATGGAATAGACAGGACTCACATGCAACCAGGTTAGGATTGGATGTCACACAGAGGGCTGCAGTGACTTTGACCAGATACCCTGGCTCAGGAAGCCCAGCAACTGTACGTAGCAGCTGTCCAGTCGTGTTGAGGCCAGGCAAACTCAGGGTGACTTTATTTCATGGCTTCTGCTCAGAGCTGAGGTGAAAACAGCTTCCCTTTAGGACTGGCTCCAGCTCTCCCTGGTCTGTAGGCCTGTCTGCATAGCTGTTGTTGCAGACCTTTATTCTGCCCTGGGGCCTGCACCTACTTTATGCCCTGTTGTTAAATGTTTCATCTCTGAGAGACCTACTCAGTTCCTTCCATTCATTCACCTTCATCCTCCACATGGGTGAGAAAAGCAAGATCAGAGATCTTTGGCATTAGAAGGCCAGGTCCTGAAAGTATAGCTTCAGGAACTAACCATTCTTTCTCAGCTGTGAGTGGTACACATCTGTGACACAAAGCTGATGCTCTCTGTGCACCTTCCTCCTGGGAATCCATGGATACAGTTCCTTGTTCCCTAAGGAGGGGGAAAAATACTGAGTCATGTTGGCTTTTTAGAGTGACTTTTTATCTTCTCTACGTAGACAGCTAAGGGCACCCATTAACACATGCATAGAGTATACACTGTCCATTGCCATCATGATATATCTGTGTCTCCCTTACAGCTTGAGCCTCTGCCGGAAAAGGTTTTGCAGCAGAGACCCAATGCCAATGCCGTCCACTCCATGGAGAAAGTGATGGACATCCACAGTAAGTGGCTGGCCAAGTGATCATGGGGCAAGAACACAAGTCCTCTCTTTCCTGGGTTTTGATGAGCTAGTTTAGTCTCTTGAACTAGTTCCTGACGGACTGGGGTTCAAAAAAGTCTGGGCACCAATGGTCTCAAGTTACTTAGTTCAGATGCCTAGAACCAGGGTGCCTTGGACTATAAGTTTGTGTCCTAGACCAGAGGTACCCTGCATAGGGTAGAACCTATCTCTCATTCAAGCAGCAAGTCCCAGGGCTAGGCAATAGGCACACACAGCTAGACACCCACACAGCACCCTGCCCCAGGTACACCTGCCTGCCACTCCTTGCCTGGGCTCTCTGATATGTCCATCCTGATGCACACCTGAATGTCTCTCCTAACTTCTCTTTGGGCCATTTAGTTTTGGCCTCAGAGCTGTTTCCACTGATGCCCCTGACTCTAAAAAGCTGCCCAAGCAGGGTTCCCTGTGCTGTATCTGCATGTGGTATATCTTTAGCATCTACAAGGCTCCAGGTAGGAAATTCCAAGAGACTGAGTGCCATCAAATTTGTACGTGCCTGCTCCCAGAATTCCTGGTTGCCCACAGCAATGCAGAGTCCCATGAATGTAGAGAGCCACAATAGTCCCACCTCATGTCAAGTGGCCTGTGCTGCAGATAAATGTTGATGAGTTCATCACCAGGCAGTGCTCTTTCAGAGAGGCACTTTGCAGGCCTAAGTGAAAGTCTTCATAGGGCCCCAGTGAGCACCCTGCAGAAGTGGGGAAGTCACCGAGTGTTCCTCCTTCTCTCAGGCAAGTACTGGCGCTGCCTGCAGCGTCTGTCCTCCACCGTGGGGCACTCTCTGATTGAGGCACAGAAGTGTGAGAATGAAGAAGCCGAGACTGTCACGGCCATGGCCTCACTGTCTGTAGGCGTCAAACCTGCTGAGAAAAGGTAAGCCCCTGCCATACCCTGCTGGGTACCTGTTCCTGAGGGCCTGACAGAATCTTACTGTGTGCACCCAGCCTTGTGGACAGATGGTCGACATGCCCACTGACTTGAGCCTTGCTGGTTTGGAAAGGGAGCCTCATTGCACAGGGCCGTACCCACCATGCACCCTGCCTTGACCCCCTTCTCTCTTCCACAGGTCAGAGGAGGAGCCTATGGAGGAGGAGCCACCACTGTAGCCCCAAAGCTGCTGTTCTCTCCTTTGTCTGTCTGTCTTGAAGTTCAGCCAAGAAACTTTCCCGTGTCACTCCTGTGTCCTGCCTTGGTGCTCTCTCTGAGTGCAAAGGGACACCAGGCGTGCATCAGCAACGGGAGGCCTTTCCGCTGCCCCGGACCACAGGTCTGGAGATCCACCCAAACACCAGGTGTGGCAGCTCACATGGAACACAGACCATGCGGAAGCCAAGCACACGCTGCTGGGTTCCCCCAGGGAAGCCCACGAAGGAAGAAGCCTGTGGCAACACTGGCAGAGTTGCTGAATCAAGTTGACATGAGGAAAATGAATATCAAAGATCTAATAATACAGAAAAAAACTTGATTAAAACTGGTGCTTAACATTTGATTCTTACCCACAATCCCACAGTCTCCGTGTAAACCACTCAACTCATCTTGTAGCTTTTTTTTTTAAACAGAGAGTTTTCTATGGCTCTGGCCTGCCTTGTGAACCTTAGTTAGGGTGCTGTGAGAATTCACAGCTTAGTGAGGGATAGAGTTGGAAGAAACTTTAAAGAAAAAAAAAAAACTGGACAGAACAGAAATGTGAGCCTGGGAGTCAGCTGGAGCTTCTCGAAGCCATCGGAAGATGCGAGTTTGTGCCTTTTTTTATTGCTCTGATGGATTTTTTGTGGCTGGGTTTTCTGAAGTCTGAGGAACAATGCCTTAAGAAAAAAAATAATACACCACCAAGAATTGGTGTGACAGTGTCCTGTGGCTGGCTGAGCTGGTGACGCTGGCCTGGCATTACAAAAGTAGGTGCCAGCCACTGTCCCCAGGGCCGCAGTGCAGCCAGCCTTGCTTGGTTTGATCGCTGTTTAAGGAAGGTGAGGTAGTTCCAAAAAGCAGCGAATACCGCCGGCAGTTTTGAAGTCCAACACGTTTTAAACGGATCCAAAGTGTTCTTTTCTCATCCGTCACTTAGCAGTCGCGCATCTCCATTCGGTTGTGAAGCATGTCATAGGCACACTGCAGTGTTACGATCGGAATGCTTTTCATTAAAAGCAGGTAGCATGAAGTATTGCTTAAATTTTAGGTATAAATAAATATATATATGTATAATATATATTCCACTGTATTCCAAGCTAAGAAACTTGATTCTTATGAGATCTTGATAAAATATTTATAATGCATTTATAGACAAAGTATATATAAATATATATAATAAATCCAGACCGCAGAGGTCCTGGCAGGTGAAAGACATGTGTGTTAGCTCTGAGGTGCTGAGGGCTGGGGTCTGGATTGAAGCCCAAGGAATTTTGAGCTCCAGATTGGCCAGCTTCCAGATCGCCAACATGTTCACCCCTGGGCAACTTCCCTACCAGTTTGTACTTTAATTTTAATTATTTTCTAACAAAGCCTCTGCCCTCTCAAAGCCTCCATGCACATATGTACCTGATGAGTTTTTATAGCAAAGGATATAAACTTGCTGTTGATTTTTGTATGAATTTTTCACAGAAGATCCTGAAGAAAACATTGTTTTGTGGATTTTACATTTTTTTTTTCTCTCACCATTCAGCAGTTTTCTGAAGGTGGTAATGTCTAAAACTTTTTCTGTCCAAATTCTTGTACATTTTTTTTATAGCTCTGAGGGTTATTTTTATGGTTTGGTTTTGTTTCTTTTTGTACAGCAAGCAGAGCTCTGCTGTGCGCAGGACTGCTGCTGCCATGCTTGGTTTTTCAGAGTGGACCTCTGGGGAATGGCTAGCAGGTCTGCGTGGTGCCCTTGCCTTGTCTTTTCAAGCTCCACCCAGGAGCTGCCCAGCCAGGAGCAACACTAGTAGTATTACAAGGGCAGACAGGCCACGTGAGCCATGAGGGCGGTCGGCATTAATGCATGTGGACTTGTAACCACTCCGTCAGGTTGGAACTCCAGCTCTAGTTTCCCAAAGACCTTTGAAGCATGTCCACAGCGCCTGGCTCAGAGCCTGGCTCTGCACCTGTTCAGGGCTTTCCACTGCAGCCTCATAGCCTGGGTTCTGGCTGGAGCCACAGCCCCCGGTGTGTAGCCTGTGGCTGCTGAACCAAGGCCCTTGTCACTTGAGCCTGTAGGAGCACGGGGTCCTGAGGGACAGTCAGTCTTTGTCTTTGCTCCTTTTCTTTTTCTATGACAACTGACTCTTTTTACTGCTAACTTCTTTTCTAGCACTTAAAGCCGCCAATTTCATTCCTAAGGATGTGGAGTTCAGACTGGCAAGAGGAAGTTTAGATGCTCAGAAGGGACACCCAGCTAAGTTTGTGAGTTAGAGGGCATTTACAGGGTAATGGGAACTGGGTCAGGCTTTGACAGACAGGCTGAGCAAACATTCTTAGACTTTTGATCGCTGGGCTGCTGTGAACCAATGCTAAGCGAAGACAGTGGATAGACCACAGGGTAGAAAGGTCTTGGGGCTTTCCTGATTCCTTCCTCCCTGTGGCTACTCTGGCCCTTGGCAGAAGGAGCCAGCCTGGGGGAGCCCTCGTGGCCCCTCCCCTGCTTGTGGCACTGCATGGTGGCAGAGGCCAGCTAGCTGCTCTTCTGGCCGCCTTGGCCCATTTTCTACACACCCTGCCACCTGCTCTCTTTGTACCAGCCACACTTGTGGGGAGGTGCACGTCATCTTACTTTTTCAGGTGATGGGTAATAGGCTACTCGGTGTCCAGGGTACTGTGAGAGGGGCTCACTTTGGTCCCGTTATGTCACCCTTTGATTCAGGGGCCTGGCCAGAGAGCCAGCTCACTCCATTCCCTGTGAGCTGAAAGCATTACCTACCATATAGCCTTTTCTTCCCTTTGAAGACACGCGTGGCCCTTCCCCACAGTTATCACCCAGAGTGGAGGGAGGGGCAGAAGGTCTGCCTTGACCTCCAGGGCAGGACCACAGCACTCCCCTGCCCAGACCTTGAACCTTCCACCTTCTCCCTTCCTTTGCAAAGGCCTTGGTGGGTGCTGGCAAGGGAGCCAGGAGCAAGCACTTTACATCCCTTTTAGGGAAGCCTGAAGACAGCATGTCCTCAGGATGCTGGTGTTCACTCACTCTTGGGTCTTCCAGCTGTACCCTGAGAGCCCATGCCTCACCAGCAGGCGGCTATTCCCAAGGCCACACCCACAGGGACATCCCGGGGCTCTGGCTTCTGAGGGCCGCTTTATCAAAGTGTTTCAGTTTTTCTTTACTTTCAAATCTGTCCCCAAGAGGAAGGACCATTTTGCAATGGTCTCTGCAGCACTGGTGATGGACTTGGTTGTGTTTCTTTCCGTCAGAACATTCCTTCTTCACTGGTCACAGCCACGTGCTCATTCCGTCCTTCTTTTTGTAGACTCTGGGCCCATGTATTTTATGGGCATTGATACATATATAAATATATAGATATAAATATATAAATATATTTTTTTAAGTTTCCTACATCTGGAGGTTGCATGGACGTACGCTGGCATGTCTTTATATTGTATACAGATTTTGCACGCCAAACTCGGCAGCTTTGGGGAAGGAGAAAAAAATGCCTTTCTTTCCCCTCTCATGATGTTTGCAGATGCAGAAATTTTTTTCTGTAAAACAAACCCTTGAAGGAGAGGAGGGGGGAGTTTGAGTCTTATTGAACTTATTCTTAAGAAGTTGTACTTTTTATTGTAAGAAAAATAAAAGGACTACTTACACATGTGTCATTAAGAAGAGTTTACCTAGCACCTTTGACAGAGAGCCGATTGTATCCATGTGCAAGCTCCACATTCAGACCCTACTGCCTGTCTCTCAATCTGCTTGAGAGCATTTTGGTTTGTTTTGGTTGTCTTCTTTCTCTCCCTGCACAGGGCCAGGTGCACCCTACCTGCTGTCACCGGCCTCTGGTTTAGAACCTGGGGCTTCGGGTGAGTCCCCGTCTTGGCACAGCTGTGTTGATGGTTCGTTCCTTCTGGAAGACACGGGGCTGGGGTTCCACATTGAGCATTCCAGGCCTTTGTGAACCCTGGGTCTAAACAATACTTGGCACTGGAGGAAACCATTTCTCCCTTTCACGGATCTGGGCATGCTGTGCCCCGGGTCTTGATGGCCTCACTGGCCTCATATTGATCAAAGTCTCCTCTGGAAAGAAAAGAATGCAGATAGGCCTTGTTCTGGAGGTGTGTGCTCCACTAGGAAGCGCTACTTTCCAATCTGTAAGAATGTTAAACATGCTGTTTCCATGTATGCACAGGAGGCTGACCACTCAACAGGAGCTCACTACACAAGTGTGGTCGAAGCCATTGCAGCGCTGCGACCTGATGCTGTGTGGGCTCCACAGCCACGACCACCTTCACTCTGTAACAGCCTGTTTCCTCTTTGGTTGTCTGGACCTCCCCTCGGCGGCGCTTTCTCCCCTTGGCGGGGTTGGAGGTCATGTTTGGTTTTCTCATTCTTGTTTCATTTTGTGTGGTGGGTTTCACTGACCGGTGGTGTCCTCTGGCGGTCACCTCTTTCCACCTCCCGGGTCCAGTGTTTGTACCACATCACACACCTGTCACTCTTGTGGTGTAAATAAAGACTGCGTTAATTGCCCTCCCATCTGTGCCCTCTGCCTGTGTGTGCTCTCTCCTTCAGCATGTGTGTGAGTGTGTGTGTGCGTGCGTCTGGGACCCTGGGGACTGACTCCTGTGCCCAGGGGAATCATTGGGCCTGGGCCCCATCACTTGGACTTCTGTCTTAGGGGGGGGTTGTTTTGTTCTGTTTTATTTTTTAATTGCTGTGAAGAGATACCATGACCATAGCAAATCTTACAAATTTTTCACATTTAATTGAGATGACGGTTCACAGTTTCAGAGGTTGTTCATTATCATCATGATGGGGAGCATGGTAGGGTACAGACAGACATGGTTCTGGCTACATCTTGACTGAAAGGCAGCAGGACATCAGACTGTCACACTGTTGGAAACTTGAGCAAAAGGGACCTCAAAGCCCGCCCCCACACTTCCTCCATCATGGCCACACCTCCTAATAGTGCTACTCCCTCTGGGAGCCATTTTCTTTCAAAGCACATTCCACTCCCTGCCCCCTCCCCAAGGCTTATAGCCATATCATAATGCAAAAAATGCATTCAGTCTGACTTCAGAAGTCCCCGTAGTCTATAGAACAGTCTCAAAATTGTTCTACAGTCTCTTCTGAGACCCATGGCAATCTCTTAACTGTAATCCCCTTACACAGATCAAAAAGCAGATCACATATTTTCAACATATAATGGCACAGAATATATATTACCATCCCCAAAACACAAGAGAGCATAGTGAGGAATACCGGACAAAAGGAAGACAGCTGGGCAAACTGCAAACTCCATGTCTGATGTCAAAATGTCCCTCAGGTCTCCAACTCTGTTCGAGCTTTGTTGACTGTAACACACTTCCTTCTCACTGGTTTCACTCCGTGTTAGCAGCTCTCTTTGGCAGGTATCCCACGGCTCTGGCATCTCTAACATCTTTGGTTTTCCATGGCAGTCTAAGATTCAACTTCACAACTTCATGCAGTGGCCTCTCTGCTAGGCCTCCGATCAGGAACACCCCTGACATATGCCTGGCCTCAGTGGCTTTATTCTGTTACTCCTTTCTTCTCTCCTTAACTCTTAAGCCACAACAACATGGTCCCATTGTTAAATTACATCTTCACCAGCTTTCTCTTTTCCTTTGCTGCCTAAGCTTGGCTGTCCCTGAACTTGCTCTGTAAACCAAGGCTTGGCCTCAGATTCTACCAGCCTCTGCCTTCCCAGTGCTGCCATTAAAGGTGTGACCCACCACACCGGCTTCTAAGCTTTACTTTTTTTTCTCAAGTTGGAAATTTAGCTGGGTGGGATCTTGCCTTGAGGTCACCACTCCCTTTATTCCATTTCTTAATTCATGTATATCCTTGAACATAGGATTTAGCTGCATTCCACTTGCTGGTATTCCTCTTCTCAAAATTTTGTCATTTACCCTGCTCAGCTTGTTCTTTTTCTTTATAAGTCTTCGTTAAGGGTTACCACTAATATCCACATGACCGAGTCTGTACTAGACTATTTTGAGATTTCTTCTGCTAACAATTAATCTAAAACTCTTCACTTTGACCTCAGGCAGACTCTGGACAAGGGCAAAAGGCAGTCATTAAATTCACCAAAATATCACAGGAATGACTTCTCTGAAACCTCCTGAGTAAGCTCCTGACAGTTCAAATAACTAAGCATCCTCTGTCTTCCATGCTTCCTATGCCCCATTAAACGGTGCTTAAAGCATTCCACTACTTTTTCATAACCCAAGTCCAAATTCCTCCAAGCAAAAACAGTCAGATCTATCACCCAAATACCCCAATCCTAGTACCAACGTTTTTTTTTAATTAAGGTTTTATGTGAAGAGACATCATGACCATAACAACTCTTATAAGTAAAGATATTTAATTGGGGTGCTTACTTACAGTTTCAGAGGTTCTGTCCATTATGGTGGGAAGCATGGTGCAGGAAGATAAGGTTCTGGAGCTGAGAGTGTTACATCTCGCAGGCACAGATGGTGTATTTTCAAGCTTTGCCTTGCAGGTAGAGTCCAGTGTCTCATTTTCAATTTCCAGTCATTTAAAGTATTTTGCTATAATCTCCCCTGAAGTTGCTTGCAGGCTGTGAAGGAGGCTCAGGGAAGGGAACCAGGACCACATTTCACTGCTTGGTCTGAGTATGCAAACTGCCAGTTCTCACCACTAACACCAAGGAGCCAAGCACCCCATCTCCCTCTGGAGCACACACAGGGTTCCGCTGCAGGGTGACAGAGCCATCCTTATTCTCACCGGTCCATGTTAACCTGAATTTGGTTTTTAGAAAAGGAGCATTACCTACTACCATGCTAACATCAGCTGGTCATTAAAATTAATGTCTTTCCTGTAATTTCAGTTTACATGTCAGTGTGTCGACTATCCATGCTTCAGAACAAATCACAGATAGAGTCCATATGTCCCTGGCCTCAGGTATGCTGAGGCTGTTGTCAGCCTTCTCTGAAGCCTAGGAAGGGTTATCCTCCTGTACAGCTCTGCGGTTGGCAGATCTTTCCTGACTCAGCCTGGCGTGACCACCCAGGGTAAGCAACCTGGAAGAGGGCATCCCCCCTAGGGAAAAGATGTAGGGACTGGTCCTTGCAGGTTTCACATACTTCCTAGTCTTCAGATTCATTCATTTTGATTAAAAGTCAAATGTATGCCAGCCAACCATTCTGAGAGGATTTTGCCTCACTGGATAACGAGAAACTTGGAGAGTGTTCAGAACCATTCACCATAAAGTCTACTGTAAAGTCCAGCTTAGCCAGGACCAAGCATCATCAAAGCTATGCTGGGAAGCAGAGTGATGTTACAAATCTAGAAGATTCATTTTCATAGTTCCAAGAACTGTTAGCCCCAGCGCTGCAGACAATAAAGCTTAGGAGCTCTGGAAGCTCTTGCTAAACTGTCCACTTGGGACCCTGTCAGCCCCTGATGTGTGCTCTGCTGTATCAACTTCATTCAGCCAGAACACTAGCCCAAACAGCTAAGGAGGAGTAAAAGAATGAGCATGCTTGGGACATATCTTTTCCCTTTCATTTTCCTCCTCCATTCATTCATGATGCCCCACAGACTCTAAAGTAGCAGCTCTCCTAGACCAGCAGGTATAGCAGTGAAGGCAGAGAGCCTTGACTAACCTAAACAATTCCCCTAGTCGTGTAGATGGAACAAAATAAATGCAAGGTTGACGACCTGCTTGGGTAGAAGAGAATGTGGTAAGCAATGTCCCTAATCATGATGACCAGACAGTGGGTAGAGGCCTAGCCTGTCCTGCAGCATGAATGCAATGTTATGATTATGGGGCAGACACTGTGAGTCTTTCTGAGGTTATAGAGAAACCCCCTTCCCTGGAGCTCCTGCCAAACATCAAGGAGAGTGGTTACCTGGAATCCAAGACCTAGCTGGGGAAGCAGTTACAGGTAGGTGTGAATCTTCTCTCCAGGACTGGAGGAGTCCAATAGTGTCCAGTTGTGTGGGAGTTGGAAGTGGGACACTGGACAGAGGCAGATACAAGATGATGCCTAGAAGGTTAAATTTACCCAAAATGGTCCCAGATCAGAAAGCAGGTGAGTGAAATTATTAAAAAGCCTTGATCCAATGGGTTTCCATCACAGCCACACCCTAATGTTTGAGGAGGGGCTGACCCAGAATAGGAGGGCTTCTATAAGAGGCTGGAGTAAGGTCAAGCTGAGGTCTGAGGACACTTGCTCTATCAAAGAAGCAGGGTGTTTTGTGAATACACACACACACACACACACACACACACACACACACACACACACAATATGCTTTTCCAGCACCACCTGGTGGTGGTTCACAGACTCATAGCCTTACTCAGATAGCTTAATCCCAGGAAAAAGATAATTTGAGGTAATGCTCCTTGCATGTCAGACACCAAAGCCATTCCTCAGAATCCCAGGGAAGTATAAACCAAGTAACTAAGACTCCTCCTTGGGGTCCCTTAGGTTAATTTCATCTGCCCTATAGGGCAGCTTTGGGCTTTCTGAGGCATACGGAGTCCTAGGCATTGTACCCAGCACTGGCTTCCACATATACTCACCTCACTGGCTAGCTGTGTACTGTCAGATCCTGTTCATAGACCTGCTTCCTAGGCCACGATAAAGGGGGCAGAGGGCAGATTCACAGCACCCTGGGCCAGTAATTCACCAGGATGCAGAGAGAGAAAGCAGCTTGAATGTACAGTGGAGAGAGACGGGCAGGTGGAGAAAGGACAAGGAGCCATCCAAGCAGTGAGTGTGGCTACTAGGGGACTGAGGAAGTCTGGTGGGGACCCTGCAGATGAGCTGAGTATGACTGGAATCCCTAGAGAAGGGACCGAGCATCCACAGACCCTAGAGAGCTGCCTATGGACCTGGGGCCTTTCCATCTAGAAGTGATGCCGCAGCTAAACACAGCTGTAGTTGCCCAGCAGGGTATACCAGGCAGGAGATACCTGCCCAGACTCTGGGTTGGTCTTCTAATAGGCTGTGAGCAGGAAATGAGAGAAGAAGTGGAATTCAGGGTGGTACCCAGATGCATTATAAAAAAAGACTGAGTGGCTAAAGCTGACAGGGCTTTGTGGGGGCCAGTCTAGTGAGGCTGACAGTACCAACTTTGGACCCACTGACTGGGTTGCAGTGGCTACTATCTCTTTAGCTGGAGACAACTGGGACACAGGAGTCTAGAGATGGAGGCAGAACTTGACTAGAAATGCACATCAAAGCCCATCCTAGCCACAGAGCTGGGTGCCAGGATAGAGCAGTGAGTGACAAGCTGAGAAAAGGTGATACATCCACAGAGGAGCTGCAGGAAGGACCGCACATGAGGGAAGGACACCACAGCCGGTGGAACTCCTGGGAAGCAGTCCTAGGAAGGCAGCAGTCCATGGCCGAAGCACAGAGATTGGGAGTAGGGAAGTCTCTCCTATAAGGCCAGAAGAGTGAGCCTGCAGCACATCCCTGAACATATCCTGCTTCCTCCATCCTAACACCTGGATGTAGATACCCTCATAGGCACAGCGCTGGGAACCACAAGCAGGCTCTCACTTGACAGAAGCCCTCAGCTCTGAAATTTTCAACTGATGACTGGATACATGAAGCTCCAGTTATGTCACAGAAGTGACCGGGCCACCATCAGAGGCAGACATTCTTTATACAGGAGAAAAATGGATGTTCCCAGAAGCAAGACACGCCCTGGAGGTAACTCCAGATGACAGTGCTCACAGCAGGCTGCTGGCAGGACCTGGCTGTGAACTGACTTCTGGTTTCACTCTAGCATCTCCTCCACTACAGCCGCAGTGAGCCCTGCGGGAAGAGATGTGCCCTTGTCCAACTACAGCCAATGATACATTGGGGGTCTTTGTTTCACAAGCTTCTCCACATGGTCTCCATGCCCTTGCATGTGCCATTTTGCTCATGATATATTTTTATCTTTTTTTCATTTATAATAATCTCCATTTAACAAGTAGCATTTTCTTTCCTACCTTTTATTTTCCTAACAACATCATAAGGTGCTGGAGAGAGGACTCTGGTTAAGGCCACACACTGCTCTTGCAGAGGCCCGAAGTCCAGTTCCTAGAACCCACATCAGTTGGCTCACAACTACCTATAACTTCAGCTCCGACAGCTCTAACACCTGACACCCGCTGCTGGCTTCATGCACTGGACCCATGTGCATATACCTTCACATAGAACACACATGAGTGAGTGCACATTATTAAAAACAATTAAAAAATAGGGCCTGGAGAGATGGCTCGGAGGTTAAGAGCACTGGTTGTTCTCCAGAGGACCTGAGTTCACACATGGTGGCTCACAACCATCTGTAGCCCCCTTCTGGTATGCAGATAAAACACTCATATACATAAATACTTAAAAAAATAAAAACAATTTAAGAAATAGTTTGAGATAATAGAAACAAAACTAAGTATTGACAGTTTAAAACCATCAGCATTGAAAATGAGTGTCTTATATTTATTTGCTTATATGCTTAAAACCTATTTAAAAAACCAATACCACTAATATTACCGCATTAAAAGAAGTTACCAGAGAAGAGGTGTAAGAGGGGCTCATGGCACACAAACCAAATAACAAGTACAAATGACGGGATTAGAGATCATAGGTCTTCCCTGCCCCCATAAAAAGCCCAGGCTCAAACCTATACTCAAACATATACTTCTACACTCACACTCGGGGACAGAGAGACTGCTGACATCATATACAGGCCAATGTCATACATGAACTGAGACCTGTGCTAGGCACTTTCCTAGTCACTGTACCAAGAAGCTATGTAAGGGCAGAAGAGCTTTTTCTAGCTCACTGTTTGACAGGGTGCAGTCCCCCATAGAAAGGAAGGCATGATGGCAGGAGTGACTGAGTCTGTGGCAGCGGACATGTAAGGCTGCTTGTTCACATCTCAGTGCATGAGGAAACAAATCTGGAACCAGGGCCAACCCTAACCAACAAAACCCACCTATCCCCCAGTGACCTATTTTCTCTAGCAAGACCTCACCTCCTAAAGGCTCCACAACTTTCTAAAGCAGCACCACCTGCTGGGAAACAAGTGTTCAAAGGCATGAACATTTGGGGGGACATTTCACCTTCAAACAAGAACACACCCTTAGACCTTGAACAAAGACATTAGTATATTGAATCCATCAAGATGCAGAAATATAGAACCATCTCATGGCAAGGTGAGCTTCATCCTAAGAATGCAAAGTTTAACATGTGACTATTAATATCTAACAATATATTATCTAACAGATGGTCTGAGCAAGGCTGCAGGATATGAAATCAGAGTGTAAAATAGGCATGGAGCCACTTAGGTAATCACAACATGCACCTGGGAAGCCAAGGCAAGAAGATTCAAGTTCAAGGCATACTTAGACTAAATGGAGAGATTCTATGTCAAAAGAAATCACCATATAAAATTAAATATATCTCTATATAGTAACAATTGGTGATCTAAAATTAAGTAAACAGATTCAAGCCAAGTGTGGAGGCATAATCCCAGGTCTTGGGGTAGGAGAATCATAAAGTAGGGAGAGATGTGCCCTTGTCCAACTACAGACAATGGTACATTGGGGGTCTTTGTTTGAATCATGAGACCTTGTCTCACAACACTGAACTGAATTGTAATAAGAGGAATAAAAGGGCAAAGTGTGCTGGCACCATCAGAATCACAGCAATCCCAGGATGCTCTATTGACAGTATTTCATATTGTTAATGTTGCCCTAAGAAATGTGCTAACAGAGTGTGGAAGCCATCAATACTCTAGTACAGAATAAGAGTGACATTAACAATTGGTTCATGCCATAGATCCTCTGACAGTGTGTGGAACACCACCAATACTCTGTCAACACAGTATCCATAGTGTGTTGATGGAACATAGACATCATTGATACTGCATGGATAGAGTACAGATGGCATCGTTAGATGGCATTGGCACTCTGTTGATGGAACATGGATGCTATTAACGTTGTTGATGGACTGTGGATGCCACTGACAATGTTGACAGTGTATTGACAATATTGGTAGTGTATTGCCTGTTGAAACTCAACTGACGAAGTATATTAAAGTATAAACACTGGCTGAGGAGATGGCTCAGAGGTTAAGAGCACTAGTTGCTCTTCCAGAGGACCAGGGTTCAATTCCCAGCACCTACATGACAGCTCACAACTGTCTGTAGTTCCAGTTTCAGGAGATCCAACACCCTTCACAAAATCACATGTAGGCAAACACCAAGGCAATTAGATAAAATTAAAAGAAAGCTATCTCTCACCATGTTCCATAACTCTTACTCCCAAACATATTTGGATTCTCTCTCCTCTGCATCCCATCCTTCATCTAGCCTATAAATTCCCTGAAATCAGAACCAATAATGTTTAAAAAAAAACAAAGCAAAAACTTTGGGGCTGGAGAGATAGCTCAGAGGTTAAGAGCACTGGCTATTCTTCCAGAGGTCCTGAGTTCAATTCCCAGCAACCACATGGTGGCTCACAACCATCTATAATGCAATCTGGTACCCTCTTCTGTATACTATATACATAATAAATAAATCTTTAAAAAAGTATAAAGATTGTTGGTAGCATATGACCTTATTGCCTCTCTGATTAGAGTATGTGGACACCACTGCTGGGCTCTAAAAACACTGAATTCACCTTGTACATCTTTCTCAGGACCCACCTTTTCCAGCCTCATGTTCACAGATGTCTCATTCTAACCTCAGGGAGACTCCACCATCTCCCATCAGTGAGCTCTTCTGGTTTCCTGGGCCTGAAGCCACTGCTGGCCCCCAGGGCTATTTAACTCCAATCCAAATTGGTTGATGTGAAATGGATCAAAGGGCTGAGCCTGTTCATCCTGGCACTTGAGGGGCTCCACAGTGCCAGCTCTCTGCCACAGCTGACATTTGTACTCCAGAGGGTCCATTGTGAATGTCAGTGTCTGTGCTCCTGTGAACTTGACTCACAGGCTTGGGTGGCAACTGATATTTTTTTGGAGTGTGTGTGTGTGTGTGTGTGTGTGTGTGTGTGTGTGTGTGTATGTGTGTGTATTTTTCATTGAAAAGTTGCCTCTGGGCCCATGTGTCCATGGGAACATGCAGCTAGTTTTCATGCTACCTGAGAGTTGACTTGGTGGATTGGATAGATTGTATGTCACACTGAAAGCTGCCAGTGTTGGCCACTCACCAATGCCAGCAGGGGTGGCCACAGGCAGCCGGAGAAGGGCTGTGATGAGCATAGTGTACATACCCAGACCAGGAGGGTTAACTTTTCATGCCTACTGCCATCCCAGGGAAATTCATTTATTTTTGTCCCCAAAACAGTCTTTGGATTGGTGAGCCAGCAGCATTGACTCCTGGCCTACAGCTTGGCTCTCAGAGGAGGGCTGGCCCAGAAAGGAAGCCAAACCAATCCCTGGGAATGCTGAGATGTGGAGGTCTTCTTGGAGCAGGCAACTCCCATGGCACCAAGCAGGACGAGAGGACCGAGGAAGAGCCATCATGCCCAGGGGAGGCCGAGGGTGTGGTCAGCATCCGGGTCCTCAGCTGGGTGGTGCTACATATAGAGCAGGCCTCAGCCTTCTGTGTGTGGGAACATCTGGTTCTGATACTTGTCATCCAGAGTGAGAAAAGTATTCTGGGTGGTGAGGGGAAGGGCCGGGAGTCCTGGCATCTCCTCCACAGGCATGCAGGGTCTACTAGTGGGGTCCAAGGGTCTGGAAGATACTGTATAGCCAAGCCTCACCTGTTGCCCTGGCCATTGCTGGGGGCCATGTGCCATCAACCAAGAAGCAGAGAATAGGCAGGCTGGCCATGGCCAGGGAGCAGTGCAGGCATGACATCTGGTGACCTGGGTCTGGGGACAGGTGTGAACTCATCCCTGATACCTTTGGTTCCACTAGTCAGAATGATCTCTTCAAAATTCTCAAGTATCACAGTTTCTGTGTAAGCCCCTTAGGGCTTGTGTGGGAAGATGGCCCAATCCCCCTATGGGGCCTAAAGAGCCTAGCATTCCAGCTCCTTCCACAGTGCTGCCCTATATCTCTATTCCGAGGCACTAAGAACATTCTTTCCTCCTGGTCTGTCTATGGTCTAAACTTTAGATTGTAAAGTCTAAACACTGGCTTCACATCTTTTAATGTTAAATGCTCCCACCCTTCAGATGCATCTTGCATGGGATTCACCCAACTCTTGTGGAGGAGCCACCAAGGTCAGAGAAACAGAACCGTGCAAGCAGCTGCACATGTGTGTGTTGAGGCCTCTGCATCTAGTTTTGGTTCCTAAGGATGGGCCCTTCCTGCCTCCAAGCCCCTATGGCTGGTGACCTGCAGGGACACACCCCCAGGGTAAGTGTGACCTGCTGAGAGAACATGAACTTGGCTCAGCATGAATGTTTTTCTCTTCTATCATAGCTGTAGCCCTGTGCTATCTTGTTCTACAACCAAGTCCAAATTAGCATGTGCCTTAAGTCATTGGACTCAACAAAGCTACCTTGAGGTCAAGCTCCTCAGAGAGCTGAGGGAGTCTTTGGGCACTGATGCTCTTTGCCTCTTGATGGATGAGGATGGCATTACCTAGAAGCAAAGGCTGTGTGAACAAAGGCAAGTGACCCTCTGGCCACATATGCCAAGGTCCTGCTTGCTGACACCTAGTAAGGAATGTTACAGCAGTCTTATGTGCTCTTGAGTTTACTGAGATGTTGGGTGGTGCTGTTCCTACTTCAGAGCCGAGCATACTTGTGCCAAGTGTCCTTCAACTCAACCGGAGATGGGAAACAGCCTAACAAGAGAAACGCCATGTTCTTGAGAATAGCTAGAAGGAAAATCATTTCCAACAGAGGTTACTACTGTTTATCACATGATATAAAAGTAATTGAAGTGAGGGCTGGAGAGATGGCTCAGCCGTTAAAGGCTAGGCTCACAACCAAAAATATAAAAGTAATTGAAGTGAAAGTGCCGTGGCCCAGATGTCTGCCTCAACCTCCCTGCATTTCTGCTGGATGATGTTCTCTGTCTTCTGCTCTGGGCTCCTTTAGTGGGAAGTTCATTCATGGAATCCCTGCTCTGTTATCCAGACTCTTGACTGAGGATTGGGGCATGATTGCTCCAGCATGGCTTCCCCGGGAATCTGGATGCTGCAGATGGTCTGATTTGATGGGGTTGTGCTATCTAGCAGCTGCTTCTGTCTGCTACTTACTTACTTGCGTGCTGTATATTTAATAAAAGCACCCATTTGAGAGGGAAAGCAATCTCCATACTGCACAGAACACCATCTCAGCTGTAAGTGAACTTGTCCCAAAGTCCTACTTCCTGTTGCCTTGGCCTCCTACAGGCATAGATCTGAGACCTCCTTCAACCAGACCTTAAGGCAAAGTTAACTTCAGCTAAAATCACTCCACCTCACAGAGGACAGGACTCTCCTCGGCCCCCTGCTGAGGTGGAAACATGAAGAAGCCAAGTGTCCAGATAAGAAGTGAGGCAGGAGGGTCCTTGAGTATTTGGGCTAAGTCACAGGAGGCTGAACTCTGCCATGAGGAGAACCCTGTGAGGTAACTCATTAAGCCAGGCAACTAAGACCTCTCTGTCAGCCTGCATGTTCCCGAGAGTCCACAGGGTCCCAAGGCTAGTGGGTGACTGGGTGGAACCCTGGGCCTGAACGGCCACCAACAGGACTCACAACTTTTACATATAAATCCCCTCAGGCCCCTGGAGCAGGAGTAGATCCCAGGCCTGACCCCCGGCCCAGCTCTGAGATGCTCCAGGGATACACTGGGCCACAGCTGCAGCCACCCACAAAGGAAGCTGCATCCCAGAGCTGGGGAGGCATGTGGCAAAGCAGAGCACATACTTCTGTCCGAAAATAGATTTTATCTGAAGAAGAAACAGATGGGGAGGGAGTCGGCTTCATCTTTAATGCAAAGTGCAGGAAGCAGGAGGGAGCCTGCCTGGCCTAGCCCCTTTCCTCCAGACCCTGAGGACAAACTTGGAAAAGCCCTGGGGCACTTACGCACTTGAGGCCTGACCAGGCCAGGGGGATAGGTTAGGCAGGTGTCCTGGGGGAGCTGGCTGAGAAAATTGATGGTCCTTCCTCCCTCTGCAGAGCCAGAGGTCAGAAGAGGCCTCAGCCTTGGCTGAAGGCACTCAACCCACTAGGCATGATGTAATCAAGGCCTAGGCATGATGTAATCAAGGCCACGGACACTAGCAGGTGAGAGTCTTTGGCTGCACACCCTGGCTGGGTGGGTGAACAAGGGATTCCTGGGCAGCCATCTGGAAGCTCCCTTCCGGCTAGTCTAGGACCTCGGCTCTACTGTCCGGGGTAGTTAAGTTGTAAGATTGGCAAGAGAGACCAGTGAATATAGCTGTTAGGGATGCTGGGCTCTATAACCTCCTCCTCCTGTCTCTACAGCTGACTCTAAGTCTCTTCTGGTCAATGCCCCAGGGTGCCCCATCACTCATGATGTCATTGCTCAGCCTCACTGTCCAGCACCCAAAGACTCAATTTCCATGTTTCTCATGGAAACAGTCTATTCATTTGATTAAACCTACTCTCTTTATCCAGGATAATTATTCTCATAAGATCAGGTTAAGCAGAGTCTTTGGGACCAGAAAGAAGTGCCTTAGAGAGGGTCTAAGTGTACATCTGAGCTGAGGGTACATTTATCCCTTCCTGGGTAGTGTGCCATTGTGGACCACAGTAATGTGTTTGTAGCAACAGACACACACACACTCACACACACACACACACACACACACACACACACACAGTGTCTTAGATGAGAGGTGGCCCACGATACTCACAGGCATTTATAAAGTCCTGGTTTGGAGCTAGAGAAAACCCATTTTCAAACAGTGCAGTAAGAACACCCATGCCCAGAAGCCATGAACAGCCGAATCTCACCACAAGACAGAGACATGCTCACCTGTGCCTCAGCACCATGAATTGTATGTTCTCAGCTCATGTTACACACAAAACTATAGTCTGCCAAACTGAGCTGGACCCCGTGCCCTGGCTGGGATATGCAGGACCTGTAGTTGGGAAGGCCTGAGTCATGGGCTGGTGATACGAATCCTTTCACAGCTGTCTTGTGGACAGTCAAAGTCCAGAGAATAACTGTTGGGATTTTGTGCGGACCTGGCATGGTACAAATACAAATTACCTTGTTATCTGGCAGTGGATTTCTATAAATGCAGAGGTCTCATGGGAGACGCAGCAGAGGCAGTGGCAGGAAGCAGGAGACACTTAGAAGCTGTTTCTATGTATAAGGACTTTATTATTATAATAGAGGGATGTGGATATGATGAGGAGGGAAGAGAGAGAGACAGAGAGAGAGGAGGAGGAGGGTAGGAGCACTTCCAAGAAGAAAGAAAGAAAGAAAGACAGACAGACAGACAGACAGACAGACAGACAGACAGATAGATAGATAGATAGATAGATAGATAGATAGATTCAGAGGTGGGAATTCTTCGTAAATGGGGCTTGACGACAGAATTCAGGGGAGGGTGTGGTTTTAGAGACTGATACCAATGGTCCTTAAGCAGCAGGAAGCATGGTGATCATGGGTCTCTGATCTCTGCTGGAGTATAGAGCTGATGGGTGAGTTAAGAGCCATGCTGAAGGCTGCATCTTTAGCTATCTTCCTGGACTCTATTCATGTCCATGGGGCCTGGTCGGGGGAGGCAGGGCCACATAACCCAGAATACAGAGCCTGCCCCATTACCCACTCCTGCCAGTTGAAAGTGGGAGTTGATGGCCCTCAGACAGGCCCAGCTTTAGATCCCACTGTCAGAGAGAACCAACACTACGGAGGCTGAACCTAGGCATGGTTACACTGCAACCCTCTGACAATTCCTTGAGCGGGGCTGTTCTGGGGGGCCCAGGGATGCTGAAGTTGAGGATAGGGTTGAATTTCTATCTTTTATCAGAAGCCACATGGCAATCTGGGACATTGAGGACCTGAATGGTCCCTAACATGAAGCTTGGCAAGAGGGAGGCTGCATCCTTGAGGGAGAGACCTAGGACAGCCTACAACCAGCCCACAGGATGGCCGCTGGAATGATGGTATGGTAGAGCCAGGAATCACAGGAACCACACAGCAAACCTCATGGTTCTGTAGAGCTGCTACAAGTTGGCTGCAACCAAACTGTGAGCTCCCTGGCCATCATGTCTACAATTGACCTTCATTTTCTTTACAATGAAGCACAGAGCATACCGTCTGTGATAAACGACCAGCTTTTGGAAATGTTCAGTCTGCATGGACAGATGCCTCCATAAAAACATAACCAGCAAGGGCCCACTCTAGGACAGAACCATTATCTGCAGGGCCTGTCACCTTCCATCAGGACCTCAGGTGGGCAGAACTTCTTATAGTGATATCTTGGATAGCATAGTCCCTATACCCCTCCTATGCCGGAATCTGTGATAAGGCCACTGAAATAGTAGTCATGCTTTCCTTTCAAGGCTGAGACCTGTCAAAATCTATGACATGCACACATGTAGAACACCTGCCTTTCAAGGGCATTTGAAGGACAGTGGTGGCAGAATACACCCCAGTACCCAAAGCAGCACTGATGTGAATGCTCAGCATCCCTGGATTCCAACTTCAAAACTGGACCCCTTCTGAGCCATCTCAGAAGCACATGATAAGCAGAAACTGTCCCTCAGAGATCTGGACCTGGCTTCTGGGTGGTCGGACGCTGGCCTGCGTGAGTCACTTGGCGGGTGAGGGATCTGTGCTGGCTCCCCACGCCCACATGTCATGGTCCCAGCCCAAGTGTTTTCTACACTCCTTTGTGTTCCCAACAATTCTAGGAAACTTTTATAACCTTGTAAAAGACGAAGAAGTAAGAATTGGAAAGAGAGGCCTAGCTGACTATCTGAGGGAGGCTGGGAAGGGGCAAACAGCTCAAGACAGAACCGTGAGAGGCAAGCAGCCAACTCAGGATGGGTCTGGCTGCTTCTTATGCTCTGAGCCTTGGGTCCCTTGGGCTTGGCTTCCCTCCCTTCCAGATCTAGGCTCTTCCTAAGAGGGAAACACTGACTCCGCCCAGCTCTTCTCAAGGACACATGTCCTTGTGTTCACCAGAGCTCTGAAGCTACCATCTTCCAGCATAATCTCCCGGAGACTGTCAGACCCACATGCGCATGTGCACTGCAGGCTCTCAACCTTGACAGAGTCTCTCTCAATGGTGTCTTGTCTATGTTTCTGTCCAGTGGCAACTTATGCTTCTTGGGTAACAAGGCATGTGTTTCTGGTGCAGTCACATTTCTCTATGATTCAGTAGATTTGGGGAGAAGGGAGATTACAGTTTGGGGACCCAGCCTCCATTTAGAAAGAATCACCTTCTCTTTTCCCTTGGTGACATGGTTCTCTCTTCCAGAATATAGGCTCTCCAGGACCTTGAAATGCTGTACCTCAGTACTCTGACAAAGAACTAATGCATGAAGACCAGCTATGGTGCCATGCATCTCTAATCCCAGCATTCTGGAGGCAGGCACAGGTAGTGGAACTCTCCCTGTAAGTTTAAAACCAATCTGTTCTACATAGCAAGTTTCATACACCCAGGCCACCACCTGAATGAGGGAGTTCTGAATTTGCATGAGAGGAGGAGATGGGGGGTCTTAATAGCTCCTGCACCCTAAAAACTAGTCAAGGAGGTAAAGACAGTGCAACAGGTTCAGGATGTTTACTGCACCTTGCTTTAAACAATAAAGCATGGACAAAGGCTGAGTCCGGTGTCCCAGCAAGAACATTGTGGTTTGGGAGACCAAAGAGCAGGTCTGAGAGTTGAAAATATCGCCAAGGCCTTCACTTAGCTGTGTGGTGGGACTGTGTGCTAAATGTCATCATTTTGCTTATTTAAGAGTTTGTCTCCTCTCCAGGACCAAGAGGCTGGATGGCCCAGAGACCAAACAGGACTAAGAAAAAAAAAAGTCAGTGTAATAGTGCCTATCGTTATTGTGCTATACTCATAGGTTGGTGCCTAATAGTCTTCAGAGAAGCTTCATTCAGCAGCTGATGGAAGCAGATGCAGAGACCCACAGCCAAGCATTAGGCCGAGCTCAGGGAATCCTGCTGGAGAGAGAGAAGAAGGATTATAGGAGCTGGGGTGGGGAGGGGGTCATAGGTAGCAAAAGAAAACTCACAGGATCAACTATGGGCTCATAGGAGCTCACAGAGACTGAACAGGCAACCAGGAAGCCTGCATGGGACTGACCTAGCCACTCTGCATATATGTTACAGCTGTGCAGTTTAGTCTTCTTGGGGGACTCCTAACAGTGGGAACAGGGGCTGTCTTTGACCCTTTTGCTGGCTTTGGGACCCTACTCCTCAAACTGGGTCACCTTGTCCAGCCTTAATACAAGGGGAGGTGCTCAGTCTTACTATAACTTGCTATACCATGCTTTGTTGAGACCTATGGGAGGCCTGCCCTTTCCTAAATAGAAGTGGAGGGGGGCAGATGGGAGGTTGGGAGGGAAAGGCCTGGAAAGAGAGGAGGGAAGGAGGCGGGGGTAACTATAAAAAAAAAAAAGTGTGTCTCCTAAAATTTCAACAAGAAAAGTAGTACTACTTTGTAACAGGAAAAAACAAAGTTTATTTATTAAAACAGGAGTATGTGTAAAGAAAAGGTACCAGCTGGCTTGGACCAGCCCAACATCCCCTGTAATGATATTTGTGCTGATGATGGCTCTCAGAGTTTCACTGCTCCTGTTTCTCACTAGGATGGCAGAGATTCTGCAGCCCTCTCATGCAGAGAATGATGCAGCATTCACAGCATCAAGGCAGAGGTGATGGGGTTCCAGCCCAAGGAGATGCAACCCAGTACAGAAAGGAATCTGCAGCCCAAATCTCCAGCCAGGCTGGCCTAGCTGGCACATTGCTGTCTGCAGGGACCAAAGCTCTCCTGGCCATGAATACCATCCAGTTTGGCACAGAAAGAATGGAGGTACACATAGAAATGCCGCCCTGAGCAAACCCTACCCTCCCTGCACAGTGCGAGAGAGGCTGGATCTGAAAGGATGCTCACAATGCTCACGAGGGACAGAACACCACTGGGCTCTGCACCCCTGTTTGAATCTCCCTGCTTCTCATGCCTCCTCAGTTCTCTGGACCCTCTGCTTGGGAGGTCTCCTTCCCCCAAAAGGGACATTGTGGCCCAGCTTGGCAGGGAGCTGGGGAACCAGTGCTGAGGAGAACTGACCCCACCTTGAACTCTGCTGGCAAGGAAGTGCTGTCCATAAGGAGAACAGGAGTCTGGGCTTCTTCACTCTCTTTGGCGGTAAATCAACCTGGGAGCAGGCAGCAAGGTGGGAGGACAGGGTGGGCCAGCCGGGGCTCTGGCAGAGGAGGTCTGCTTAGGGGAGTGGGAGGGATGTTAACAGAATGTGTGTGTGTGTGTGTGTGTGTGTGTGCATGTGTGCATGTATGTGCATGCATGTGTGTGTGTGAGCTTGTGTTGCGTGTGTGCATGTGTGCACATGAGCTTGTATGTGTGCATGCGTGTGTGTGCATGTGTGTGCATGAGCTTGTGTGCGTGCATGTGTGTGTGCATGTGTGCATGTGTGTGCATGTGCATGCATGTGTGTATGTGTATGTGCGTGAGCTTGTGTATGTGTGTGAGTGTGTGTGTTGTGCATGGGCATGTGTATGTGTGTGTGTTTATGTCTGTGTCTGTCTGTCTGTCCATAGGCATGCAGGTATGTATGTATATCAGTGGATAAGGCATCCAGTGTTTTCCTGCAAAATCCATCTTAAAGTTCTTGCAACTTGGGTGGGGATGGGAGGTGCAGTGGGTAACTTGAGAAAGACAAGATTTTCCCAGACCCTCCGAACGGGTGTCCTGGAGTCCTCCACCCACACCAAAGGGCTGTGGACACCTCTTTCTTCTTCCCCAAAGTGTTCTCTCTTGGAGAGGTAAGTCTCCTATGGTTAACCCTCTGAATGCAAAATGACCCATCTCTGGGGACCTCCCTCTCCAGGAGACAAGGAACAGGGATGACCCCCTGGTGGTCCCTACCACCCACCCACCCATTCTAGGGTCAGGGCAACAGGGTGAAGCACAGCTAGCTCCCCGCTGCGGGTCAAGAGTTTAATCAGCAAAATGTGATAAGAAGTTAGCTCTGGACTGTGCAAGAGGTCCCGAGTGAAATAAGAAAGCAGCCTGGCTAGCGTGGCTGGGAACCAGCAGCCACGAAAGGTCCTAACAGGGTACAAGAAAGACCTGGGACATCTGAGCTCTGGGGACCCCTATGAATTCAGTATTTCAGGAGCGTGCTAGGAGGGAACAAGTGACCACAAGTTCAGTCCCATCAGAACCTGTCCCCATCCCTGTTCTTCAGAGGTGGCCTCTGAAGTTTCTTCATATCTCGGCTTCCTCTCAACCGCCATCATTTACCTACATTTGTCAACTGTCTCTGTGCATGTGGAGGCCAGAAGTCACCCTTGGGTATCATTCCAGGATCTCAGGGGTCTGGAACGCTGCTATTTGACTAGGCTGACCAGCAAGCACCAGAGATCTGCTTCTGTAGACCTCCCGGATCTGGGGTTACAAATGCAATTACACGATCTCCAGGATGAAACCTAGGTCATCATGTCTATAAGGCAAGCGCTTTACCAACTGAGCCATCTACAAGCCCCTTATACATCTTAAAACCCTTCCCCGGGTACCTGTGCTGCCCTGAAGAGTCCATAGGGCCAAGCTTTGGATCAGAGGTGGAGGAAAAGACCTCCAAATGATGACCCGGCAGGGCTGACGGGTCCCAGAGTCCCTTCCACTGCTCTGGAGGTTCACTTTGATTAGGCAGGAATCTTGTGAGACTGTGGATAAAGGAGTTTGTGGGACAACAATGCATTCCAACCTCAGATCTGAACCACAGGCCTGTGGCCAGAGCCTCCCTCTGTCTGAGCATCAGGCCTGAAGGTTCAATGCCCGTATGCAATGTGAGTTGCTGCAACTCACTCAGCCCTGCAGATGCAGCCAGATGTTTGGGATGCAATGGAATGCTAGTGTAGGCAGGGGCGGGGCGGGGGAGGCTTCTGGGATCTCCAGCCAGATTTCTGACATCCTTGTGAAAAGCAACTATCGAGATGTAGGCCAAATTTCCTCCTTGGAGACCAAGGATGGGGGATATGTTAGGGAGGGCACCAGAGACCAGATGTGGTGGAGTAAATGTTGAGTGTGGCCGAGGGGAGTCCCAGCCTGCAAGCCTAGGACACTCACTTTGCAAGGAAGTAGGAGAAGAGATGTTGGAGGCGGGGAGAAGTGGCTGTAAAAATATTTAACATGACTTTTAAGAAATCTGTGTCAACTTGAGAGCATGCAACAGCAATGACATGCCAAGGATAGGGGACACAGGGCTCTCCAGCCGGCCTGGGGGAGGAGAAAGGAGGGCTGCACCCCGGCCTCTGGCAGCTGTGCTCTTAGCTCTGCCCTTTCCTCTGTGGTGGGTTTGTTTTTCTTTAAGGAGAAGAAGATCTCTCACTGATGTCACCCAACAATGGCACACACCCTGCTCAGCCCCAGTCTTGGGTGGTCACTTCCTCAAACACTTATTTCCCTGGTTGTCATGGTAACACAGGCCTGAGGCCAAGGGGCAGGACTAGAGGCCCGGAGGAAAGAGCCTCTTCCATACCCACACCCCATCTCCAGTCCTGTCCAGCACCCACCCTTCCCTCAGGTGTTAGCAGGTGCTGGCTGTAAACTAAATTTGAAGGGGGTGCTTTCTGCTCCATTCCTTCAGTGTTGCCCTTGACAGCACCCACACAACCGGTATCCTTGTGTTTTGCTGTTTCCATCTAAAATACCACCTCTGCACTCCAGCCCGGATCCCACACCACTCCCACTGAAGCCCTCACAGGCAACACCTACTTCCCTTCTCTGCCTTGAGAAGAATCCCAGTTGCAAGCCACAGTGCCCCAGTTGGTCACTGTTCCAGGTGATCCAGCAGTTGGCTCTACACCCATCCATCAGGTCTCAAAAATCACTCTCCCCAGTGATAAAAACACTTCTTTAAAAGGAGCCTTGACCAAAAGTGCAATGGCCAGAGACTGGCCAACATGCCATATGCTCTCCCTCTCCCACAGAACTGTCAGTACTGAGGCAGACCTTGAACCTCTTGAACTCAAAGAACATGACTGAAGACCCCAGGCTGTGGGGCAGACAGCCATTTGTCAGCCTGACCAGGAAGTATATCTTACTGCTGACTCCTACCCCCAGGGCACCACAGCTGGGCTGACTCACAGCCAGCACAGCACCCTGTGATACAGGGGCTCACCTACATCCTTCCATTCAGCTGGGCTGAGAGAAATGAGACCTCGGAGAAAGCAACCAAGAGCATTGCTGTGAACTCAGAAGCAATGGAGATTTGGCAACAGTTATCTACCTACACAATATTTTTAAAAGACCCCCATCATTTGGCACTACATCAACTTGAAGGCATTTAAAAATAAGTTTTACTCAGAACCTCATCATCTAAACAAAGCCACCTATGGTTGGCAGCTCTAAGTGGCTGGGCAGGACCCATGCCAGTGTGCCCAGAGCATAACAAATGGTGAGTATTCAGGCCACAGATCACGTGCTGATATGACCACACATCATGGTACCTGTGTCTGGCTCATGCCAATGTACTTATTATTTTTCACAGCTGCACAATGTTTGTATAGATATAGTTGGACAACTATTCTTGAACACTGAAAATTCAACCTGTTCATCTCTCTCCCCTTCCTTTTCATTGAAATCTGAAGTATATACATGCAAGTTTTCAATTTTCTAAGAGGGACTTTAAAATCAGCCATATAAATGTCTGCTTTTGAAAAGGAAAATGAAGTGGACTCAAGGTCATGCGTAATCCTCCCTCATCCTCAATTTCAGCAGAAAAATTATGCATGTTTGGGTGTACCTCCATTAGTCAAATTCCTAATGCATAGCTCTCGTTCATGCAGCAGAGAGTTCTGTCTCTTTTATGAATCATCCAAATCCCACAGGTGGAAATGCTTCACTGAGTAGATTAAAATGATTCAAGATAACTGATGTGCCTTGGCCGGGATGAGCACTCCCACAAGGAAGTGGGAATAAGGGTCACTTCTGACCCCAGAGGCTGCTGAGCCGCCCACCACCAGAGCTGGCCGGGAGGCCTGCTGGGGGCTCCATACACCGTCCGCTTGAACTTCCTCATCGGGAGGACAAGAGAGAAGCCTTCTTCGGGAAGGGCAGTCCTCCAAATGAGTGCTTTGATTAGCTCTGTCAATGTCAAAGTCTGTCCCTAGCCAAGCAATGTCTCTGAGGTAAAGCCCTGGCTTGCAGCAAGGCAGCCACAGGCTTCTCCCACAGAAGAACATGGTCAAACACCAACTTTGTGAGAACCCATCCTCAACCTGGCTCAGCCACACACATCACACCTGTGATTCCCAGTCCATGGCACTGAGGAAACTGTACCAGGATGGTGAAGGCTCCCCTTCTGGTCATCACTAGTCAGCCCGGGTGCCTTGGTGAAGCTACAACAGGTTTTCTGGCTCCAACAGACACTCCAAAGCCACTGGCCCTTGTGGTAGGACTGTTTTCTGTATGTGATGATGTAAGTAAAGTTAACTGTTTTGGCCCATGGTGAGCACCGTAGCAACAGGCAGGAATCAGAGTAGAGTCAGGTAGAAGGAGGGCGGAGTCAGTCAGTCTCCATCCAGCTCCCAAAGAAGAGCCATGTAAGGAATCCAGGTGAGCCATGGGCCAGGCCATGTGGCAGGTAGATTACTAGAAATGGGCTAAATTAAGATGAAAGAGCTAGCTAGTAATGTGCTTAAGACATAGGCCAAACAGTATGAAATTAATATAAGTGTCTGATTCCTTTTTTTGAGGGGGGGGGGGCGCGCTGCAGGCAAGGTCCAAACTTCTGGTCCAAATGGGCCCAGAAATCGCTTACAACAGGCGCTGGCCCTGGCTCCCACCCTGGCCCCTAACAATACCCGTCATCTCACCTCAGCCTTAGCCTACCTCCCTGCAAAGCATTTCCAGCTCACACCCCAGACCTAAGCAGCAAAACATCCTGCAGGATGGTCGGCTGAAGAGCAGGCTTGCCTTAGGGAGACCGCAGAGCCCTGGATGCAAGTAGGGAGCAAACCTATTTGATTATCACTGAATCTGCCCTATTAGATGCTTTCTTTACAGAGGAGCAAAAGATGTGATATTTAAGATGTTGTGAGAACCTTACACAGGCAATAAAGTCTCTGTCTAGATGGGTACTATATCTCCACCATTAGCCTTCCCCTTGCCCTGCTCATGGCTCTCCTGTATCAATGAAATCATCCTTAGAGAGTTTGGTGGTTTGAAAAAAAAAAAATAGCCCCCAAAGGGAGTGGCACTATTAGGAGGTGTGGCCTTGTTGGAGAAAGCGTGTCACTGTGAGGATTGGATGTCATTGTCACTACAGCTGTACAGGCTTCTACTGAGCTGTACTGAAAACCTGCACCTCCCTACAAGTTGGTACTTGAGTCTCTTGAACTTGCGTTCCATGAAACACTAGTTTGCAAGGTTGTTCCTTGTTATTTCAAAGACAAAATAAAACAGAGGAGTCTGTGTTCAAATAAGTTTGGGAAATGCAGCCCAGGCATACAGTTCAAGGCATTCCCTGAACCTCCAAAGGAACACTGGCTGGCCACTTTGGGGAAGACATTCAGCTCCCTGATAGGTCCATACTGGCCTAGGAAACAGAGGTCTAGGTTTACTGCTCAAATGCATCACCTTGAGAAGTTGTGGCATCTAGATATTGGGGTCAAGACCCCTATTTTCTGGGGTCCAGCTACACACCTATAGTGTGGGGCCTATGAAACCACTTTGGGAATTAAAAAAAAAAAAAGACCACTGGAAGTATTTGTTTATACCCACAATTCCCAGCTAAGCAAGTCACACATGGATAAAAGAGAAACTCATGTGAAAAAGCCTGTCCACACCAAGGCAACTCGCCATCCCTGCAAAGCCACTTGGCATTACAGCCACATGCTTCTAAGATCCTTGCCACAGTTTGACAAAAGGACATTCACCTAGTGACAGGTTCTATGAACACAGGCACTGCAGGCTGGGCAGTCACCAGTGTCCTGGGGTGCTCCTGGTTACATGAGTTCTTGGGTATCTCCCAAATCCCCAGGAAGCTGTTTTCTGTCCTTGGAGGACTCTCTAGGAAAATACCCAAGGGTACCACAAAACTCAGGAGAGAACACACCTGTGTTCAGAAAAGACCCTGGTAGCCCAAGCAGCCCATTCTTTTATTGGTCCAATTCATTCCAGCATCTTCTACAGGCAAAGTCACGAACTATGCTAGGAGCAGAGGACCCTAGGGTAGGGGTTGGCTGGGGGGGCAGCCTAGGGCAAGGGTAGAACTTTTTGACAGCACATGTGCTTATGTTTGCCGTGACCTGCAAGACACTGTGCTGCCACACTACGCGCACAGGAACTGAGCATCATATTTTCTTTTTTTAAATATTTATTTGTTATGTGTATAGTATACAGAAGAAGGCACCAGATGTCATCATAGATGGTCGTGAGCCACCATGTAGTTGCTGGGAATTGAACCCAGGGTCTCTGGAAGAGCAGTCGGTGCTCTTAACCTCTGGCCCATTTCTCCAGCCCGCGACAATTTTTCTTAATGCAAGTCAAGCAGGCCCTAACTTCCTGTTTGATGGTTTGTAACACACTGACCCCAAGGCCTGCTTCTAAAGTACTCTGTATTTTGGAACTTGATTTTAGTGGCTGTGCTTGGTAGAGGGAAGATTCTTTCCAAAGTCACAGACATCTAAATGTGGGGTAGGGTGCCATAATTATACATTAATCTTGAAACATCACTCAGTGACTTTGTGAGGTTTTCTCCCCCAGTATTTTGTCTGCATTCATTTCCCCCTGATAATTGGGATTTGTTGCTGCAAATTATTTGAGAAGAATTGTGTCGGTTTGTAATTCTTTAACACATGGGTTTACCTCTCACGAGATCTCTTCATCTGTGAGACTTTCAGTGAAGTCAGAGAAAATTCTGTCCTTAAGTTAGAAACAGAAATCTTAGGAGTTTTGCAGATGAAAATAAAAATATACTTAAAGCCACAAATTACATAACAGTGGAGTTTTTTCCACAAACATCAATTTTCAAAGTACAGTTTCCATAGATTCATTTCCTTACACCCTGACTCCAAAAGGGGGGGAACCAACAAAAAGAAAGAACTATTCTTTCTTTCTCTTCTAATTTTGGCTTTGCCTCAATGTCCAGGCTTCGCAAATCCCTGCAAAGAGATGTCAAAGGCCGGCCACTTCTTGAGGTTGGCAAGGGCTTGTATCAAAGTATCAAAGCAAAACAAAAACAAAGTATAAAAGCAAAAGCAGGACCCCATCCTGTCCCTAAAGAGGAGCCCAGCTAGGGCATTTGGAGTGTGGAGGATTTCTCCCCTCAATCCTGCATTAGGCTTCTCAGGTCACACTCATAGGATTCCCCTACTCTGAGGGGAAGGTGATTGCCACACAGAGGCAAGAGCCCAGAGCAGAGCCCAAGGTGAGTGAAGGTGGTCTGGGAAGAGAGAGGCAGACCCTAGTACTGTCCAGGGAGTGTTGATGGGCTGGCAGCATTTTCTCTGTCTGAGAATCAGAAGAGAAAAGAGCTAATCTGAAGTAGAGGCTCCCCAAAGCTAGAAAGAGAGCAGGGTGAATGCTCACAAGAGTATCGGTCAGTCTGCAGGGGAAGCATAGGGGGCTAGCAGAATTCCACTTTCAACTATGAGACAGGGATCTCGCTGTGACGCACCAGGCTCTGTGTACATACTGCTGCTACACTGAGAGAATATTCTGGAAACCACAAGTCCAATCTATGGTGATAGAAAAAATGGCTCAGTCAGAACTTGCTGGCACTGGTCATTAGGACAGTCCAGTTGTTTTCCAATCATAAAAAACATGGTACCAGCAAAGTGAAACAACTTGACAGCTAGTGTGTGAAAGAAGGCAGTGGAGTCTCTCTCCTTTGGATACACCAGCCATGTGACTGGCACTAAGAGGCCAGACCCAGCGGTGATTCTATTTAGTAGACTGAAAGATGATTTCTTTTGGACAGTGTCTAGGTAGTCTAAACTGTTCTTTAGCCTCCCTGGTGCTGCTGGGATTACATGGGTGACCATGACAAAATATTGTGGACACTTGGGAACTGGAAGATACTTTCCACAATAAAATGCTCACCCAGAACAAGCACTGGAGGGGGGGTTGCTCACTTGCAATTTTAGCCCTGGTAAAGTAGAGACCAGGTGAATTCCCAGGATACCAGCACACTTGGTGAGCCCTCAGCATGAGAAGGTCTCGGATCTCCAGAGGAATGCCATTTATCCACATGCCTACCTTCCTCATTCAGATTGGACCCCAACTTTACACACGTGTGAAAATACTCTGAGCAGTCCACAGCTGAGTGCCAGGTCAATGGGAGATGCTGAGGTTGTCCTCTGACCTCACTCGCTCATCTCACACATGCACCATGTGCGTTTGCATGTGCACGAGTGTACACACACACACACACACACACACACACACACACACACACAGAGGATACAGGAATGGATTGACTTTTCCCTCTGCGTACATCATCAAGGAAGACACCGAAGACATGACTATAAGTAGACAGTCTAGCAGAGCAGAGACCTGGAATGAGAACAATGTTAGAAGAGCAGCATCACCATGAGCAATGAGCCCGTGTCCCTTGGGGGTCGGGAGCTGCACTCCTGAGCCATGGGTTTCTTCCTGGGGCCTGAGCTGCAGGGCTCTTGACAGAAATGTAAGAGAAAGCTGACACTGGTACTATAAATGGAATTGGAACCAGGGTGTTAGGAGTCGGTGAGAAGGAAGAGATTAGAGCCACCGACTGTCTGTTTGGCTTCTTTATCTTCTTCACTAGCCCCCTAATCTCTACAAGTATCAGAACCCAAGTGGAAACCCCCAAAATAATTCTAAAAAGCCAGCAGTTTCTGCAGAACCCATTGGACCTTCTCCCACTCCTAAGGAAACCTCACTGTGCCATGCTACTGTCCAGGTGGGTCCCAGGTCACCTTTCTGGTCTTTTCCAATACTCGGCTAAGCACTGACCACAACTGGGGCTGGTTCCCAGGAGTACTTCCCAAGAACCATGGTCCTCAGAATCACCAGGTGTGGTGGGACCTGTCTGTAATCCCAGCATTCAGAACACAGAGTGAAGGATTATAGGTTCAAGTCAGCTTGAGTTACACAGCATGACTCAAAATAAAAGAGAAGAAAAAAAGAAAAGAGGTAATTAAGAAGGAAGGTGAAACAAAGTTTAGGATATTATCAAACACAGCCCCAAAGGCACTCAAGGACCTCCTTAGCCCGACACCATTAGGTCTTACGTTCAATGTCCTGGCCTCAGAGGTCTTTCCTTACCCCACCTCAGTCTAAACCAACACATCTTCTCTTTCTCAGAGTTCACCCCATAGTCAGAACACTCAAAATGACATATGTGTCTGCATACTTGTTTGTGGAGCATCTGCCCCACATCCACAGGAAGTACAAGACCCAAGAGGGCAAAAAGGCGGTCAGGGGTTTGGTCTGGAGGGAGGCCAAAGCGTGGCACAGGTCAAGCACCTGGTAGACAGGTTGGATTGGTCATGGATGGTCAGAGAAGCCCTGGATCCATGGTTCAAAGACACAAAGCAGGGTTCAGGGAAAGACCCCAGTTTTCAGGAGCCACAGTAATATCAGCACTTGGCACAGGGTGAGACTTAGAGATCCTGCCATCACCTCAAACACTGACAGCTCAAGGGGCCCGATCTTGAAGACTTAAAAAACATGTACATATGTAATTGTACATGGATAGCCAATAAAATGTAATGCACTCCCAGCCAACTTTATCTGATGGGCTGGAAGCTCCTCTTGGAGGAAGATAGATAAGACTCAGGGGGAAAAAAGGGATGTAATTGATCAAAAGTGAAGAAGAAATGACTGGGATGGAGATTTATAATCATAGGTCTGGGCAATGAAAGCTCCATCAGCCTGTAATAGCAGAGGGCTTCGGAGTCCATGAGGATGGTTCTTGGTGACTGACTGGTCCCTGAGTTGGATCTTGGATTAGTAGCTTATTAGTCTGGACACGCCCTGCCCAGGAAGCACCTGGTTTTGTTCCTGTATCCCCATCCCCAGGTGACACAATAGCTCTGTAGAAGTATAGACTTCTGGGTCCTGCTTCAGTTTCTGAGGATGAAGGTGAGCATTAGGAAGGTCAGCTAGCCTGGGAGTTAGGGTGATGAGCTTCAGACCCTCAGAGGAGCCTTCAGGTTTTCAGAGAGCGGGGCCTGCACTCACCGTGCTCTCTATATAGAGCAAAAGCGGTTCCAGCCAGGAAACTGAATCCTGGGAGGAAACCTCTGCTAGCTTCATCTGAAACTACAGAAACATGAATGCATTCCAAATGGGGACAATTCACCAGGGTGGCACTGCGTCTCTGCTCTCATGAGTGACTTTCCTCTTTGCCTGGACTGTATCCCCACATCCCAAAGCCATCCCTCTTACTGGGAAAGAGGGTATGCCAACTGAGGAATGACATTTTTCTTGTTGAATTGTAGACAAGCCTGTGGAGTGCTTTCTCAGTCAATGATTGGTTGTGGAGGGCCCAGCCCACTGAGGTCAATGCAACTACTGGTCAAGTGGTCTTGGATAGTATAAGAAAGAGGCTGAGTAAGTGATCGAGAGTGAGATAATAAACAACACCCCTCCGGGTTCCTGCCCTGAGGTCCCTCTCAAGCTTCCCATCTGTAAGCTGTAAGGGGAAGTAGACCTTTTCCTCTCCAGGTGCTATTCTATCACACCTCAGCTTCATCGTCCCTCGGAGCATGTTGAAGCTGAGGTAAAGAGTGCAGAGCTTGGTGGTTTAACAGTGGTAAATTATGCCTCTAGTGTGAAAGCAAATGCCCCAAATCATGGTGACCAGGTTGGTTCTTCCTTAGGTTGAGTCTGTGCCAGGCCTCTCTCCATTCTTGGGTGCTGCTGGCCTTGGCATTGCACAGTTTGTAGAGAAGACACACCAGTACCTGCCTGCATCCTCAAGTGGCCTCTTCCCATCTCCTAAGGACAGTGTCATGGGATTCAGAGCCCACCCTAAACCAGGATGTCTACCTTAATGTTAGATCTACTAAGACCCCTTCACCAATTAGGCTCACACACAGATTTCTGGGACGACACCACTGAACCCACCGTTCTGTTTATATCACAGTCACAGCCAGCTATGAAACTAGAGAGCCCTGCTCTGGAGGGCTGGTGAGCTAGTGGGGACCATACACGACAAGGACCCAGTTGCTTTACACACCCTCTCACAGAGACAGAGGGCAGCACTCTGTTGAGTCAAGACCCATGGTGTCCCGAGAGGTTCATTAGTTAAAGCTCGATCTCTTTAGAACAGTCACAAGAACCACACCTAAGTTACAAGCTGTCAACACAGAAACATACCATTCTCCAGCCCACACTAAACCCAGTTAAACCTCAGAGTGACAGAGTGGCCACGCTCCACAGAGTGACAGAGTGGCAGCGCTCCACATGAGGCCGCGCTCCACATGAGCCTTCAGGATGGACCTGGGAATACTCTGGCCTGCACTGAGTATCCCTATATTCCTGGACTCTGGGCCTGGAGTCAGTGAAGATGTGGTCCTTGTGGGTGGCTCACTGACTTGTGCCTCTCTGCTGGATGTCAAATGGAACATTCTGGAAGTCAAGCTTTTATTTTTCCTGTGTTTTTTCTCCCTTGCCCACTTTCAAGCCGATCACCAGGCTCTTTGTGATTTTTTTTTTGCCTCAGGGAAGTTTTATTGTTTTTTTCTTTGGTTTCCAGGCACAAAGCCAGAGCAACTTGAAGCCAAAGGTCCCTTCTGTCTTTTGTAAAGCTCTAACCTTGTTTCATAAACAGAAAGCCCAGAGAGAATGGGGGAGGTGAGAGCTGAGTGTCCTGCCCACCTGAGGTCTGGCATGCTGTGCCCAGACTCTCGCCTCTGGCAAGGGCTTTGAAGCACCAGACAGCATCCAAGTGGCTGGCAGTGGGGCTACAGGACAATGCCAGTGAGTAGGACCCTCTAGGACAGTCCAGGCCTTCGTTGCCAGTGTGGGGTGTGTATGCTGCTGGCTGAACAGGCGGGACTCAGTGTTGGGTCTCAGTTGGTTTAAAAACAAAGCAAAAATAAGAGACTTCTGGCTTGAAAGTGTACACTATGAGACTGAAGCGTACAGCAGGAAGAGTCTCAGATAGTTTGGAGTCTGAGCTACACCAACCCCAAACAAGGTAAGGACCTCAGAAAAGGGACTAAGCTGAGAGAATCCCAGGGTCCAGTGCCCAACCTGGATCCAAAAGGAAAGTGAAATAAAAAGCCCAGGTAAGTGTTTCCCAAAGCTCAACCTCACTTCTGGGGTACAGGCCCAGAAGGTGGGGGAAGCGACCTGCAGCCCATGTGGTGGGAGCACCATCATCTCAGGGATGACTGTGATCTACCTCCCACTCCGAGGGACACAGCCCTGCAGAGAGGAGACCCTGCAAGCTGGGTGGGAACCTGTGTATGGCAGGGCCTCTGGATGGAAAGAGGACTATGGGTAGGGGGTGGAGGAGCAGGACAAGGATCATCTACACGGAGTCCCAAGTGAGGTTCCCAGCATCTGGAAGAAAAAAGCAAGAAACAGCCTTAAAAAAAAAAAAAAAAAAAAAAAAAAGCAACTGGGTAAGTAGAAAATCACAGAAAGGTAAAGTTCATGACTGACATAGAGCACAGCCAATCAGAAACAGAAATACAAAGTTCAGGAGTGACTGACACAGAACGCAGCCAATCAGAAACAGAAATGCAAAGTTCAATACATAATACAGAATGCTTACAAAAACAGAAAACCAGTGATGATTAACAACATTAGGCCAGTGGTTCTCAATCTGTGGGTCATGACCAGTGCATAGGGGTCCTCTAAGACCACTGGAAAACATAGATATTTACATTACAATTCACTATGGTAGCCAAATTACAGTTAGGAAGTAGCAAGAAAATAACTTTATGGTTGGGGGTCACCACAACATAAGGAACTATATTAAAGGGTCATGGCATTAGGAAGGTTGAGAATCACTGTTCTAGACCACACATGGGGAGGCACTGGGGAAGGTGGACACGGGGATTCCCAAGATCCAGTGCGAGCCAACATAGAAGCCAAAGCATGACAAAGACCCCTGGTGTAAACTGACCACTCACACCTCCTCCAGGGTTCCAGTAGAGACTCCGTGGAAAGCGGGGCTCTGGTGTCTCCAAACTGAAGTAACATGGGCTGCAACGGAGCCCATACCCCACTGGATAAGCAAAACACCTCCAGCTCCATACAGAGCACACAATCCATCTCCCTGGAATTGGCACTTAGCTGTGGAAAAACAAGGTAAAGAACACAGAAAGCCTTTCCCGATTTGGGAAAGGGGTGCAGGTGTTTGGGGCTACATTTTAGAGAAAGATCGTTCAAATAACAGTAGCATGTCTAGAAAAATCACAAAGATTAAAAAAAACAAACAGAGGAAAGCCACACTGGATGAGAGATCACGTAAGGAGAAAAAAATTGTTTCCATTATTTTCGTACTCGCCATCACTGAAAATAGGTTTAGATTTCTATGCAAAAGTTGACATCATAGGACTCAGCCTCTCCCTCCTAAATACAGGGACACAAAATAAATGACTGAGCCAAGGGGGGGCCAGTTTTATTTATTTACACAGAGGCAAATAAGTTGTGTATCAGGACAAGCAGGACAGATTTAAGGCAGCTATGATCACGAGCTCCCTGGACAGTTGGAGTGACAAGCCTCGGCTCTCAGGGCTTACAACTACACTTGCCCTTCATGCCACAGCCACATGTCATATTCACTGGTCTCAAGATACAAGCTGAAGGAGCAGAATGTATCTGAGGTCCCGGTGTCAGGCCTCCCAATACCTCCTGCTCCTCTGAGAAAGATGTTCCATGCCACTGCCCAGGGTCTCCTGGCTGGAGTGAGATACAAATGCTTGTTAAGAGGGGGACCCTTTTCCCACAGTGTGACACTTAACGTCAAGCCATAAGCTATTGTACGGACACAAATTGGCCAGCATGAGACCCAGCAGGTAGAAGGAGTCAGCTGAGGAGGCAGGGGCTGGAAGTAGAGTCCTGGGGAGTCAGGGAGGGACTGATGACTTAGAAAGGTAGAAAACGTGTGTGTCCTGGAGGGTTCCAGAGCTGCTCTGAGCTGGCCACATCTTAGTTCTTTGACCTGCTCTCTCCAGGGTTCACCCTCCTTAGCCCTGCTCCTTGAAGCAAGGCAGATCTAACAAGATAGGTTGTCCTGCTTGGTGTTTTTTAGGGCATTTGACAGGATTCTGGGATGTCAGGACAAAGCCCTTCCCAGTAGTTGTATCCACACAGAGCAGAGAGGTCTTTAACCTCCATTTTCCAACTCAACAATGGGCAAAAGGACTGGGCTGGAGGCACTTGGCTTGGGCTTCAGCTCAAATTTAGCGTGAAACTTTACACGAGATTTCTCAGTGTGGGAACGCTGCTCATGGGCAGGCAGTGCCAGTAGACATAGGTCCCAAAAGGTTGGTTCTCTGATGGACTTGGAGACCTGTCCAGGACCAGCTGTCCACCCTGTTTGGAGCCACCACATAGCCACTGGCCTTCTCTCATTTAGCTGTCTCACTGTGCTTCCCAGAAGTGAGGCTGTCCTCCCAAGTGTGAGAAACAGTACATGGAAAATAGACATAATACTTACACTGGCTAGTTTTACTTGATACACAAACTAGAGTTATCTGGAAGGGTATTAAGAAGATACCTCCATAAGATCCAGCTGTAAGACATTTTCTTAATTAGTGATTGATGGGAGAATGCACAGCCCATTGTGGATGGTACTAGTGCTGTGCGGGTGGTCCTGGATTCTATAAGGAAGAAGGCTGAGCAAGCCATGGGGAGCAATCCAGTAAGCAGCACTCCTCCATGACCTCTGCATCAGCTCCTGCCTCCAGGTTCCTGCCCAGTTTGAGTTCCTGTCCTGACTTCCTTTAACAATGAACAGTATGGAGCATGGTCTGTATGAACAATATGCAATACGGGAATATAAGCAAAACAAACCTGTTTCTTTTCCAACTTGCTTTTTGATCACAATGTTTCAATAATACTTGAGCCATCTTATATGTTGAAACATTCATGAAAGTATTCAAATCCTGTGTGTGAATGAGTCCAGAAGGGATTTTAAAAAGGGTCATGCCTCTCTTGGCTGGAGACATGTGGGACAGAGGCCAGTCCTTCTTGTGGGGCACATTGCCAGGGTGGCTGGAGTATGAGATCACCTGCAAAGGCTCAGCCATTTCCTCGGAATTCAGAACACAGGCAAGGCAGGCACCCAGCTGTATCCCTTGAGTGCAGACCCCTGGCTCCTTTCTATTCCCTTCAGACTTACTGACCCACCTCCTCTCCTGGGGTCCTGCCTCCATACATTCTACAGTCTGACAGCCCTGCCTTAGGGAAGGCTTCTTGCTCATTGTTGGCTTCCTGAGTCATTGCAGCATCTCAGGAGATGTGGTCGTTTGCACAGCTTTCCTCCAGAGCCAGTGGGTTGGTGCCCAGGGTTCATGTGAAGGGTCCTTAGCTCTGCCAGCTGGCAGCAATTTTCCCGCGTCTCTGACTTGTATTAATTCTCTCACTGGAGTCAAGAGCAGCAGTTTGGGACCAGGCTAGGATGAGCAGTTGGCATCTCCTCACTGTTCTGGGGAATGTGAAGCTTACGTATGTTGTTAACTTGAGTACCGCCATTCAGTGCTGACCTATATCGACCCCTTCCAGAACACTGGCCCTGCCATGAATTACCTATCCCTGGCAGAGAGATCAGCAAACATTTCCAGGACTAAGGAGAATTCTAAAGAGCTTTGAGCACTCTGAGTCTTTAGGTCATAGAAAGGTCAGTGCTGCGGCTCTTCCCAGAACCATAAAGAGACCTGCTCAGAGTCAACCATAGTGGTGAGATTTGAAGACCAAGCCTCAATGATCTCCATGACTTTAGATTTTTGTGGCCAGCCTTCCCCAGGCCCTGTGAACTTGGCCAGAGCTGATAGCAGCACCCTATCAGGTCATATTTTACTGTTATACCAGCTTGGCTCTCTTTTCTTCCTCTGGGGAGCACAGCTCTGGCTCCAGAATCCAGCCTTTCTGGTGAGACCATAAAATCACTGACACCCGGAGCGAAGGAGGGGCCTGCCTGTCACCATCACATAGCACTGCTGTACCACAGTTGAGCTGTCCCCTAGAGGCCAAAGAGGCAGTCCCAGAGTAAATGAAGACTCTTCTAATGTGTGACAGTTTCAAAGACAGGATTCATTGGCTGCCAGACATTGATTGGGTAGGTCAGCACAGGATCATGGGAGCCAGCCACTCTTGGCCAAGGAGTCTAGGTCTCTGCATGGATGCTACCTCCTTACTTCCCTTGGCAGAATCTAAAGGGCTAGCCTCTGGGTCTCAGGGACAGCTCCATCACCAGCTATCTCAGGATTCCACTGGGGATATGCACTCCTCTGAAATGCCTGTCCCAGGGCTCACACTGCAAGGCTCTTCAGAGATCAGACAGTGATGCTCTACACTCATATACCAGGCCCTCAGCAGCAGCCGAGGCTCTCACATTTGCAGCGTGCTCAACAGACATCTCCCCTAGCTCAACTGATGGCTTCTGTATGGGCAGCACAGAGCTGCTAAGACTAAGCAGCCATTCAAATGACAGGGCACTGGAGAGAGAGAGCAGGTACCCACCCCTCCCCCACTTATCCCTCTCCTTCCTGCTTTAATTTATTCTTCATTTCAGCAATATGTTTATGCATTTAGCATGTGAGAAGCAAACACCCATTCAGGGTGGTGAAAGTGAAGCATGGATCTTCACCCATTATTTACATAATCACAGAATCAGGAGGGTACAATGTCGTCACCTCTGTCTTCCTTTCCTCTGTGGCTTATGCCTCTCTTTTTCTCAACAAAAGTCATGTGTGGATGCATCTCCATGTTTTACAGTCCATTAAATTTTAAAGCTTATTAGGCATGTGACTTTGCAGGCAAGAATGGTTATGAATTTTTCATTGCACACTTCTAGTTTGGGTAGGTAGGATAGCTAGGCTGATAGGCATTAGTGGGCTCTAGTGCTTTCTGTTTGTAGCTGGACTAAGTCGGCTCAAGGCAGAATGGAAATAAGCCATCAGATTTTATTTCTAATACCTTCTTCCACTACAGAATCTTGGGAAATACCCTCGGGTTTTCAGGCTTGCCAGCAGGCACCTTTATCCACAGAGCCATCACACTGGCTCCTGGGAATGTTTCCACTTAGTGGCATAACAGGAGATTCTATCCAGACCTTAGTGAACATCAGCCTTGCACCAAACTCTTTCTCTTTACTCTGATTCCTTCATTGAAAAAGGTGATTCAGGGGCCTGATGTCAATGAGTCTATCTCAGCATCTAGCAGCACAGGCATGCTCACACACTGGCGCTACATCTTGGCCCTCGGGTAGTCAGTCCATCATGTGAAAGGCTAGAAGGAATAGAAAAAACAATCAGAAGTTTTCTCTATGGAAGCGCTCTTTACTGTCTGGGATATACCCAAAATAATTCAAAGCAAACATATGAAAGAAGGTCAAGATTGTCCATGGGGACACTGTCTCTGTAGACTGGGGTTTTCTTAGACAAACAAAAACAAAAACAAAAAACCCTTTAAAAAGTTGGTTTGTTTCTGTGATGTTAACTGTTACTCTATGACAGATAACCACAAAGCTAGAGTGGCAAGAACATGTCAGCCCCTCAGTGCTGAGGGTAGACTGTGCTTGGCTGGCAGTTTCCTGCTTTCGTGACTCTGGGCATCACAGTGAGCCACCACATCTCAGCCCCCTGTCCAAGATGACACCTTTGTTCCCATCACCCCCTGCTGGCTTCTCTCCAGTAGGGCAGTGTGAGTACTCAGGCTGGGCTCTCTGGATGGATAGCCAGGAGCAATCCCGTCTCCCATCACATACCCACTGCCTCTTGCTTTGGCCCTGTCTAGCAGAAGAATTTGGACTTCTCATATGGAGTTCTGGCTACAAGAGGGCAGTGGAGCCTGCTGGGCCAACGAGGAGTACTCTTTCTGGCCCAACATCGCCTATGACATGTTCTATTCCCCTAGGCAGTCACAGGGACTTTTACCTTGGGGGGAGGGGAGAAACAGATGGTATGGTTGGTGAAGACAAGGTTAAAGTCTTCTTGCATTTGTAAAGTAGACCCTGCTACAGTGACATGTCCACTAGATGCTAGCTGGTGAATTTGTTCTAGCTGTATATCTAGATATAGTTTCAAGGGTTTCCCTTCCTTTTGGTTCATTTACATTTTTGAACATATAAAATTTGAATTTGGGTCCAAACCTCAAAACCTACAAAACAGGAATGTGGTTTGTTCTTCCTCATAGTACCCTGTTGTTGGTTGTTTTTGGGGGGCCTGCCACCCAGCTCTCAAATAAATCACACAGAGATGTTTATTCTTAATTATAAATGCCTGGCCTTAGCTTGGCTTGTTTCTAGCCAGCTTTTCTAAACAAAATTTATCTTCTCTACCTTTTGTCTCTGGGCATTTTTGTTTTGTTTTGTTGTTTGTTTTTTAACTTCTGTATATCTTACTGTCACTCTTACGGCTGGCTGTGTACCTGGATGGATGATTCCTGGAGTCCTTCTCCTTCTCTCAGACTTTCTTCCTCCTCCTCCTCCTCCTCCCAGATTTCTCCTTCTATATGTTCTCTCTGCCTGCCTCCCTCACTTATACTTTCTCTTGCCTTGCTATTGGCCATTCAGCCAGATTCATAAGGAAGACTGACCATAGCCATTAGGTGGCTTCCAGATGCCTCAGAGGCATGAACCCCAGAGTAGTGTGTACCCACCTCATTCCTTAGAACACAACTTCACTGCAGAAGGTTCTGGAATCTTGCTATCCTTACACCTAGGGGTCACTCTTCTCACTCCCCTGCTCCTCCCCTCCCTCTGTTGTTCTTCCTCCTCCTCTGTTCTCCCACTTCACCATCCTCTTCTCCCTTCTTTTCTTCTACTATGTGCCTCAGGTTGTCCTCAGCCTACCTCCTCCTGCCTTCACAGTGCTGGATCCGCAGATGTCTGCCTCCATCACTAAGCTCTGATGCTTGCTTCTTGATCACACCAGCCCCATTTTCCTCAGTTTCAGTCCATCGTTTCAGTGTTAGCCATGGTCTGGACATGCCCACACTGTTAGCCATTGTCTGGACATGGTCACAGTAATTACCCACTGTCTGGACATGGCCACACTGTGAGCCATGGTCTGGACATTCCCACACTGTTAGTCATTGTCTGGACATGGTCACAGTCATTACCCACTATCTGGACATGGTCACAGTCATTACCCACTGTCTAGACATGCCCACAGTCATTACCCACTGTCTGGACATGCCCACAGTCATTAC